>OX940891.1:3378404-3890904 GCA_954871355.1 Cabera pusaria
ACGGAACCCTAAAAAGGCGTGATTTTATGTACGTACGTATTAATCATCAACATCACCATCAGCCTATCTTTGGACACTGCTGGCCTCAGCTACGTATATCATTCTTAATATTTATTTACTCTTATAAATAAAGAAGTAATAGATCTGTACACTCATCACTCTATACATTTTTATCAAAATCGTTTAAATTATTGTTATAATCATGTTTTCATTTTAACTCGCCAACAAGACTTGGCACGATTTTATAATTAATCAAAACAAGTAGTTCCTTAACTCTTTCTCAAACGGAATGAAAACTTTTTCTTAGATAGTATAAAAGCAAGTCTAAAATACTCCTCTAGCCATTGACCTCTCCAATCACCACTAAAGCCAAAGAACATTAAAAACGAAATAACCACACATAAAGAACACGTGGCTCAATACAAATGACCGCTTAAGTACCATATCTATAAAATCCCTTCATTGTACTCAGCAATAAAGTCAAGTACTATCAGATAAATTGAAAGAGTGGAATTCTTTCTACACAATGTTCATACTCGTATGCTATCTGTGGTCACAAGATGTGTTGATACAAATGAATATAATTTGTATAAAGGAGAAGAAAGTAAGTCAAGTGTTAAAGACTTTAATAACGTAGTGGTATTAAACTAAGAACTGCAAAAGAAGAGCCGAAGATCAGGTTCAGTGGCGTATCTTGAAAGTAGCCTACGTCCAGTATTGGACTGACACCGGCTGTTTATGATGATGATAATAATGACGATAAAACTAAGAAAGAAAATGTGTTGCTTTGTGCAACGCGAGTTAGTTTCAGTAGCAAGTTTGAGAAATTTATCATCTTATCTCTGGAGATACTTATTGTATCTCGATGAAACTACAATGAAAACACATCGAAAATATATCTTACCGATTAAAAAAAGAATCATTCGAATTGGTTTACTATAGACGGAATAATTGCGTAACATACAAAAATGTTTTTGAAAAGCCGTTATGCAGTTATGCATCAAAGTTAAAACTGATATAAAAATAAATTAAAATAGAAGGCACTTCAATCATAGCGTTTCTTAGACGTGCTACGATTCCTAATTGGATTTGAATTATACAGTTAACAACAGTTACTTACTATTAGACAGAATTGCGGCAATAAAATCAATGACTAATAAAAATGTCAGTAGCTTATTTCCTTAATTTGATTCAAAATCAAAAGCGTAATAAATACTCGTAGATCTATCTTACTTAATTATCCAATAATAGAAATCATACAACAGTCCAGCTGTACCTCAGCACCAGTTAAATTCCAGTTTTTCAACCAACTTCCGAAAATGAGGAGGTTCTCAATTCGTCTGTGTTTTATATTTTGTTTGTATGTTACCTGATAACGGCGCCAATAGTAAAACAATTTGGGTTAATCCTTTTTTACAGGTAGGGTTCATAGCCAATGTCGTCACATTTAATTTTTATTGAGATTTAATAAGTATCTTCAGAGATACGACGATAAATGTCTCAAACTTGCTACTGAAACTACTTACTCGCGTGGCGCGGAAGTCGGCTGTTTCAGTTTTTAAACTATTTATCCTAATTATCTTCCAATAATGTTATTCAGAATTCTACTTACTTTATAACGCTGATTTATGAATCCAATTATATTATAATCAAATAAAAATGTTAGCAGCTATTTATCATTATCACATAATTCGATTTTGAGTTTTATTAAATTACCAGAAAGATCAATCATTATGCTGCCGTCAGTTTTAACTGCAAGCAATTCTAAGATTTCGTCAGATTTTTAAACATGTTCAATCTGTATGTTACCATCAAATTATCTGTATGTTACCAATGATTTAAATACAAATAATCATTTTAAGATCGAATAAATGTCCAAAAGCTGATTACCAAAAAAAATCAATCGTAATACCGCTACTAATAAAAATGTAAGTGATTCTAAACTTCCGTTGAATCCTAAATCAAGTTCATCAAACTCCATGTCCGTGTGTATCGAAATAATTAACTAGACCAACCGGGTAGACAATAAAATGCAATCAAGGGCCGACGTTACGCCGTTTCTACTAATTGGTAACACATGTTCGGCGGCACGCTTGATGAATTTGAGGACGGTGTGTTACGTTATATATATTATATACAATATTAAATTGTTTTAATGATCGCGGTGTTCAGTTTGACTTTGATTCGGCTTCTTATCTGAGGCTTTCGGCTACTTCTTCCGCAATGAAAATAATATTACTCGTAATTTTATTTTTTCATACCGAAGGTTAAAGTTTACTGATACGGAATCGCTACGGGTTGGTTCTTGAAGATGCAAAATTTTCATTCGAAATGTTATGGTAAAAAATTATGCAGTTGGGTTTTGATCATGAGCTCAAATGTATACATTATAATAACCATTTGACAATTTATTTTGTGAAATATAATTAAGACAAAAATAACAAGTCTTATAATTTTACAGTCATAGTATGTAATACCAACTCACCAATTGATATTAATGTTCAAAACAAAGCACTATTCAAAAGTGTTTCCAAAACATAAATCAACCTCATTACATCCATTAAAATTATTAAAACTCCAAAGCTGCTATTCAAAATAGATACACTCGTAAATAACACAACAAAAGTACAGAATACAATTCAAAACATTCCTCCAGAACCAATTACCGCAGCGTTTAACATTATAAATGGCGTATCTAATAATACAGAGCTTGAGGTATCGCCCTATAAATTGAAATTAAAATATATCGCCAAGATGGCCGCAGCCCTTACATGCTAGGGCATAAATCACACACTTTTTACAAATAAAATATAGTTAGTCCGGCGCCATGTTCGTAGTAAATAGAGCTTAAACAAAAGTTTTGATGAACTTGTAGGCCTTAGCTCAGAGATTTGAAGCTTTTGGTAACGACCGACAATAGGACTTTGTGAGGGATTTTGAACAAAATTTAATTCCTAGTTTATCACCTAAAGAGCTGCCAGTAAAGGTGAAATATTTGTTGTAAAGAAAATATAAATAATTGATTCTTCAAAATAAGATATTTAATAAAACAAATAATATAATCAAATAGCAGACTGTAAAATGTTTACTAGAGATACATAAAAACAGAAATTTTTAGAACTAGATCCAAAATTGGTTGCCCAAGAAATGCACAATGATCATAACCGATGATCCAAAAGTTGTTAGTCATATGATTATTATTATTCTGAGATTTGTAACAAAATAAAGGAGAAGGAGTTCATTAATAGATTTTTTATGAAAATTAAAACATACATTCTGCATAACGACGATAAATTAACTGAATATGAAACTAAACGACTTGCACTCACATTATAAATCGTTGACAAATCAGATGTAAAACTCTAAGAAACTGAAAATAAGAGTAAAATATTCAAAGTCAACCCTTCCGAGTGCTTTACAATAATTAATGAGCTACTCGTTTAACCCCATGTCCTGTACGCTCGAACAACGACGATAGATCTTATCACTTAAACCATCCATCCTTGTGTGGGTGTCACACACATGAAACTACGTGTGTATTCTTATTAATTAATACACAAACACATAAATCACTCACAGTTCGTTAGAGCAACGACAAAGGACTTTCACACACACATTATTCTCTTTTTAAAACGTGAAGTATGTAAATAAATTGTACGTAATTGTCGTCTCGTCCTTTTAGGGACAAAATTTTGTGAAAACACGTTTTATGAAAAAAAGAATAATTTCGAGATATTCTTGGAGGGGAATTGTATTACGATAATTTTGTTCGCGAGACGCTTAAGGGGGAATTTAAACAATGTGTGGGATATATTACGTGCGAACGGAGAAAAAATATTTTTCGGGTGCTCATTTGGGACGATTTTCCTTTTTTCGGCTGGAAAAGGTTCTCTATTGAAGCTTTTTACTTTGAAGTGGGTGAAGAATAACTTGAAGACCCATTTCAGTACACAGACTATATGAGTATTTTAAGTGGCATTTTATTTCTAAGAGATATTTTGAGACGAGCTATATTCGAGGTATACAATTTATTGGATTCAAATTAATATGTTTACTATAATAGAATACAAATAAAAATATATTCGAAGACCTGATATTTATTTTTAACCGACTTAAAAAAAAGGAGGTGGTTACTTAATTCGACCGTATATATATATGTATAGGTGTCTTCACGGTAAACTTCGTCGTTTATGAACCGATTTAGATGATTATTTTTGTGTTGAAAAGGAAATATTCTAAGGGTGGTGCCATAGTAAATTCTTTGAGATTTGAGAAGTATCTCCAGAGATATGGAGATAAATACTTCAAACTTGGTACTGAAAATTAATAGCGCGGCATTTGAAGTCGGTTCTTTTAGTTTTTTTAACGATCTTATATACTACCTATATAGGTGAGCGTAAGTAAACTACTATCTCAGCTAATATCAGGTGACGATGCGATCTACGATGTTGCACGCTTACTTAGAAGATACCTGTTCTCCTGTACCTATACTCGCGATTTAAAGACCCCCGAGTTGTAGTTAACGGGAAACGCAGGTACCGGCAATTCCATTCCTTTGCTACACGCACATAAATTATGATTCAAAACTATATATGCTATATTTTGTACATCAGCAAAAAAACACATACAGGCAAAAATAAAATTCAAGCGTATTATGTACAAAGAACATCAACGATTAAAAACCTAAAAGAGAACTCATAAATTAAGTGTTTACCTCAAAAAGGCAACGTAATTGAGTCTTGTTAATTTTAAGCATTTCTTCCAAATAAAGAGTTGAGATTTTTTGTTGTTTTGACATAACGCTCCCGCGGAGCTCTCGGTAAATGAGCTCGAACAAAAACTTTATAAAAGAGGTAAAATAAAAAATAACGTGGCCGTGAAAGTGAACGTTCCGTCACAATCTCTCCGAAGACTTGGATCTCTTCAAAACATTCCATTGGTTTCAAAAGACGTTATTTTACCTCAATAAGAAGGTTTTAAGGTGATACAACGGTAACTGCCTTGTACAATTGCTATTAGTTGTCTAAGATATTAAAAGCTCCGTATAAAGCGATAACTAATTCTAAGATATTTAGTTAACACACGAATCGGAAAAGTTATTATTGTCTAAGGATGCATTTTGTTCTGTAAGTTTGACATTTGTGGTGATGAGTAGAGACACTACAATATTAATTTTTGAAAATTGTTCTATATCCAATAAGTCTTTAGAACAAAATTTAGTTTTTTAGCGTTTAATCTAAAACATGACAGGCAGGTTGGAATAACAGGAATAATATTTAGATTTCGTCTTAGTTTGTGCCTTTTCAATAACACATCAACCAAATTAACATGCTCTTTCTCCAACAGCACTTCCTGGTCGGTGGGGGGCCTGGTCAGAATGGTCAGTGTGCGGAGCTGACTGTAGACAGACCAGGCGTCGATCCTGTACAGGAGACACTCCGTGTGCTGGCACCTACACCCAGCAAGCTGACTGTGTGGGGGATTACTGTGGAGTACACGGAGGTTAGTGCATAATGTCTTATTTATAACTGAAAAACAAGCACCACTATCTCACCTGATGTTATTTGAATATGCAGTCCAACATGGAATCAATTCGTATGACAACTGATTCTAATCTAATCTGCACAGCACAACTACTATACCATCCGTCCCATCTCCCTTGCTATATATTCCCATTGTCCCATCTTGCTTGCTTTAGTACAGTGTCTTTTCGAAATTGAAGTTCAATTCTCAAATATGTTGTCTTGTGTGTAATGTTTTTGTATGATAAAAGGTAACGACACTCGCTTAATGGTAAGTGGTGACATCTACCTATTTCAAATATAGCGGCATGCAAAAATCTGGTAAGTTGATAGCTAGACTTTTGCATGTCACTGCACTGCGCCTGTTACCTCGAGACAATGGACACATGCTACATGCCATTCAAACCAAAAAAACACTCCTATTTCATGGCAAAATAAAATGGCAAAGTAGTGGTAACACCCCAGGCGGGCTAGTAGAATCCTACCACTACAACGTGTAAATGTTTCAGTGTTAGTAAGAATTTAGTATTATTTCAAGTGAGCTAGACTTTTCCCACTGCAGACCTACCTCCTTTTTTTTAAAGCTATTTTAGTTCAATCTTTCACGTTTTAACCCAGATCATTTCTTCATCTATAATCTCTACTTAATAACATTTATGATTAATATGTCAACATTTATGATTCAATAGTTGCACTTAAGAAAATATGTAGGCCATATTTATAAAGTTAATATTTAATCACTTTAGACATGATGATAAACGCGTTTTAATCACGATTATATTCTTCTTATTCTGGACTCATTACTATAAGACTTTCATCAGTGCTATAATGACTAGGCGACCATCGTACATTATAGTTTAAAATATTCCACAGCATATCTGCGATATTTTTCATAATATTATACATTTCCGTCTTCTCGGCTTCTCTTGTGTATTTATTAACGCTAATTGAGTCAATAAATCATTTTTATAATACCAACAAGCCCCAAATAGCACGGCTGCAACAAATTTCGGCCAAGACTTTATGATAGGTTGTCTTGCGGGCATTACAAATTACGAAACGGTTCCTCAAGGGACATATTAATTAAGTCGATTCTATGAAAACACGCGTTTTGGTACAACCAGATGCCATAGAACTAAATATACACTTCCTTTTCCGCGCCGCTCATAACTATGAAATGTTACACGGACTGGTCTTCATAACAGGCTATCGGTTGTTATTCTATCCAGCCAGTATACAAAGATCTCCACCACCTCCCCTTACACGTTATATCTCAGACATAATTGAAGGCACAGAAAAGGTGATGCAAAGATCAAGGTTATGTGGACGTGGTAAAAGATTCAAGAGATACTAAAATCAGGAGCCGTGACCATCTGGGTCGTATCATATCTAAATATAGATGGGGGGCTAAAACTTTATGATTCTTAAAAGAATGTTTGAGGTAAATTTTTATGTCCAACTTCGTTATGACAAAGTTGGTCATTATTGTCTATTGTGCAGACATCAAAAGACAGATGGATTTAATGACAGTCATACTGCAGCCATTAAACGAACTGATCTAAGTAAAAGTTCTTTATTGTCATTTTTACTGCGGGATATAAACATTTTTGTTTGAGATTCAAACGGACATTTAAACCTAATATAGATTAACTATGCAGCTTGAATTTACTGAAATTAAATTTTGCATCCACATAGAACACTAGTCTGTTGTTAGAAAGGTCCCATTTTGCATATTTCATAGTTCTTAATTATATATTACTAGGAAAAGTAAATATATTTCCGTTTAGAACCAACATCAAACCTGTCTTAACTACCTGCCTCCCCAGCGCGACTATAACTCATGTAACTGTACCATTAACATCGAAATCATAATCTAAAATCGATCCAACCTCAATGTAGAACCAGCTATTAAACATAACATAAACGATTAAACACATTTTACCATTTTCGTGTCTGTTGCTCCCTTGGCGGTCCAAATTCAATCTCGAAATGGAAAATGATCAGTCGATATTTTGTTTATAATGGTAATAAATCATTTCCTTGGTCCCTGTTGACTCCGTTTCAATTTCCCCATTCTGGTTATCGTACGTTTGATAAATAGCCCCAGGCCGCCTTGTGCGTTGTTTGGTTTGTACAATTTCTTCTTCACCGCGAACATTCTCGATTTTCACGCTAAATAAATACACAATCTACTCCGTGTTTGCTTATAAATTGCTTTTGTTTATCTTCCCTCGCAGATTGATCGTTATTTATTGGGCGGCATCAGTCTCTAGTTTGATGCTTTTTATGGTTTTCTTTATAGACTTTCCGGTGGATTGATTCTGTTACTGATTGATTCGCCAAATTTGGTAGCGCTTTTCTTTGAAGTTTACATCCATGTTTTCATTAATCATTTATAAAAGTTTTTCATACATTTTATTTAAAAGTATGGAAATATACCTTAAAAACATTTCACATTTATTTTCATAGCAAACTCATCCATTACGTTTATGCAATTCAAGTAATTCCACAGAATGTGGACCATCAGTAAATTGCCCACATGAAAGGTGGTCTTTGAATGCAAGGAACGTCGGGGAGCCATTCATTCCCGCCTGCCCAGCTACTTCATTACCCTAATTGCCGCTCACAAAGGGGAAATGGTGAAATTTTATAGCTCTTCATCTTTTGTTGCCTAAACATCGTGATGTAGTGCGAAAATTTAACTTGTGTCGGTCAATAATTGCTAATGAATGCTTTTTAGGGTTCCGTACCCAAAGGGTAAAACGGGACCCTATTACTAAGACTCCGCTGTCCGTCTGTCTGTCTGTCTGTCTGTCTGTCTGTCCGTCTGTCTGTCTGTCTGTCCGTCTGTCACCAGGCTGTATCTCATTAACCGTGATAGTTAGACAGTTGAAATTTTCACATATGATGTATTTCTTTTGCCGCTTAAACAACAAATACTAAATACAGAATAAAGTTAACAATAATAGAGGGGCCCCATACAAGCGACGTGTTTTTTTCGGCATTTCAATGTAACGCCATCTATGATCGCTTAGTTAGGTAAACGTCGCATAGATGGCGTTATATTGAAATGTCGATCCCTAATACCTTTGTTAGACGTTAGATGGCGTTATAAGAAATAAAATGTTTAATAATTATTATTTTTGCTGGCGAAAAATGATAGTGGTATTTTTTGCTCGATCTTATAAGATACTGTAGTGTGCTACGGAACCCTACGAGTGCGAGTCCGACTTGCACTTGGCCAGTTTATTATTTAGGATATTTCTACTTTTAATATTACCTAACTTTGATTTGTTTGAAATGCCGTTCACTGTAGCAAATTAAATTTCCATTAATTTACACTTCACTGATATCAAATATACATAATTGTTACAGCTTAAAGCGTGATAGAACCCATCTTATCCAAATAAAACCCGTCATTATATTCAAGCTCGACTTTCATTAGCATTTCTGACTTAAATTAATATGCTCATCGGTCTCGCTATGGAAGCGTCTCGAATTTTGCTTCATTAAAATATACCCAAAATTATTGCTGCTACCTACTATTTAATCTTCGTGTGATTTGACCGTGGAGATGCCTAGAATTGAGGACGGTTATAAATTTTCATTATTAAATTATTGAGCTAGCTTTCGCAGCTTTGTGATGGAACAGTGGAACGTATACACACTCCCAAGATAAAATGAGGTCTTTAAAAGGCAATACAACAAAAAAAAATGAAATTAGCGTATGTATTGATATTTTAAATACAAGAGTTTATGGCTTTCAGAGTAACAGATTGACTTATTTTTGATTTACTTATGGCAAACTGATGTTTATACTCTCTATCAGTACTCGCAAGCGAAACAGAAAGTAGTCGGTCATCGGTTCATATCAATGCGGATATACAAATATGTGTAGAACATAGTTATTGTACTACCTATATACAATGGCAGTATTAACGATGCATGAAACTCGGTGAAATCATCCCAATGAATAATGAAGATGACAATGTTGATAGTGACAAGTTATAATGTTTTATTAATGAATTGGACAATACGGAGATTAATGAACAAACAAACAACAGTAAAATCCAATTTATATGCGATGCGGCCATCATTATTGGAGGTGGGTCCCGTAAATGATTTGTTGTGATTTCGTCGAGTGAACGCAGCGGGTGATCGCAAACTGCATTCACATATCCCAACACATCTTCTACGGCATTGTAACCTCTAGGGTGACTCAATAGGGGTGGAATTTCACTGAGATGTTCAATTGGAGAATTTAATTCCGCAAGGCCTCCTACCACGTTATGGGCAAAACGACAAGGGTTTGTAAATTTCGATTGGATTTCCTATCTCAAATCTCTGCATTGGACAGAATATACGAGCGACGCGGACGAATGTTTACACAGAGTACAAATTTCGAAATTAATCCGATAAGCTTAGCACTAATCGCGCTTGAAATTAATTTTATTCAAGTAACCGAGTTACTTGCGGTTACGTTTTACGGTACGAAGTGAAGTGGCGGATGCGAGGTGATTTATTGAATTTCAAACATTGGTCAGCCGTAAACCTTCGAGTCGTGTTTATATCAGAGATTTATATAAAGTACAGTTTAGTACATTGCGCAATTGCGTATGCTGCGTTCAATATTTATTTGTAATTTAATATCGTATCCGTTCTAACTGATATCGAGTTATGTATGTAGTTATTGATAAATTTGTGAGTCAGATTTTAGATTTAATGTCAAGTATAAATATAATTTCCTTTTTTGTGGACAGAGATAACTTTATTTCATTTAAAAATGATATTGCATAGTATTATCATTAAACGTAATACTCTGAAATAAATAGGTACAATAGAATTTTAAATCAAATTAATTTTATTTCATACCTACATACCTACTTTGTTAAAAATAGGTATTTACTGCATGAATAGTTCAATACCTCTGGATGCAACACGGAATATTTAACCATTACTCCTTTATTGAATTCCAATGGAACATAACCCGTTGAATTTATAGCTTTTTATCGTACGTGTTTGGTGTGGATAATATTTTTTAAGTATTTTAGTTCAGTAGGTCAATGGTCTAGCAAAGGCAGTTCTGGAAAGCGTTTCACAATAATTCATTTATAAAATTTATTACTGCGAAGAACTTGAGTCACTTATAGGAATTATTATATTATCACAGTGAACTGTTTGAGTCTGTTCTTGTTTTTAACTTCTTTTAAGTAATACTGTTTTGGAAACATGTAGTTAATGCAAAGTACGAGTATATCTCAATCAAAAATATAAGTGGTATCTAATGCGGCTAGAACTTCTGCACGTAGGGGTTGTACGTTTATTACTTTTTCAACTGTAAAAAAGCAATATTTTTCAATTTTGACAACACCAATTCGGTTTGGGGACTCATTTCAGTTGCTTTTGGTGTCCAATAGAAAAATGGGTCTAACTGTATTATTTCATGCATTTTTGTAGGTAGTACACTCTCCAAATGTAAGTATCCAAAATCCAAATTCATCGTTTTGTGCATAGTACAGTGACATCATTGGTTACCATCAGGAATGCAATTTATTTATTTTACTGGCTTATATCTTTCGTGGCGTGCCATAGGTGAGGCCTATGTCCAGCAGTGGACGGAGATAGGCTGATGATGATGATGATGATATCTTTTAAATTTCTAGTAATTGATAGTATTTTGGCTTCGTCCGAAAACCATCTTTTCTATGTATATAATTTTAATTATATATTATGCAGTCAGGTGATAATAAATAATAAAAAGTAGGTATGTGTTGTAAATATTAGTTCAAACTTATTACTAACCTATATTCCAGTGAGTGAGTGTATGAAGTCATCGTGTTCGATAACGCGATACCAATCTCCGACTCTGTTGTAATTAAAAGCAAGGCGGACCTGGGATTGCTGCACTTGGAATTCTAGATGGTTTTTAAGTTGCCTTGAATTATTAATTTGAATTGAAAATTATATTGGTTTCTCAGCTTCCTATCTATCTAAATAGAAAATACAAATGTCTTACGGAACTGAAGTATTGGATAGGTATATTATTTGACTGGTTATCCGATGTGGATGATTAATTTATAAAAGGCCATGAAAGTTATGAAGGTCGCCTGAAGTTACATAAGTCATTGTGCGACTGTCTCTCTATATCATCTACCTATACCGCTATACAGTTATTTTCTATAACGTAATAACATACAACAAAAATACAACATTGGTAAACAGTCAAATAATATATCAAACATGTACTTACATTAACAATTTAACATTCCGGGTTTTTTTTTTCATTTTCTCAAACCAAAAAGAAGGTAGAATGAAAACGCGTGCAGCCAAAAAATCAAGTAATCCAGAATTTCAAAAAAACAGGGTTGTCACCCGTTTACAAATGTGTGTGAAGTCATATTTATAAATTCCAAGTTGAGTTCCAACCGGAACACCATAACAACACGAAGCGATGGGGTGCGATGCGATAGCACCTGGGTTTACGGCACGGTAGCTCACTCTATTCATAGCTCGTTACCTACATTTTAAAATTGAATAGAACGTCTGAAAGGGGTAAAAAGTTATGTCTCATTCTATCGATTTTTAGGGATTGCTAACTAATATTTTTCAATTATTATTTGATTGCATTTGAAATTTTTGAGGAATGTTACAGAATTCTTTAAGGATTTGTAAAATAGAAGCAATGTTACTTAATTGACCCTTACCTCTTTTTAAGTCAATCTACATGTGTAAACGGTTCCACGATCATAGTATCTGAACCGGAATAGAAATTGCGACTTTGTAGGACTAACACTTCAACAAAAGCATATGGAAAATAAATGGCTTCCACGGTCACTATCGTGAGTGAGCCTTTTGTAATATTATTCTTAAGTTATTTTGTTCTCATAACTTCTGCAATTGAAGCTGTATTTTAGAATCACTAAGGGTAAAATCTATAAATGTGTATAAATAAATGTATATTATGGTACTTCATAAATTGTTCCTATTCTCAAACACTTTTCATATTTATTCTTCAGACATAGAAATCAGGACTTACTACTTTGGATATCTCATTGACATTATATAGGCTATACTTGCCTATGCCTAGTATGCCTAGTAGTAGTAGTCTATGCTAACTTTGTGATCAAATAATATATAGAAACCTATTAATTCGGTTTGCACCTGCAACTTATCTTCGTAAGTAGAACAACATTGATATATTGTTATTTCTTTAGATGTTTGACCTCGCTAAAACAGGAATGTTGGACTATTTATAAATGTTAAGGCAGAATTAAAAAGCTTTGATTTCGAAGCTCGTGTAATAAATCTATTAGTCCGATAGCTTTGCCATATAAATCTTTTTATTTTTGTTAAAAAACATGGATGTCTTAAATGCGAAATTTATTACCTCATCATTAATAATAACGATTTTGATAAACTGAAGTTCATGTCATTCAGATTTAACAATTTAAATGTAATATGGCTACAAGAATTTTTCGATGATCGGGTATAATTTTTATAATTATGCATCTAGTTTTTTTTAATAATATCGATAACTCTTGTTAATAGCTGAAAATAAAGCCACTCAAAACAAAAATCGGAATTTTGCCTTTTCGAAGACGCTATTGAGTATAGTAATTTTTTAATATCCAACTTTAGCTTATATAGTAAACATAAAATTATATTCATTAACAAGAAGGGTAATAATACTGTGAGTGTACAAGTATTCAAACTATCTTATTACCAAGACCACATGAAACTGAGTTGACACCACTTACAGCTTCAACAAAAAAGTAATTCCACATTCAAAACCCATAACCTCCCGCAGGGTAGTTAAAACATTTTAAATATCCCCAACGATCAAACCTCATACAAAAACTAGATATTACAAAAAAAATCGTCGTTAAAACGCTGCAATCGTTAACTTTAAGACGCGATGACATAAATAATATTAAAAAGCTCACAGCCAGAATCTTGTATCGAGACTCTATCCTGTGAAAAATAGACAAATTTACAAAGTGTTGAAACAACACAAACTCAATCGATATTAAACTCTATGACCTTTATTTTAAGGTTGTTGGGTCGTGTGAAAAGTGTCAGATAATTTTGGCATGTTCGGTTTTATAGCTACGCGTTAAAAGCTTATCACATGCAGGTGGAAGCTCATTTTGTGGTTCATTTTATATGTAGTTGTGTCTGTTTTTTGTGAATTCTACGGTCGTCGAATCAAATTCCACTAAGTCATTCAAAAAAATCTTTTAGTTTGCAACACAACTTTGTAACTATTCTAAAATTAAATATTATGTTTCTTTGAAGTGTTACACACTTAATATTTTTGTAAATTGTTAAACACAATCCAACATTTCATCGTACCAACGGGACTTGAACCCGCAACCTCCGGAATAACATGTTCCGGTGCTTTAAAAGCACCGGAACATGTTATTCCGGAGGTTGCGGGTTCAAGTCCCTATTCTAAAATTGTCTTAGTATATTTTGTTATTTTCTTATCTATTTATTAAATCTGGCAGTGATAGCCCAATGGATAAGGTGTCGGACTGGCAATCGAGAGGTCGTGATTTCGATCCCCACCCATTGCACTATTGATGTGAACCCACTCTAGACACAAGCATATTTAGCTTAGTTGGAGGGGTTAATAACAAGAATACTAGTAATGTGCAACCCACATTGCTAGTAAGCTTTAAATAATATCTTTTGTTATTTTCAATGCAATCGTCGCATGACCTTTTACATCAAGTCACTTGAAAACCCTTTTTTAATTTGCTGTGATTTCGATCCCAGTAAGTCTAAGCCATTCTGATGTGATACGATTAGAGTTGATAAATTTATCGTTGTTGGTTATATCAGTTACGGTTGTAGTTATTTCATTCACCTTTAGAACGGTGCTTGGATTGTCAGTGGACATTATGTCAGAACAAGATACGACAGCTAAGTTTCTAGAGAACTAACCCAACCCAGCCGTGTGACTTGCATGCAAATATTAGATTTTGAATGCAATGTCTTATATTTTATTTGAGTAGTTTGGTTTGTCAGCTTAACGATATTACTTTAAGGTAAATGTAAAGGAATTTCACAGATAATGTTACATTTTATTGCTACCAATCTTTGTGATATTACACGTATGTAGATATGTTTCAAATAATGTAGTGTCTATATGACACTACAACATTATTCGCGTCTTGGTCCGGGGGCGGTAGATTTACACCCTTAAAAGTAAAAAAGCATTCATTCTTCCACGTAATAAAAGTTGGCGAGAAATGGTAACTTTTAGTAACTTTGTAATTTATTCTTCTTTGTTTAATCTTAAATGGGCCGCGGTGAACGATGCAGTAAAGTTTTTAGCTCTGCTTATGGAAATTAGTGTTTATTGTGATCTACTTTGGCTTGAAAATTATGTATCTTTGCGTTTATATTATGAGAGCTTGTTAAGTTTCTATTAATATCTTTACTAGTAGCGCCCGTGGTTTTGCCCATGATAAAAGTATGTCCTATTCTACTAAACTGACTATCTCTGTGCAAAATGACATTAAAATCGTTTGTTCTGAAGAAGTCACAAGCGAATACAAGACTTTTGCATTTATAATATTGGTGTTGATATCACTTTAATAGAATTCGTTTCTACGTTATTTGAGTATTAATTTGCCAAGTAACAACATTTTTATCAACATTATTTACGACATCATCATGACCGTGATAATTTAACTCTTGGTTCTTTTTCAAAATGTCATCGCTAATAGGATAATTTGGATAAAGTGCCCTATTTGGTTGTTAATCCACAGTTTTTGACACTATCAATAAGAGCTCTGGCAGACCACAGACTTTTTAAAAGCCTATAGGTTGGTCGGTTTCGTTCAAACTTATAACTCCTCTTCATTTTGCATCGAGGGTTAAAAAGCAACTGTAAATATATTGGTACTTATTTATCTGATTAATTATTGTTTTAATTTTCTAACCGGGAGATTTCTTTACAGTGGCAGCTCATAGCGACATACCACTGTACATCGGGATCGCAGTGGCAGTAGTGGTGTTCCTAGCTGGTGCTGCAGTCGTCTACAAACTGCTGCAGAGGAAGACAAGAGATCATTCTCTGTACACTATGACTAGGACTGGTAAGTAATAAGCTATCTACAGAATCTTGATATTAAAGAGAACCACACCCTAAAGATACACGCACTAAATTCTTCTTTATATTATTTTGGTCTCGATTATTGACGGTCCGTTAGAGTAAACGGTATATGACTTGACCTCTATGTGGGAGATTACCAGTTCAAATTCTAGCATGGGGTGTTTTTTCACAGGTGGTAAGAACATTATATCGAGGTTCTGCCTGACTTGCTACCACAGAAATAGGAATAATGCTACCAAAAAGTAGCTTACCATACCTTACGTCATAACCTTACGGTGTGCCCTAGGAGTCAGACCATTTTCATTGTTTACCACCAGGCGAGATAATGGTCAAACAATAGCCTATCAGATATAAAAAATCTTTATACGCACCGGATGGAGATTCATCATCCTCAGCCGGTGTCAGTACACTGCTGGACATAGGCCTCTCCTAATGTTGGATGGAGATTAATGATGATATAATAATAACGAATATATAAAATATTTAAAGTACGTAGTAAGTAGAAAGATTCATTAATTAGTATCACTCTCTCGAGAGAGTGGGGGTAGGTACTCCTAATGCAATTAATCTCTATATCATCTCACTTTTACTGACACAGCAAGACAAAATTACAAATATTTAAGACTGCCTTCAGGACTGATATTAGAAATCAATTTCACCAAAAAAGCTACAACACAGAAAAGCCATATAAGTTTTCACAAACATTTTAGATGCAAGAAATTAGATATTCATTAACTTTTGGTTTTTTCTTTAAAAAACAGATTTCCAACCAGAAATGTACCCGACTGTGGAAAAGCAATCCCTCTCCTTAGCACCAGATCTGATGCAGCATCGACCTCCAAGATACGAGCATCCACAGCTGGACACTAGGGCTGAGCACCATTACGATGTTCCTCATCTTACCAACAGGTTTGTTGATTATTGATCATTGCCACTTTTTAGCAGTTGTATGCTTTACAAACAAAGATACCTTTAAAGGTTGTCTGGCAGAGATCGCTTCAAGCGATAAGACCGCCCATTGTATTGCCTCTAGTAATTTAAGTAGCTTAATTTCAGTTTGTTTCTTTTTAAGTTGGTGTACAATAAAGAATTTTTCTATTCTATTCTATACCTTTAATAATGGGTCTATCTGATTTATGTTGTTTTGTTTTTTATTCATGGCTTCTCTTTAAATAGTCCCATTTTTATGGTTCCGTACCTCAAAAGGTACCCTTATAAGATCGCTTTCTTGTCCGTCTGTCTGTCTGTCTGTCCGTCCGTCTGTCTGTCCGTCTGTCTGTCCGTGTGTCACCACCAATTTTCTCAGAAACAGGTAGACCTAGCAAGTTGAAATTTATACCAGATACTGAAGTCTATAGTCCCTATTAGGTGTATAAAAATCAAGGTCCTGAGCCAGCACGATAAAAAGATATGGGCAAATTAAGATTTTCGCGAAAACTTTTAAGTACCAAAAAGTAACTTAATTTTCAACGTTTTTAATTTTCAGAATGTTTACTTTGCTTGTGTTCTAAGACCTTTCTAGTGACCAAAATTAACAATTCTAGGTCGACCGGAAGTACCCTTTAGGTTTTTGGTCGAAAACCTATATAGGGTACTTCCCGTTGACCCAGAATCATAAAATTTGGCAAGAAGCATGGTCTTATAGCACAAATAAAGGAAAATTTTAAAAAAACAATTTTGAAAATTAAAGGGTGTCCCCATACATACATAGTTTGAGCCAATTAAAATAGGCCTCTGAGTTATATGAGCGCTCATACAATTTAGAGGTCTAGCTTTATTGGTAGCTACCAAAGTTGGTACGGAAGCCTCGGTGGGCGAGACCAACTCGACTTTGCCGGTTTTATTTTTTCATTTACGTAGTTTAACAAAACTTTTCAACCTTCTTGAGAAATTGGTGTAAAATGTTATTTAGATTACTAGGTACCGGTTTCACAAGTCGATTGCAATATTATAATTATCTTTTCAGACTCGTTCAACTAGTAATGTTTAAATGTTACTGCAAATTATCCGATAAGACCACATGTTGATATCTGACGTTTATCGGCAATATTCAGTTCCGAGTCAATTTTAGAGAAGCTTAATATATGAACAGCAAAACATATTCAATTTTATGTCCGAAAGAAAGAAATTTGTTAGCAAAAGTTAATTGATTTGATTGATCATAAAATTAAAGGCCACACTTACCACCATCAAGGAGAAAATCAGCCGCCATAATCTTACGGTGTTCCGGCAACACACAGCCTTTGAGAGTCAGAGTATTCTAGGCTTAGCGTGTTCACTATCTTCGACCATATCATCGCTTACCACCAAGCAAGATAGTGGTCAAACGCTATCCTATAAGATATTTTAAAAAAACTTAATATTCATAATATTGGTTAAGATTACAAGCATTTATAAAATGTACATGAACTGAAACTTAAGAAAATTAATAACCATGGTAGCATTCCCAATGATAAATTATTATCCCCTGTATTGACTGTAGGTATTGTTTCAGCTATGCGTCTCCGGTGGACCACCAGGTTACTCCCTGTGCCTCCAGCAAAGGGCAGAGTGATGAGTACGACAGTAAACCCTACAGCGAGTCAGAGCATTCAGCCTCCAGTTGTTTTACTAGTTGTAAGTATTTATAGTGCTGATTGATTGATGTTTTTCACCCAACTGCTCAAAAGAGGATAATATTTTCAATGTGGATTTGTAAATTGTTGTTAGGTTGCATTTGGATCCCGAGTGACAAGGACTAAGTTTTTTTTAAATGCCGGAATATTCCTCGCAAAGAAGTCGACCAAACTTATGTTCTGAAACTTCTTGGTTATAATCAGGAATTTATTTTGTATCCTCAAATTTCTTTTCAGCGGGTTCAATGTACGACGCTGCAAACGAATCAGTGACCCTCCAACTGGCCGAGCTAGTGTCAAACTCACCAACCTCTCAATCTCTCTCAGTATCCAGTGGAGGATCCAGACTGGCCCTCCCAGCCGCAGGCATAGCCCTCTCAGTACCCGAAGGAGCACTCTCCAGGGGCAGAAGGGAACAAATCTACGTTGCCCTTGTAAAGGACGACAGATACCGACCCAGACTCGGAAAAGGTACGTACCAGAGGTCACGGCCTCCATTATTCATACAAATTCAAATTACCAAACTTCGAATATTTTCATTATCCCCATCTAGTATTTATCGAATCCCCGATTAATATTTATAACTTCCATAACCAGTAAATTAACTTCGTAAGTTAATAAAAACAAATCGATTTTGCGGCGATAGAGAAGTACGAGATAATTCTGTTTAAATTGCGATATTAAAACTGCCGAGAAAAATGTATCGCCCTCGGGCGGCAGCGCGCCGCATCCGCAACTAGAAGATATAATAAGACAAATTTCGCCCCGCAGGTATCACGCAACTCAGTCCGGTAGTTAAATGCGGCCCGCCTCGTCTTCAGCTAAACAAGTCGGTCGTTCTTCAAATCCCGCACTGTGCGAGCCTCAAGCACGGCTTCTGGAACCTCTCGCTGTATGCCATCGATCACACTAATGCGAAGGACAGTGCGCTACCACAGTGGAAGAAAATTGTCGGTCTCGGACAAGAGACGATCAACACCCCCGTGTTTACGCAGCTGGACACAGATAAAATATTCCTAGTGACCGATATGCTGTCCACTTTTGTCTTAGTTGGCGAGAGTTTCAACGGAAAAGCAGTTAAGGCGTTACAACTGGCTATTTATGCTCCGTCCACAATCGGTGAGACCAGCACGGACTACAACATCAGACTTTACGTATTTGAGGATACACTCTGCGCCTCACACTACTGTCAGGAACAGGAAAAGAAACACGGAGGGGTATTACTCGAGCGCTCAAAAACTTTGCTGTTCCAAGACGGTGGATCAAACTTATGTTTGAATTTGGAGCATGTCAGTCCCGGCTGGAAAGTCAAACCGGGAATTGGGTACCAAGAGATTCCGTTTAATCACGTGTGGGGTTCGAATTACAACGCTCTGCATTGTAGTTTTGCCTTGGAGCGGACCCACGACTGCGATAACATCGACTTCACGATATCGGCGTGTCAGAGAACCAATCCTTCTTACAAGCAGACGTTCCGAATATCCCTCGAGGACGTGCGGAGTAGGTCGCCGCGGGGTCGTTCGCCTCGTGCGGAGTCGCAGCGAAGCTTCAACATAACTGAGAACTTGCTCGAAGCTCGCATGTGCAGGAGCGAAGACGGAAGCGATAGTAAACGCAACGTAACCGTGACCGAAGCGGGCGTGAATGAGTGTACTGGAGAAGGTCCCTTCAAATTGAGCGCGAGAATAAAACGACAGCTATGCGCGGTGTTAGACCCTCCGAACGCAAGGGGGAACGACTGGCGAGCGCTGGCTGCAAGGCTCGGAGTCGATAGATACACGACGTGGTTTGCTACGAAAAGTTCGCCCACTGAAGCTATCTTAGAACTGTGGGAGTGCAGAGAACGCGGAGCGGGTGCTACCGCCGCTTTAGCCGCGGCCTTGCGTCAGATGGACCGTCACGACGCCGCCGATTTACTTCACGGTAGACCTTCCTGGTTATGAATTGATTAAATTGGTAATTTTATTCCGCTATTCACTGCCGAAGCTCTCCTCCCCTAGTATGCTATAGTAAAAACTTGGGCTTGAGCGCAAACAACAGCGCTAGTTTGGAAAACAGCAGCATGTTTGTGCAAAACTTTCGAAAGTTACGCGTGTTGGTGATGAAAGATTGTTGGTAAAGTGTAGTTTAAATGTTAACGTTAGAGAAAGTATAATTTCTCAGGCCTTCGGTCTGAAATTCGTAGTATATTTTGTATAGATATTCCACGCTGTAGATATAAAAAAGCGTTGAATAAATTATATTATATTAGCAATAATAGTGCCTACAATGTCTTAAAAAGAAATGTAATCGGTGAAGACCGGTTAACGGTTGGTTATTTTGTTATTTTCGGATAGCGTTCGAGTGTTGTATTTACGCATGATTTCTATATTTTGCTTAGTTTATGTGCTTGATGTTTCGAACTTTGTGCCAAATGTGACGTCACGGCTAAAGATGGGCAATAATAGAAATGTTATACGTGTTTGAGCTTACTATACAAAATAGATGCTAAGACATTCTTTTGTTACTTTTGTTTCATCACTATTTGAATTAAATGTGACCACGTGATAAAATAATACTACCTAAGTATATGAATCTACCTTAAACAATAGTAAACATTCACTAAATTAACTGTGTGTAAAAACAAACTGTTGCAAATGTTTGCATAAATTAATTAAAATTTATAAAAAAATTATGATGAAAATGATGATAAAATGTTCGTGGTCATATGTAACTTAAAATACATATTTTAAATAAAATTGTTATTCTAAGTTCCCTCTATTTCCCTAAGCTAATGTCACCTGTCACTGTAAAGACTATAATGCATTTATTACCAGGACCAAGTTCAACAATATTTAACCACAGATTATTCCACCTTAGCCATTGGTTAGTTGTTTAACCGATCGTTACTCATTGGGTAGTCGGTTAACTGATCGTAACCGTAAATTAGTCGGTTAATCGTTGGTGGACATGGACCTTATTCCTATTCTTGGTATTTTCTATAAACTTAATAAATCTTATAAATTGCATTTTATATCTTTGTATATAAAGTACATAATAGATTGTAAATAATGTATTTTAGAGATTTAATTATAACTTGGGAACTGATAGTTACAAAGACGCTTAAATATTTACCAATTATATTATTTTACATTGTCATATGTAAATATTTAATTGTAAACGTAAAAAAATTAAGGTATATTTTTTAACATGAAATAAAAGAAAACTGTTGTCACCGTACAAAATCGGAACATATATATTACCGACAACTGTAATTGTTTCTTCTTATAATATAAATGTAAAAATAATTTTTGTTTCTATATTATCAGCTAAACGACCGATTTTGTTTAAAATTTGCTTTTATGGTTAAATAGGATATAGGGTATGTACGGGCATAAATTCAAGGCGACTCCAATATTAATTAATTTCTGAATACCCGATAAAATGTAACATTGCTAGTTACATAATAAATTCGTAGAGAATAAAAAAAACAATAGTTTTGGGTTCCCATATTATAATTAAATTTAATAACGTAGAAAACAATAATTACCCTGTTTTTGTAAATGGTGTATGTACGCATCGCAACCGTAGAAACTATATTATATTTTTGTTAACGTGATGACTATTAAAATAAATGAATCTGTGATAATTAAAATAATATGAAATAAATTATGTTTAACTGTGCATTTTGCTTAGTTTTATTTATAG
The DNA here is from genome assembly GCA_954871355.1 of Cabera pusaria. Lineage (NCBI taxonomy): Eukaryota > Metazoa > Arthropoda > Insecta > Lepidoptera > Geometridae > Cabera > Cabera pusaria. Next base: position 3,400,352 of record OX940891.1, read on the forward strand.
CTTAACTAGTGGCTCCCCGCAGCATCGCTCGCGTAAAAAGTATCTTATAGCCTCAGCCATTCGTACTGGCTATCCCTGTACGAAATTTCAGCGTAATAGATCAGCCATTTGAACGTGAAGAAGCCTCAAACAAACAAAAAAAGAAACTGAATTTCGCATAAACAATATTAGTGTAGATTAGCTGTGTGCAGTTTGATAATTCTTGCAAATTTTCGGTAAAATAAGTTCAACACCAGAAGTGTTGATGCGTTGCCGACTTTTGTACCCAATGAAGATACTTATAATATTATTTTATAAGAATAGCTTTTATTTAATTGATAGGAGACAGAAAAGCTCTTAACCAAAATCATCGTTATAGTATGTATGTCGCAGCCAACTAGCTGTTCAATCAACAGCTTAGCCTAGCCTTTTTACTTAATGCGGGTTGCAGACCGAAAGCTAAGCTAACTTAGTTTAGCTTAGCTCGCATAGCTGACGCAGTGTAGTTAGTAACACAGCTTACATAGCCTAGTTTGCAGTCTGCATACATGCATGTAAAACTGCATCAGCTATGTGAAGCTAAGCTAAACTAAGTTAGCTTAGCTTTTGGTCACCAAACATCTAATGTGTTCCGGCAGCTATCCTTGAGAGCCAGTTCCCATTCTAGGCCTAGCGTGCTTACCATCTTCGACCGCATCATCACTTACCAACAGGTGAGATAGTGGTCAAACACTAGCCTATAAAGTATTAAAAAAAATATATAACAGCGCTGTTTAATTAGCGGTCTGAATTCTGTACCTTCATATAAACGCCATGGCGTCGGTTCTGGTGAAGCGCGGCCTCTGCCGCGGCGCCCTTCCTCGCTACGCTCGTCGGCGCAAGACACGCGGTGGTCACTGTTCTCCAGTCAGACACTAATGTCAGAAGACTAAGCCCGTTATTAAATGTTGTAACAAACATAACTACGGCTGACTATCGTTCGACGAAAAAATATAATATTGAACTGCTAATTAAACTAGTTGGCTGAGACATGTACACTAGATTTAGCAAAGTATAGGCCCGGTCAAATTAGCCAAAGGACTCTGGGACTTTTTGAGAGCTCAGAGTTGGCGTAAAGGTATGCTTAACTTCTAAGCGAGATTAGATCACGATTTCAACCGGCACACCATTATCGTCCACAGGCGTAAGGAGCATATTATATCGATGTTCCGCCTGACTTGCTACCAAAAATGTAGCTTACCACCATCTAGTAGCCGCCGTAAAAGTGTTGTTAGGTTTCATAACACACTACAATAAATATATATATAATAATAATAAAAAATACCACTGTAATTTTTGCTAGCAAAAAATTTACATTGTTTTTCATAGTGTTTGCATGAATGATAAAATTATATTTGCGGTTTGGAAAAAATGGAATAACTCTAAAAACTGCTTACTATGTCCAAACCAATATTCGTTGAAAGTGTTTAATGAGATCTAGACCATATTTTTTTTTTACTTTTCACTCTCTTATATTCCAAGTGAGAGGGGAAAGGGATACACATTTACACGCTTTAGAAGTGTTTATTTGAAAACATCGATATGAATGTAATACTACGTTCACCTCGATGCCTTCGAACGATTGACTTTAAGAAAATAATAGTTTTAGGAACCTCAATGTCCTATGTAAAGATCTATCTACAGCAAGTATAGGTTTGATTTTTTAGGGTTCCGTACCCAAAGGGTAAAACGGGACCCTATTACTAAGACTCCACTGTCCGTCTGTCTGTCTGTCTGTCTGTCCGTCTGTCACCAGGCCGTATCTCAATGAACCGTGACAGTTAGACAGTTGAAATGTTCACAGATGATGTATTTCTATTGCCGCTATAACAACAAATACTAAAAACAGAATAAAGTTAAAAATAATAGAGGGTCAAGCCCATACAAGAAACGGGTTTTTTCGGCATTTCACGCCATCTATGAACGTTTAGTTAGGTTAACGTCCCATAGATGGCGTTATATTGAAATGTCGATCCCTAACACCTTTGTTAGACGTTAGATGGCGTTATAAGAAATAAAATGTTTATTAATTACTATTTTTTGCTGGCGAAAAATGATGGTGGTATTTTTTGCTCGATCTTATAAAATATTGTAGTGTGGTACGGAACCCTACGAGTGCGAGTCCGACTTGCAATTGGCCAGTTTATTTTTTATAGTATTAGGATGTACAATACCGGTAGGTATTATCATCATCATCAGCCTGTATCAGTCCACTGCTGGACATAGGCCTCTCCCAAGATGCGCCACTGAGCCCGATCTTCGGCTCTTCTCTTCCAGTCACTGCCCACCGCTTTGCGTATGTCGTCGCTCCACCTGGTCACAGGACGTCCTACGCTGCGTTTGCCGATTCGCGGTCTCCACTCTAGGACAAGTCTGCCCCAACGGTTATCAGTCCTGCGGCAGATATGACCAGCCCACTGCCACTTCAGCTTGCTAATCCGTTGAGCTATGTCGATAACTTTAGTTCTCTGGCGAATTACTTCGTTCCGGATTCGATCCCGCAGAGAAATACCGAGCATAGCTCTCTCCATAGCTCGCTGAGCGACTTTAAACTGGTGGACCAGTCGGACTGTGAGTGTCCACGTCTCGGCTCCGTATGTCATCACAGGTAGGACGCACTGGTTAAAGACTTTTGTCTTTAGACACTGTGGTATAGGCGACGAGAAGACTCGACGGAGTTTTCCGAATGCTGCCCAGCCCAGCTGAATTCTTCTCTGGATTTCCTTCTCGAAGTTATGTTTGCCTAGTTGGAGCGTTTGCCCTAGGTAAACATACTTAGTGACAACTTCGAGTGGGATTCCATCTACGGCAATCGGTTCCGGAACAACGTGCTCGTTGTACATGACTTTGGTTTTGTCCAAATTAATCCGGAGACCGATGCTACGAGAAGAATCAGCTAGGCCATTCAACATCCTTTGTAGGTCCTGCAGCGTCTCTGCTATAATGACGATGTCATCTGCGAATCGTAAGTGAGAGATGTACCTGCCGTTGATGTTAATGCCACGATCTTTCCAGTCCAGCGTCTTAAACATATCCTCCAAGGCGTTAGTGAACAGTTTCGGGGATATGACGTCCCCCTGTCTCACTCCTCGACGCAGGTGGACATGTTTAGTTCGCTGGTTCTGTACTTGTACAGTCATCGTTGCGGCATTACGGCACAACGGAGCTTTTAAAAGCCGGAGGAGCTCCAGCAGTTCAACAGCTTCAGCAGCTATTTAATTCCGTTCTTTTTACTGGGAGAACTCCACAGGCATGGAACAGAAGCATGGTGGTTTTGTTTTTCAAAAAAGGAGACAAAACCCTATTGAAAAACTATCGCCCGATTTCGCTTCTAAGCCATGTCTACAAGCTGTTTTCAAGGGTCATCACGAACCGTCTTGCGCGAAGACTCGACGAGTTTCAACCTCCGGAACAGGCCGGGTTTCGAAGCGGTTACGGCACCATAGACCACATCCACACGGTGCGGCAGATTGTACAGAAGACCGAAGAGTATAATCGGCCCCTGTGCTTAGCATTTGTGGACTATGAGAAGGCCTTTGACTCAATCGAAACCTGGTCTGTTCTCGAGTCCTTGCAGCGTTGCCAAGTCGACTGGCGATATATCGAAGTGATGAGATGTCTAGGTATTATATATCCTAATAATATTAAAATCTAGCCTAGATAGGCTTATAAGTAATTTAAATCTGTCATAAAAATATCATATAATAATAGTATAGGTTTGATGAAAAAAAAATGTGTTATATTCAGATCCATGTATGGGTAGTCCCCTTTTAATCATTTTTTTATTTTTGTACAAAAATTGTACAGCGGTTCACAGAATACATTTACTTGCTAAGTTTCAACTGTGTAGTCCTTATAGTATCGGGAATAATGTGGCTGTGACATACAGACAGACGGACAGACATGAAAAATCTATAAGGTTACCGTTTTATGCTATTTGCCAACCCTAAAAACATACAAAAGAAATGAGAACCTCCTCCTTTTTGGAAGTCGGTTAAAAACAAAGACTAGCGTAACTCATTTGTGTATGAGATGATTGTACTACTCAACAAACTCAACTGTAATCTGCTGCATTAGTTCCAGAGCCCATTTCTGACGAAGACAAAATAGAACAATAATTTACCCACACTAAAAGCCGTCTGTAAACATAACTATTTAAATTATTTAAATTCTCTCTCGGAAACATTTTGTAAACACGAAACAAAACGTCTCGACGCGGCGGCGGGAATTTTAGAAATTTTACGGATAAAAGATCGTCAAATTTATTCGACAGGCGAGGAAAATGTTGAATATGGGGGTACAGTCACAATATTTTCTGTGTGCTGTGTCGTATTCAAAGACGGTAATGGCATTTTACTAATGTAACTTAAAGGTTTTTACTTTGTTGCCCCCGAGTTGTATTGTTACATGTTAGGCGAAGATTTAATGTCTCAAAAAATATATTTTCCTTGAGACCATTCCAATAAGCCTAAACACGATATATCTGCCGTTAGTTCGTGAGGAGTTAAGTAGCCTGCTGATTTCAGTAGATGCGCCAGCATCAGGTCAAGGTAAATTGTGTTTTTGCAATATAATTAAAGTAACAGGATATCCAATTTCGAAATGATCAGATGAGAAAAAAAAAATGCTCGCTTAGCCTCGTCAAGAAGAAAAGAGCTCATAATCTTTAAACGGCTAAACGAATTTTCGTGAAGCTAACCTAAGAACACTCTAGATTTATGTCATCTGTCAAACTCCTAGTAAGCTTATTAAAAGAAAATAACAAAAATAATTAAAAAAAAAACTAAATCAAAGTAGGGTAGGATGCCATAGACAAACACACGCACCACAGATACACAAATACACACTTAAAGCTTATAATACTCCTCTTTTAATAATAAAATAAAAACAAATATATTTATTTCCCCTTTTTGTCCCTGGAAAATGCTTTTAGAGCAAAATTTGTTTCTACAAAAAAGGTCAAGGTCTGCTTTAGCTACGCCCCTATAATTTTCTTTTTTTGACCAACCAATTTCAAATAGAAATATGATTCTTCAAAACTCTTAAAGAGGAGATTATAAGGTTTATAAGTTATTTTGCGATTGGTTGGTCAAATAAACTGGCCAAGTGCAAGTCGGACTCGCACTACTAGGGTTCCGTAACACAGTAGAGTATTCTATAATTATGATTTTTCTCAACTACAAAAATAACTTTGTTTTTCATAGTGTTTGTATGAAACACATTTTAGTACTTTAGACGCGCCTATCTTTTAAATGATTGACTTTGAGAAAAAATTATGTCACCCCAAACGTATAGGTTTGAATATTTTTTTTTTGTGTCAGTTCCATGTATGGAATGCCGCCCACCCTTAAACTTTTAAATTTTTTATTTATGTATAAAAATCGGAAAGCGGTTTACAGAATACATCCACTTACTAAGTTTCGATTCTGTAGTCCTAATAGATTCGGAATAAAATGGCTGTGACATACGGACGGACAGACAGACAGACAGACATGGCGAATCTATAAGGGTTCCGTTTTTTGCCATTCGGCTACGGGACCCTAAAAAAGCAAATAATAGGAGGGTAGCTACAGCAGACCTTGATTTTTTGTAGAAACAAATTTTGCTCTAGGAGAGAGGGAGAAAACGGGGGAATACATTTGTATGGAAAAGTGCACCCCGCGTTCCCCTTCCCTTCCCCCCTTTAACAATTGAATACAAAAAACAGTAACTCTATGATATGTCAATAAATAAAAAACTAAATAACCAATTAAAGAATCCCTAAACCTCTATGAATACCGCGTGGGCAAGTCCGACACATGTAAATATGAGATTGTGGGGAGGTAATGTGGGCAGGTGTGAGCTTGCCTTTATGCCGGCGCGACTCTTGACGCGTCACGGGAGTGTGACCGATTAGGGTGTGGCGTCACTCACAGCGGCCAAACGAGGGTCCTACACAAATACACGGTAGTGTAATATCACCTGGAAAATTATTCATTTTTAGTTCAAGTTATTACCATAGTTTTTGTTAAAAGAGTCCCTGTGAGCTTTTACGATTAAAGAGTGTACTTTAATTAAATGATGTTTACAACAATATATGTAAAGTATACATTCAGTGTGGTTTTATATAGACCTTAGGCTCTTATTAAATACTAACCGATACCTGCGACTTCATTCACGTACACAAAGAATTTTATCACTGAAAAGCTATGTAAATCAACATTTGTGTGATCTGAGTTTTTTAAATTATGTGTGAAAATCATGATTTTATATTCACAAAAAGTAGCCTATGTTTATCCACTATGTGTGTAAACAGACAAAGTTACAGAATTACAAACGTTTTTATAATATTGGTCTTTAAATTTTCTGTTCATTCAAACATGTAAACAATTCGCTTGTCGCTGTAAGTGGAGCGTCATACCAGCATTTTTCGGGAATACATTTAAATACATTAAAACGCCATTCGAAGGCAGGTGCAGTAATAAAATATAAATTACTGCAGCTACTGATGTGTTCGTGTAATTTGGGGAAAACACAGTGACATTACGCCTGACAAATATTTGACACTTCAGCTCATAGAAATGTTTTCTTTGTTCAATATAGACGGCCCACTGGCGTAAGGTGAGAAGGATTGACTTCTTATCGGCGGGTCGCTGATTAAAGGAATGTTGTATTAAATTAAGATTCTGAATATGTTGTTCTGACGGAATCGAATCAATTATTCGATCACTATATCGACATCACGTATGTACGTCTTGTAAGTAATGTATACATTGTACATGTCATCCAGCTATATAAATATAAACAGACTAGCTATGCCCCGCGGCTTCGCCTGCGTTATAAAGTATCCTATAGCCTAATCCATAGTACTGGCTATCCCCGTACAAAATTTCAGCTAAATCGGTGCAGCCGTTTGACCGTGAAGAAGTCCCAAACAAACAAATGAATAAACAAACTGACTTTTGCGTTTTTAATATTAGTGTCGATCGTGTTAAATAGTATTGTTTGGAACATTATTCGCATAAGGCTAAGCGAGTGCCACGATATTGTTCATTGCGTAAATAAATCGCACTATTACGTAAAATAAGCTAACGATTTTTTTTCGCAGTCGCGGACTTTAGTACATTGGTGTTTTATTATAAAAACTCACGTTCGTTTTAAACTTATAGATTTAAAAACGGGAATTTAACGTGACTTACGCGATGTCGATATAGCGATCGACATATGTTTCGGCCTCATCCGGAGGCCTTCTTCAGGCGAGCGCCCCGCACTCAAGATCCTGAAGAAGGCCTCCGGATGAGGCCGAAACATATGTCGATCGCTATATCGACATCGCGTAAGTCACGTTAAATTCCCGTTTTTAAATCTATACATTGGTGTTGTTGACGGATTGACGAATAAAATTGCAATAAATAAAAATTGCAGTGTGCGTTGAGCCTAATACTTACCAATTATAATTATTATTTCAAAGCAGGTGTCAGGCTACAGCTGTTAGAGTAAATATGAAAATAATTACTACTTCACACCGATTTTTTACATATGTATGACTCTATGAAAGGGGTCATAATAACATGGCCCATAATCACGAAAGGCATGCATGATTATGACGGAATGTTGCCCTAATTATCTTTTTATCAGATATGGGTAATTAAATAATAGCTTAATTTGATAAGGTCGGTAAAGCAGGTATTTTTTATAGTTCAAGAGCTTTCGTGGGAATTCGGAAAAGAATAACAATGATAAAATTATATACTAATATCGCCTAAAAAGGTTCTAACCTCTCATGTCACACGGGTGATTTTCTGTTGTGAGCGATACATCTCAATAGGTGTTTCGCTCTGAGTATGTCGTCACTCCACCTGGTCATAGAGTGTCCTACACTACGCTTGCTGATTCGCGGTCTCCTCGCCAAGGTCAATTTTCCTCTTTCAAATTTTCCAACCTTCCGTGGGAGACAATTAGCCTTCTCTTCTTCTTCAAACTTCCAGGCAAGGCTTTTGAAATAATATATTGTGATGATAAAGATGGATCATCATCACAATATATTATTTCAAGTGGACGGACGTCGGCTGATAATGATGAAAGATGGATCAAAATTAAATATCGCACTAAAGTAGCTATAAACCAATTTCGGCGGTCGACCGACCATTCACTTTAAAATTAACCCTCAAAGTCGTCATACAAGTGAAACTATTGAATAGGTACCTAATACATCCATCGATTACTTTGTGCGGCTTCGAAGACGCCTTACGACTGAAAGGGCCTGAAATGTCGGCTAATCAATTGCAAAGGGCATCGGTAGACGCGACAAAAGGGTGCGGTAGGTTAACCATGGCTTGAGTGAATTAGGTAGGTATTTGGTCCTTCACGTAAGGGCATCGATATTGTTTGTCATGCAAGTAGATTAAACTTATTAATTTAAGTTACACTGTTACAGGAAATTATGTATATTGGGAACTTTGGCTTGATTGAGGAAATCGCAAAACTAATATGCTTTATTATGGTGACTGAAACAATACTTGTAGTTTGTCATTTTTTACCTATCAGCATATTAAGTTCGTTTTACACGCATGTGCTAGTTCTCACTTTAAATTTATAAAGCAAAACCACGATATTAATATGTGTATAGTCGTTATTTCGCACTGCAAAGCCATAATTTGTAATACCACCATCAATCTAATTTGTGCTGGCATTTGTCTGTCTAGTGTTTTTCCTACCACTCTCAAGATAAATTATTTAATACGGTGTTCTGAAAGCACACAGCCTTCGAGAGTCCAACCATTCTAGGCCTAGCGTGTCCACTATCCTCGAACAAATCATCGCTTTCCACCAGGCAAGATAGAGGTGAAACGGTAGCCTATCAGATATAAAAAAATTAAATTCTACTTATATATTAAAGATCTTCCTATCACTAGATTAAATTTAAGACATTCATAATGTCTTACTCCGCGCGCTATAAAAATTGAGATGCTAATATATAGCATCCAATTGCTGTCTTGCAAAGGCAAAATAGCAATATGACAATGTTACTCTGGCTATAAAAGCAAAACATTATAAAATAAGGTACCATTACTTAATCTCAACAACTATTCAAGCTTATAGTCACCCTACCCGTACGCGTCAATTCAGCCAATGTAAGGTCGTCAAAGGGCTTGAAGCAACTATTTCCTTTCACTAAGGGTGTTTTTGTTCGTCGTTAAATTAATTTTGGTATTGGATATCGTGCATTAGGTACCTTTATAGTATACACGTAGATATAGGAAGGGAGAAGAGGGCTATGTTGACAAAAGACGCGGGCAACGAAGTGTGAATTTGACACGACGACAGGTGTACTTTTGAATTGTCTTGATATTATGGTGGAAACCGTACGGCCAATAGTTGGACTTCGCGCTTATCATAATTATGACCAGTAAATTAGGTATGTCACGGCGATAAATATTTTGTAGTTTTCAACTGTTAACGACCACGATGGCACCGCCCCATATAGCTAGTGCTACACGTAAAGTGCACTATTTTGTTTCATATTCATCACACGTACTGTAAAGATATAAAACTTCTTGTCTGTGAAATATAAAGGGATCTGTGAAACAATGTGACAGACAAACTAGTGGCAAATAGGGATCCTAAACGCGTACGCTCACACCTTTTCTTACTCTTACATCTCAAAATTTATTTGGAATTGCGGCAATATTAAATTTATTTGTGTCTCAAGTGGCTTCGACATATATTTTACAGTACAGTATGTAGATATATTTCAAATGCATGATATTTGGTGGTTTACCTACCTTTTTCCGTCTCTGGGTGATCGTGGTGGTAGTATGCAACGAGTTGCTCTAATCACCTAGACCACATGCGTGGGAAGATTATGGAGCTATTGTTTCGCCAGTATTTAAAGTAGGTACCTGCCTCACACAAGATTTGCTTTAAGAAATTTTTGTTTTGTTTTGTTGAATATATATAAATCAAATATATATATATATATATATATATATATATATATATATATATATATCAAAATTAACCAAAAAGCTTACAGTTATATAAAAAAGCTATAGAAGAGAAAATCCAGTAACCTATCAATAGAGAAAAATTGTACTATACTGAAAGTTGTAATCATAAATTGTAAATTACAATTTATTATAAACGGTTTATTTATGAAATCTGATCAAACTTACAGTTAATTATGTCTATGACGTAACTTATTTCATTACGTTCCCCATTTCTTCGGTATACGATATCCAATAATGAAGCAAACAATAGGTCATATGAGACAAACGTGATCTGGCCGGAGTCCGCTCAGGTCAAATGGTAAAGGGAGCGATGATATCTATAGCGGCGGCTGCTCGTGACTTACCTTATGTGAGCGGGGTTGGCACAAGTCAAGAGCTGTTCTCGCAAAGGCGTTCTCGCGTTGGTTGCCATGCACCCAAAATGGCGGCCAAATTTTATTCGCTGTAATCTTCGATTATAATTATTTATGGTAATAAAAATATCGTTAAATAAATATATATATTTTCGTAGTCATATAGCTTTTAAAATAAATATATTGTGTTTTCTAATATCTTAAAACGCAGTTGGTAAAAGTTTTGAAAAGACATACATCCGTAGTACTACAACAGTAGCCCTATGATTTACATTGAATAAACTGGCTAAGTGCAAGTTGGACTCGCACTCGTAGGGTTCCGTACCACACTACAGTATTTTATAAGATCGAGCAAAAAATACCACTATAACTTTTCGCCAGCAAAAAATAATAATTAATAAACAATTTATTTCTTATAACGCCATGTAAAGTCTAACAAAGGTGTTAGGGATCGACATTTCAATATAACGCCATCTATGGGACGTTTACCTAACTAAACGTTCATAGATGGCGTGAAATGCCAAAAAAACACGTTTCTTGTATGAAGACCTTCTATTATCTTTCTGTATTCTGTTTTTAGTATTTGTTGTTATAGCGGCAACAGAAATACATCATCTGTAAAAATTTCAACTGTCTAACTATCACGGTTCATAAGATACAGCCTGGTGACAGACGGACAGACAGACAGATAGACAGACGGACGGACAGCGGAGTCTTAGTAATAGGGTCCCGTTTTACCCTTTGGGTACGGAACCCTAAAATGAGCTTAGGAGTCACTCTGGGTTATCATTAACAGCTTGACAAATTTAACTTATCTGTTTGGTGTCAGTATGGTAGAATAGATTACAGGAAGCTTATTTATTCAAGATAAACCGCGGGGCTCCATAAGAAAAGTAAGAAGATGGTACTAAAAGATAAATAAAATAAATGTGACTCCACAATATAACCTTGTGGTGTTCCGGCAGCACATAGCTCTTGAAAGTCAGATCAGGTCAGCCATTTCAGGTCTAGAGAAATCACTATCTTCGACCACACCATCGCTTTCCACCAGGCAAAATAGTGGTCAAACGCTACGAATAAATAATAACTGAAATTTACCTGCATTAAAAAAATTACCCAACAAAAGTCGTGTCCAAGCATGCGGGGTTAAAAGTCGCGTCCAGCGCGTCATTAGTCAGACATTTGTCTTGTTTGACTCAACTGTCATAACAGACAATGCAGCACATGCGCGAACCAATCCATGCTTTCGTTCCGAATTAAAATCAATCTCCGAGCCAATCATTTGTAACTTCGAAAGTGATTCTTATTTTGAATTTACGTAGTTTTGGTTTGAAGGAGGGCGCCACTTTTTGTGTGGATTTTTTTCTAAATTAGATTTCCTGACTTATTATTTATTCGTAGGTCAAACGCCAGCCAGTGAACAAAAATATCCAATCGCATACAGCTTGGACCGCATCTGAAATAGCTCGGACAAAGTAGTGGGCGAAACTGGAATGACGCGACGGCAACGATTGTTTCATTTAGGAAACCCTTCTGCTGCGGCTAATGAGTCATTCGATAACCATCTACAGAAAGTTATGGCTACATCTAAGTCTTAGATCTATGGGGCCTTTTCTCATGATAGACATTATGTAATTGGTCATTGTTTGTGGACAAAGAAGGTTTAAGACTTTTGGATGGTGTCACAGTAATGAGGTTCAGTTTGGTTCAACTTGGACAAGAAAGGCGCGGGATCGAGATGAATGGTATCAATTTGGTCCACAAATTTCTGAGTATAGTAGTTTATAAGAGCTACGGCAAGTACGATAGTCGCGTGTCAGTTGGTTTGATTTAACTACATATTGTTTTAATCAACCGACTTCCAAAAAGAAGGATGTTCTCAATTCGTCTGTATGTTTTTTTTTTGTGTGTATGTTACGCGATTACTCCGTCAGTTGTGAACCGATTTGAATGATTCTTCTTTTAATCGGTAGGGTACGTTTTCGAGGTGGTCCCATTGTAATTTTATTGAGATCTGACAAGTATCTCCAGAGATATGACGATAATCGTGTTAAAATTGCTACTGAAATTGACTCGCGGGGCATGGAAGTCGGTTGTTTTAGTTTTTAAACTATTTTAATTATTATTTAACTACCTACTTATTGCAGTTACTTTGTCGTATATCATAATTCATTATTACATTTGGTCTATTTACTAACATTTATGTTAACTGTAATTTTAAAATCAGAATTTATGTTGTTGTCAGTTTATAAAAATTAATCTAGAACCTAATAATAGTCTAATACTTGTTCCTAACATTATAAGTTATAATTTAATTAATTGGTACAAAATCATAATAATCATTATTATATCGCTTGAACATTTTAATATGTAGAGGACCTAGTTAGTGCCTTGCAAATCTGCATAAAGTTTACTGGTACTTTACGTTAGAAAACTTGTAAATTATTTTGTTAAAAATAAATAAGTAATAAACAAACTGACTGACCGACTTGCACTTGGCAAGTCGGACACGCACTCGTAGGGTTCCATAACACAGTAAATTATTCTATAACTATGATTTTTCGCAACTAAAAAATTAACTTTGTTTTTCATAGTGTTTGTATGAAAAACAAAGTTATCGTTGGGGTCGCCATATCTCAAAAACTGCTGACTGTATCTCGTTCAAACCAATTTTCGTTGTTAGTTTTTACTGAGATCTACAGCATATATTTTTTTTTAGATTTTTCATTCTCATACTTTAAAAGTTAGAAGGGGGAACACACATTTTACCACTTAGACGCGCCTATCTATCAAATGATTGACTTTGAGAAAAAATGATTTTTGAAACCTCAACGTCATTTTTAGAGACCTTATCCATAGATAGACACCGCCCCCACACGTATAGGTTTAAATTTTCTTTTTTATTGTTTCTCTTCCATATATGGGATGCCCCCCTTAAACTTTTACATTTTTTATTTTTGTATGAAAATCTGAAAGCGGTTCACAGAATACATCTTACCAAGTTTCAATTCTGTAGTCTTAACAGTTTCGGAATAAAATGGCTGTGACATACGGACGGACAGACAGACAGTCAGACAGACAGACAGACAGACATGACGAATCTATAAGGGTTCCGTTTTTTGCCATTTAGCAACGAACCCTAAAAATGACGTCTGCCTATAAAGATACTTCAGCACAAAAAACTAGATTATTATTTTCAACTCTGGATTTGTTTCATTTCACTTCACCTATTTTCTTGAGACAAACTTGCTATAGTTGATCTGTGCTTGGCACTTCTAATGTTTAAGTCTTATATGGTATTCGTTCTGTATTAACACTGTTATAGGTCTGAAGGGCCTACGCGTTTATTCCAATTTCATAGTAATTAGTGGTACCTCTTGCGCCGAGCCGAAGTTAGTCTCTAAATGTTTCACGGACCATGCCATATAATTTTCCTATCCTTGTGTGCCTTCTTAAAGTTTTGAAACGATGTAGTTACATTTTATATTAAATACATTACTTATACGCGTGCTAGTTACACCAATAAAAAAATAACTCATGATAAGGGTCTCCTCAAACAACTATAAAGACTTATAAGAAATCACCACAATAACATCCAAATATCACCAATTTTAGAGACATAAATATACCCAGTAGTGGGAGTCAAACAAGGCACAACTATTGCAACATCTTGTATCTCTCTTACTCTCTCAAATGTACATAAAATCAACATGATGATGACAACACCTGTACTAGAAGAACATTACATACATCAGCACCTTGTAAACCGATGTAGTCCGTCGCTAATAGGAAGTTACCTAATAAAAACCACAATATAATCTAATCTTATCTTAATCCAGCCCACCCATAAACAAGAGCGTCTGTTTACGATCACTTGGAACCCTTTTTGTCTATGCCCAATCTTGTAGGAGATAAAATACAACGAATGCCAGAAGTACACTTGTCCTTTCTCAAAGTGCCGGATTAAAGCAGAAAATGTATGCCTGGATTTTGAAAGTAAAATAAATGATTAATGTCTTATCATTCTTGTTAAGTTCAAAGTGGGTTGCAAGAGGGTTGATTACAAAAAGTATCAATGAAAATTACATATAAAACATATAATATATATAAAACTTGTGAACAAATATTCATAGACGACTGTAACGATTTTTCAACAGGTGGGCCCTTTGCTTCTTTGCTACCTTTATAATTAAAAAAACAAATAAATTATTAGTAAATAATATTTTTAAACACAAGCTTTTATCTGGGACAATGAATTAAAATGTTAAAAATAAATTCTAGTAAGTATTTGGCGTGTAGGTACTGACCTATATTAAAAGCTTGAAGCACTACCCGTTTTTCAGGCTAGGAAATGACACTTCAGTGCCTAAAGCTTTCAAAAATATAGGTAAGTACCTACACGCCAAATAATTACTAGAATTTATTTTTAACATTTTAGTTCATTGTCCCAGATAAAAGCTTGTTTTAAAAAATATTTTTTACTTATAATTTATTTTTAACTTTATAGTAGGTAGGTATAGATACGGACTACCTATCTACTACCTAAGTATTTAAGAGAAGGCATGATGTTTTAAAATATTCCACGGATGTTTGATGTGATTATGGGTAAAGTGCTCTTCAAGGGAAATTAATCGACTCAGTGGGGCTATGTTGCTTTATCACAGAGATGCCGTGGCCACCTTCCAGCTTCATCATCAGACCATGGATATTATCTAGGTGTAAAGATCTCTTCAAGACGATTCAATCGAGCCCAAGCTCGGTAGGGTTATGTTGATTTATTACAGAGATGCCGTGGCCACCTTCCAGCTTCATCATCAGACCCTGAATATCATCTAGGCGTAAAGTTTTCTTCAAGACAAATCAATCAAGTCCAAATTCGGTGGGGTTATGTTGTTTTATCACAGAGATGCCGTGGCCACCTTCCGTCTCTATCATCAGACCAGCTCCATGGTACTATATCATTGTATTGTCTCCGAAGATACATAAGTACACCAAATTTGACTCCAATCGGACATCGGGAAGTGGGTCGAATTTAGCTTCCAAGATTCCACCCGAACATACATAGTGACATACATACATACATACATACATACATACATACCTACATACATACATACATACCTACATACATACACACATACATACATACAAACATACATACATACACAAATACTTACATACATTGCAAGGTAAATAAAAGCTTGCAATAAAAACCGGCCAAGTCGAGTTGGACTCGCCCACCGAGGCTTCCGTACCAACTTCTCAGACTATATGGTAAAAAGGGCAAACTTAACTTTGTAGTTCGATCCTTAGAAAATGTATTGTACAAACTACAAATTATAAGTTTGTAATAGTAAATTTACCTTTTTTTGTTATTTAACTACATATGAATGGTTTTCATATTTATTCCTTTATAAGTGCTTCTAGACCTCGCTTCTTGCCAAATTTCATGATTCTAGGTCAACGGGAAGTACCCTATAAGTTTTCGACCCAAAACCTATAGGGTACTTCCGGTTGACCTAGAATTGTCAATTTTGGGTAAAAGCAAGGTCTTAGTTTAATTCTAGCACAAGTAAAGGAAAAATTCCGAAATTTAAAAACAAGGTTGAAAATTAAGGTACATTTTCGTACTAACAAGTTTTCGCGAAAATCTAAATTTGCCCATATCTTTTTATCGTTATGACTCAGGACCTTGATTTCTATATACCTAATAGGGACTATAGACCTCAGTATTTGGTATACATTTCAAATTACTAAGACAACCCGTTTTTGAAAAATTTCGGTGGTGACACACAGATGGACAGACGGACAGATGGACAAGAAAGTGATCTTATCAGGGTTCTTTTTTTACCTTTTGATGTACGGAACTCTAAAAAGTAACTTCTTTTGTGCAGACAGGTTGAAATAGTTGCGCTATATAGATTGGACCAAATGTTTTACCATTGCGTCTCGTCTTATTGCTGTTTTCCAAGAGTTGAGATACTGTCAACACTGTACTGCGATAAAGTTACAGATAAGCGCATGATTTGAACCATAGTCATGTAATCAACATGCAGTAATTAATCACGATACATCGATCGTATCTGATAAACTGTGACCACCTACAGAGAGAAGAATCTCAACGTTTGTTTAAGCATGTCTATTTTTATTAACTTAAGAGTAGCTGTAATGTCGATATTAAATAAAGACGAAGTATTAATTTCCTATGTAGAATGTTTAAATCTCATGCGGCTGAAATATATATATTTTTTATATATCTTATTGGCTAGCGTTTGACCACTATCGCGCCTAGTGGTACACAATGATGTGGTCAAAGATGGTGTACACGCTAGCCCTAGATTACTCTGACTCTGAGGTTATGGCGGCAGATTTTCTCCTTGATGGGTAATCTACTTTTATACCGCCACCATTATACCGCCATATATATATTTCAGATATTCCTTTAAAAACCAAGGTTGTCTGGAAGATATCGCTTTAAGCGATAAGACCGCCTATTGGTACACTGTTTGTTAGTAACAATTTTTTTGATGTTTAACTTTTATGGTGTTCAATAAAGTGTTTATCTATCTATCTACTTTTTAGTAGCAATTCAGAGGAGAAACATCAATATAATGTGCTTCTACCACCTGTGGACGAACACCCGTGTTAGGATTTGAACCGATGATATCTCGCTTAAAAGTCAAGCCTTTCTATTCTTTACGCTAAAGGTACGCTTTCTATTCTTTACGCTAAAGGTACGCTCTCTATTCTTTACGCTAAAGGTACGCTTTCTATTCTTTACGCGAAAGATACGCTTTCTATTCTTTTCGCTAAAGGTACGCTTTCTATTCTTTATGCTAAAGGTACGCTTTCTATTATTTACGCTAAAGGTACGGCCACACCGCGGCGCCCTGCGATCTGAGGGCGCGATCACAGTACTTTTCAATTGTATTATGATCGCGTTTGGTGTGAACTAGTCGGTACACATACAACTGCGCTATCTGATCGCCGCAGGAACACCATAAGGTTATGGCGGCAGATTTTCACTTTGATGGTGGAAAACTACTTTTTTATAGCAATTTAGGCGGAACATCGATATATTATACTCATTCGATCCGTAGTGTATATCTGTGTGTCCAAATCTCATGATGCCCTCCCTACCCAAATGATACGTTTACCTAAATCTTGTTTACTCTCGTAATATAATATACCTACATATTATAGAAAAATCTATTGTTATTTCTTCCTCTTTCAAGATGTATCTTTACCTACCTATTAATAAACCGACAGACAATGCTTGTCAACAACCTACCCCCTAACAGATAACATTTTAATACCAAAGTTATATGATCGAGTTTTATTATGACAGGGGTCCGTGATTTGTGACCCCTTCCATCATTCCGGGCTGACTGATCGGAGTTAAAAACTTTTTGTTGGAGGTTCCTTGGTTCGGATGGATTTAGAAGCTTATTGATGACTTTACGGCTTAGAGAGGAGGTAATTTTATTTTTTATTAGAATTTGATGCTGATTGGTCACAAAGTTTTATGATTATTGTGATTTTTTTATAATATCTTATAGGCTAGCGATAGACGTATATGTGCGTATATTAATACTGCCTACATACTGAATAAATGCTTTGATTCTTTGATTCTATCATACAGGCTAACGTTTGACCACTATCTCACCTGTTGGTAAGTGATGATGCGGACTTAACAGCCCTTTAAATATCTTCTGAGATGTTCTGCATCAGGTATGAATCATGAATAAAACGAATTCTATGCAATGTTAATTTTCAGCTCCAGGACATTTATAGGCCCATCGAGTGGAGGCATGTGTTCGATATTTTTACGACTTAATCGTAATGCGAATTTAATCCCAAGCTTAATGCAGACAATAAAAGCATTGAATATAAAATTGAACAGATTATAAATACATCTCAACATGTAATTAAACTCAATTTATGGTAATCGAAGACATTATTATACCGCTATAAATTTATCGGAAGCTATCAAATTCTGCTATTGAGTAAATGTAGGGCGGTTTTGTAGTCTGTGAATTGTTCGACTTAATTTAAAATCGTTTATAAATAGAAAAAAAAACCGACCTGGTTGTACTCGCGCACCGAGGTTTCCTTATAAACTGGTCAAACTAGGTATAAAGTAAAACTTAACTTTTTAGTTCGATTCATAGAAAATGTATTGCACCAACCACAAATACAAAGTTTGTAATAGTAAATTCACCTTTTTAGGGTTCCGTACCTCAAAAGGTAAAAAAGGAACCCCTTGTAAGATCATCTATATATTTTTATCACTATCTTGTCCGTCTGTCTGTCTGTCTGTCCGTGTGTCACCACCGATTTTCTCAGCAAAAATGACCTTAATTTTCAACTTTTTATTTTTCGGAAATTTCCCTTTACTCCTATAAGACCTTGCTTTTAACCAAAATTGACAATTCTAGGTCAACCAGAACTACCCTAGGTTTTTGGTCGAAAACCTATGGGATACTTCCCGTTGACCTGGTTCATGAAATTTGGCAAGAAGCAAGTACTTACAGTACAAATAAAGGGAAAATTCCGAAAAATAAAAAATTTGAAAATTTGTTACTTACAAGTTTTGCGCGAAAATCTAAATTTGCCCATATCTCTTCACCGTGTTAACTCAGGACCTTGATTTTTATACAACTCAACTGATAGGGACTATAGACCACAGTATCTGGTATACATTTCAACATGCTAGGTCCACCCGTTCCTGAGAAAATCACTGGTGACACACGGACAGACAGACAGACAGACGGACAGATGGACAAGAAAGTGATCTTATAAGGGTTTCTTTCTTTTTTTACTTTTTGAGGTACGGAACCCTAAAAATACAGGTGAATTGAGAACCTCCACCTTTTTGTAAAGTTGGTTAAAAAATTAATCGATATTTTGTCACGACATTTTGTTTCGACAACTGCATTTATCGCGATATTTAACTATTAAACTATCTTAAAACTATAAATACAAAATTCTGACTACACGTAATAATAAAAAAATTCCGACCACTCACGAAAATCTGGCGATTCGATCTCATCCATAATGAGGCTATAAATAAGTTTATCCCCAAATGTGGTAAAGATCGATAAAACTGGAAAAGGACAAACAAACAGACCGACACGATACAATCGTTAAATATCTCGTAATAAAGATAACGTGAATTAAGGTAAAGTATGTGTAAATTTGTATTTATATAATGTTGTGCGTGTTAAAGGATTTAAAATGCAAATTCTTATTAAACTTCGTATATCATTACATTTTTATTTTTAACTGACTTCATAAAAAAGGAGGAGGTTCTCAATTCGTCTTTTTTTAATGTATGTTCACCGATTACTCAAAAATGCCTGAACTGATTTGAAAAATTTTTTTGTGGAACCATTTAAATTTTAACGAAATCAGTCGAGCCGTTTTTAATATATCAACATTTATATTACGATGCATTTTTATACTTCGATGATATGCTACTAACTACTGGCTAATTTGACTAGCGCGACTTTTGAAGTCGGTTCTTTTAGTTTTTTTAAACGATTTTAAATTATTAAGGTGAATTCAATAATTTATGGGTAAACTTAAATAATACTTAATTGTGATATGTATGATGAAATAATTCTCTTCCGCAAGATATTAATTTAAATTCTCTTAACCAGCATTTCTCTTCATCTCCAATAATTACAACACAAACAAAATTAAAACACTGCAACATCTTTCTACCCTTGCGACTTCTGACCATCCTCAATTTTACTTTAGGTCATTCACCGATTGTGATGTTAAGAAGAGCATACTCTCTATAACTTCTAATGCAGTCGGAATTGACGGTATAAGTCGGAACATGCTGATCCCCATCCTCTACATAATTCTTCCCGTCCTTTGCCAAATCCTCAATTACTCGATATCTTCTAACACCTTTCCCTCTGTATGGAAAGATGCATAAATTATACCCTTACCTAAAAATCCTAATCCTAAATCTTTTACTGAATACCGTCCTATATCTATTCTTCCATTCCTCTCCAAAGTTCTCGAGCGCTTTGTGTATAATCAGTTACACTCCTATCTCGTCTCAAACTAACTCCTTAATCTTTTACAGTCTGGCTTCCGACCTGGTCACAGTACAGTTGCGGTAACTGTAAAATAACAGATGATATCCGTTTAGCTATGGAAAACGGGCAGGTAACTGTGCTGACGCTACTTGATTTTAGCAACGTCTTTAACACCGTCGATTTCGACATTCTTCTTGCTTTACTTCGCTCCATTAACATATCTCCAACGGTGATTGATTGGTTTCGTAGTTACCTGTTTGGTCGTCGTCAGCGTGTCCGTAATGAAGACACATTTTCTTCTTGGTATGACACAACTGCCGGCGTACCACAGGGCGGTGCGCTATATCCCCTTCTTTTTGCTATTTTTATTAATTCTATTTCAGTTCATCTAACTTTTTCCTATCACCTCTATGCAGACGATCTCCAAATCTACTCACAAGCTCCTCTCAGTCTTTTGTCTGAGGCAGTAGACCAGCGACTACAAAATCTCGCGATTAGGTTCATTTATGGCCTACGCAAATATGACCATGTCTCTGAATTTTGCTCTAAGCTCAAGTGGCTACCAATTCGCCTTCGCCGGAATGCACATATCCTGTCCCTTCTTTACAACATCTAATTTAATCCTACTTCTCCGCCTTATCTTAAGCTCATGTTCAAATTCCTTCATGAGTCCAATACCCTACCTTTACGGTCATCAGAGAATCGCACACTTACGATGCCTAGCCATCATAGCTCTTTCTACGACAGCTCATTTGCATTGCAAGCTGTCAGACTTTGGAATTCGCTTGCACTGGATGTTAAACGCTCACAGAATCTTGCTATTTTTAAAGATCGCGTCAAGGCTTACTATCTTACCTAAACTTCTATTGCTTTTGAACCTAATAAGTATTTATGTATGTATCTGTATTATATTTATATTATTCTTGTACAATGTTATTTTGTGTATAGTATTATTATGTATGTATTTACGTTTTTAGATATTATGTATTTATTATGTTCTAGCAATATTAACACCATTATACCGCCATATATATATATATATATTAGAGATATTCCTTTAAAAACCAAGAGTGTCTGGAAGAGATCGCTTTAAGCGATAAGACCGCCTATTGGTACACTGTTTGTTAGTAACAAATTTTTTTATGATTAACTTTTAAGGTGTTCAATAAAGTGTTTATCTATCTATCTATGATGCTATAACAAAAAATACTTATGAACCGGCCAAGTGCGAGTTGGACTCGCGCACCGGGAGTTCTGTACAAACTTGTCAAACTAGGTTAAAGGAAAAACTTAACTTTGCAGTTTGATCCCTAGACTAATGCATAAAGACTGTTTATGCATCAACCGCAAAATATAAGTTTGTAATATAAAATTTGCTATTTTTGCTATTAAAAACTATATAAATTTACGGTTTTCATATTTTTTCTATATGAGTACTGCAAGACCTTGCTTTTTGCCAAATTTCATTTCATAATTTCATATTATTCATATATATTATAATTCATTCAAAAATATAAATTATATATATATAATTTCATAATTTTTAATACGCTTTTATTAGCTTCAGACGTATGTATGTTTGTATGTTAGTATGTAACGGAATCTTTGAACATGATTTTAACCCCCTTCAAAACGTCGGATTAACTCGAAATTTGGCATACTTATTAAGGACCGATGACAATAAATAAACAAAAAAAAAATTTAAAAAAAAACAAATAAAAAAAAATTCGACTAAAAAATGAAAAATAAATAATAGTTTAAAAAAACTAAAACAATACGCTTTTATAGAAAATCCAACTAAATAATAAAAATTAAATTTTAATAAATTTGAATTAAAAATTGTGTAAAAAAAATGATTTTATTGTAAAAAAAAGCGTGGGGTGCTTTTCAGGATATTATCAAAATAACCCTTCTAGTCATATCTGTTCATAAAATATTTGGAACTATTGATACCATGCACCCCACGCTTTTTTTTACAATAAAATCATTATTCCTTACACTATTTTTAATTCAAATTTATTAAAATTTATTTTCTATTTTTTAGTTGGATTTTCTATAAAAGCGTATTTTTTTAGTTTTTTTAAACTATTATTTATTTCATTGCTGAAAGATATTGGATACAAGTTTCAATTTGATACTCCTATGCATTTCTGAAAACAAAAAACTGGCCAAGTGCAAGTCGGACTCGCACTCGTAGGGTTCCGTAACACAGTAGAGTATTCTATAACTTTTGTAAACTTTAAACTTTCGCGATTTGAACACATAGTTATAAATAAAATATCTGACTGAAATATTTAATTAAATTAAAATTAACTGAAATATTTAACTGTAATATTTAACCGAAACACTCAACTGAAATATTCAACTAAAACATTCAACATAAATATCTAACTGAAATATTAAACTGAAACGAGTTGGGAGCGACGGAGTCGGCAGTCGCAGCGTCGTCGAGTGAAGGCAGCGACGCAGCAAGTGCGCAGCAGGTGCGTGCACCAGGGACAACGACCTGCGATGCTCTGCCACCCACTGCACCCGCACGCACCACGAGCTCCACTCCCAGCCACCTGAAACATGAAATAGTTGGTAGTCCGCTATGGATGTGTTGTTGAGTTGGGAGCGACGGAGCCGGCAGTCGCAGCGTCGTCGAGCGAAGGCAGCGACGCAGCAAGTCGGCGCGTGCACCAGGGACAACGACCTGCGATGCTCTGCCACCCACTGCACCCGCACGCACCACGAGCTCCACTCCCAGCCACCTGAAACATGAAATAGTTGGTAGTCCGCTATGGATGTGTTGTTGAGTTGGGAGCGACGGAGCCGGCAGTCGCAGCGTCGTCGAGCGAAGGCAGCGACGCAGCAAGTCGGCGCGTGCACCAGGGACAACGACCTGCGATGCTCTGCCACCCACTGCACCCGCACGCACCACGAGCTCCACTCCCAGCCACCTGAAACATGAAATAGTTGGTAGTCCGCTATGGATGTGTTGTTGAGTTGGGAGCGACGGAGCCGGCAGTCGCAGCGTCGTCGAGCGAAGGCAGCGACGCAGCAAGTCGGCGCGTGCACCAGGGACAACGACCTGCGATGCTCTGCCACCCACTGCACCCGCACGCACCACGAGCTCCACTCCCAGCCACCTGAAACATGAAATAGTTGGTAGTCCGCTATGGATGTGTTGTTGAGTTGGGAGCGACGGAGCCGGCAGTCGCAGCGTCGTCGAGCGAAGGTAGCGACGCAGCAAGTCGGCGCGTGCACCAGGGACAACGACCTGCGATGCTCTGCCACCCACTGCACCCGCACGCACCACGAGCTCCACTCCCAGCCACCTGAAACACTTAACCGAACATTTAACCGAAATGTTTAACTGAAATGCTCAACTGAAATTTTTAACTGAAACTTTCAACTGATCTGAAACTTTTTAATTGAAACTTTTTAACCGAAGTATTTAACCGAAATATTTAACTGAAATATTTAACAGAAATATTTAACTGAAATATTTAACTGAAACATTTAACCGAATATTTAACTGAAATGTTTAACTGAATATTTAACCGAAATATCCAGTTATAATATTTCAGTTAAATGTTTCGGTTAAATATTTCAGTTAAAAAGTTTCAATTAAAAAGTTTCAGATCAGTTGAAAGTTTCAGTTAAAAATTTCAGTTGAACATTTCAGTTAAACATTTCGGTTAAATGTTCGGTTAAGTGTTTCAGGAGGCTGGGAGTGGAGCTCGTGGTGCGTGCGGGTGCAGTGGGTGGCAGAGCATCGCAGGTCGTTGTCCCTGGTGCACGCGCCGACTTGCTGCGTCGCTGCCTTCGCTCGACGACGCTGCGACTGCCGGCTCCGTCGCTCCCAACTCAACAACACATCCATAGCGGACTACCAACTATTTCATGTTTCAGGTGGCTGGGAGTGGAGCTCGTGGTGCGTGCGGGTGCAGTGGGTGGCAGAGCATCGCAGGTCGTTGTCCCTGGTGCACGCGCCGACTTGCTGCGTCGCTGCCTTCACTCGACGACGCTGCGACTGCCGACTCCGTCGCTCCCAACTCGTTTCAGTTGAATATTTCAGTTAGATATTTATGTTGAATGTTTTAGTTGAATATTTCAGTTGAGTGTTTCGGTTAAATATTACAGTTAAATATTTCAGTTAGATATTTTATTTATAACTATGTATTCTATAACTTTGATTTTTCGCAACTACAAAAATAACTTTGTTTTTCATAGTGTTTGTATAAAAAACAAAGTTATACTTGCGGTCGCTATATCTCAACAACTGCTGACTGTATCTCGTTCAAACTAAGAACTTGAGATCTACAAAATATATTTTTTCTAGATTTTTCACTCCCTTACTTTAGAAGTTAGAAGGGAGGGGGGGGGGGGGCACACATTTTACAACTTTAGACGCGCCTATCTTTTAAATGATTGACTTTGAGAAAAAATGATTTTAGAAATCTCAATGTCATTTTTAAAGACCTATCCATAGACCATAGACCTCACACGTATAGGTTTGAAGAAAAAAATATTTTTTGTTTCAGTTCCATGTATGGGATGCCCCCCCCCCCCCTTAGACTTTTATATTTTATATTTTTGTATAAAAATTGGAATGCGGTTTACAGAATATCTACCTACCAAGTTTCAATTCTGTAGTCTTAATATATTCGGAATTAAATGGCTGTGACATACGGACGGACAGACAGACAGACATGGCGAATCTATAAGGGTTCCGTTTTTTGCCATTCGGCTACGGAACCCTAAAAAGGGTCTTGACAAACGAACAGACAGACAGACAAACAGCCACATAGACAGACGGACACCAAAGTGATCCTTTAATCGTTCCTATTTTCCTTTTGAGGTACGGTACCCAAAAACCGACTTCCATGCCGCGCGAGTCAGTTTCAGTAGCAAGTTTGAGACATTTGGGCCAGTTTCACTGGTTCCTGATAGCGCTAAAATAAAGAAATCTGACAGATTTTTTACAGCTTTTATATGGCGTCATGTTTCAGATAACTATCTAACGCATTATCAGTAACCGGTGAAACTGGCTCTTATCGTAATATCTCTATAGATACTTCTCAGATCATGATATGATACTCAAATCAAAAATTTAAAACCACCTCCGACTGATTTGTACCTATATGTATAATTTTGTTCATTGCGACCATTCCAATGAGCCTAAACACGACATCTCAGACGAGGAGTTGAGAACAATCTGCAGATTCAAGGAGATGTCTCAGCATTAGGTCAAGCTTACCATAGTTTTGCATTGAGGTACACGTAATATTTTTTCAATATCATTGAAGTAACAGGATACTGAATTTCCAAATAATACATAATGATTTGTCTACCGTTATTAATATTACTGTGGATTTGACAACAGAACACGGATATGATTTGACTAATGACTACGCTAAACAGACGGCAGCAGTGTGACAGGTAAGTAGTGCGCAGAAGCGCCATTTTGTTTATTTGACGACTAAAACCCGACTACTGAAAGATCACACTCTAAAAAGTATGAAACAAGAAAATATTCTCACCTGAGATCGCTATGTACAAACTATTCAATATGTATCGTGTATTATATAAACAATTTACTTTTAATAAATATTTTATTGAATTTCATAAATATTATTAGTGGTGCTCAGTGGATACCCGTGGTCGTATGCTACTTTGCAGAGTGTATTGTTTTGTTACGGTTACACAGCCACGACGGACGGACATACGACCACAGCTTTTCTCTAAGCACCACTAAGAATGTTAATGAAATACAATAAAATATTTATTAAAAGTAAGTTGTTTATATAATACACGATACATATTGAATAGTTTGTACATAGCGATCTCAGGTGAGAATATTTTCTTGTTTCATTCTTTTTAGAGTGTGATCTTTCAGTAGTCGGGTTTTAGTTTTTGAACTTATTTTTTATTTAAAGCATTTTGGGGTTTTTGCATAATTGTATACATGTCAATATACTTACATAAATACACAGCGATCAACAAACACATAACCCTCCCAACTGCTTCTTTGCGACGCCGTGGGGTAAAAATTTGTTTTCTTGACTTCGGCGGGATATACCTCGCCAACGCTACGCCCGACAAAAATATGATGTACTAAACCATATCTTCATTTTAAAATCCCTATTCAACGATAACACACACGGTGGGGTGTGGTGAAATTTTTTTTTAGTTCTGGACTTCGTGCCCTCTAGAGGGTGCCACATTCAATTTGTTGTGACTCCACATAGCCTATAACCAGCAGACAAATAAGACGCGTCTAACGACAACTCATTTGTCAAATTATAATAAGTAGTTTAGAAGTTATGAGGGAACAGATGAACATACATACAAACATACATACATACATACATACATACCTACATACATATATACATACATACATACCCACATACCGGTCAAAAACATAAAACTCCTTTTTGCTTCGCTGTAGTCGGGTAAGAATCCAAAAAAATTCAGACAAAGAGAATCTCCTCCTTATTTGAAAGTCGGTTGAAAATAAAAAAAATAAAAGCCTAACTTCTTAGAAAAGCTCTTTAAAAACAGCGTCCGAGTTAATTGAATGCCTTAATTTAAAAATTAAATCAGTCAGCCATTATTTTAATTCAACATTTAAATACTTAATTGCAAGTGGGTAGGTCGCCATCACCTTAACAATGTGTATTTATGAGAGTCTTTACCGAGGTTTGTCTTGAACGTATTATATGGCTTATCGTGTAATGAGCTTTATTTTATAATAAACATCACGGATTTATGTTTTAAGTGAAAGGATATGACGTATCTACATATAGAAATACAAGCTGAATCTCCATACTACCTTTTAATTTTTATTAATATCTTATAGCGTTTGACCACTATCTCGCCTTTTCCTAAGCGATTATGTGGTCGACGATGGTAAACACGCTAGGTCTAAAATACTCTGACTCTTAAGGGTTGTGTGCTGCCGGAACACCCTAAGGTTATGGCGGCAGATTTTCTCCTTGATGGTAGCTAGCTACTATGACAGCAGTTGACATAACACATTAGCGTGTCTACAAATATGGTTGTGGAAGCGCCCGCCAATCACAGCTAGACCTAAATGTCATACATCATATCCACCAATCAAGCTAAAACACCGACTGTAATGCGACATGCGATAGATGGAGAAAAAATTAAGGGCGATGTAATAAAAGTTTCACTTTAAAAGAAATACAAGCGAATTTAGAACTTCCTCCCTTTTTGTGAAGTCGGTTAAAAGCCCGGCCTCTACACGAGCCTCGCGCCGTACAACTCGCCTTACAAATCCGTCATCGCCCACACGAGTGCTGAGTTGCAGTCCGGTTGGTTGTGTACTTTGATGAGCCTTACACCGACTTACGTCCATGTCTTCGGTACTTTCAATCCGCACTTAAAGTCAATTTAGTAGTCAGCATAATACTTTCAACACAAAAAAAAATCGGCCACGTCCGAGTAGGACTCGCGCACTGAGGCTTCCGTACAGTCAAACTAACTTGAAAATGTATTGCACCAACCGAAAATAATAAGTTAGTGTGTAATGTACATGTAAGTGTTACTTATTTTTGCGGTTTCGGATTATTTCATTTATAAGTTTTTCAAGACCTTGGTTCTTGCCAAATTTTATGATTCTAGGTCAACGGGATGTACCCTATAGGTTTTGTTTCCCTTAGGGACTCGCAAAATATGCGCATATCTTTTGATCGCGTTGACTTACAAGTTAGATTTTTTTACAGTCAAAAGAGTAAAAGTAAAAGTAAAGTAAAAAGCCTTTATTCTACTAATACAAAAAGAAACATTTACATACATCTTACATTTAGAATCTATAATATGTTTTTCTAACTACCTTAATTTTTTTTTTTGTAGTACTCTGCGGCGTAGGCCTCCCCCTGTCTCCTCCATTTGTCTCTATTTCGGGCTTGTCTTGCCCTGCCCTGCCCCACAGTCAAAAGAGACGGTACACATAAATAATTGATATACATTTCAACGTTATACTTTTACGCATTCCTGAGAAAGCGGGTATTGACAGGCGGACAGACAACAAAGTAATCCTATAAGGGTTCCTTTTTTCTTCTTGAGATACGGAACCCTAAAAAGCGTTGTCCTTGATGTATGATCTAGCACTTAGTAGCTGAAGCCTTGAAACGATGAAAATAATATGCTAATATTGTTTTACAAATAAAATTGCTGCCATGTAAAGACCACAGATATAAATATAAATCACGTGTAATAAAGGTAAAAGCCCTAACCCGCGTATAAATTATAATTAAGCTTCCACCAAGCGGCATCTATTCACAGTAACCCCGTAATTCAATATGTGGTCAAACATAATAAACGTGGAAATTCCACGCGGCTAACCAATTCCATTTCCAATAATTTGATTAAAAAATGCAATAAACTCTGGAAAATTGGAATGAGCGCTGGTTAAATCTGGCTTCATAGGCACTTCTGCGCAATGAACGTCGCCACGTATTGATATGTTTTTATCGGATGGGTTTTGTGAATGTTTTTATTGCATTTTTGTGGTTATTTCCCATATGCGCCACTTTCACGAGATTTGTGTAAAATGTTGAGCTTATTGTTTTAAACACGGGATTTAACGTGACTTACGCGATGTAGATATAGCGATCGACAACTGTATCGGCACAGATTATATAATAGTTACTACGTTACAGATATTTCACACCCCTACAAAAACACACTAACAACGCTTATTTCAGACAATACAAGCAAAAATGTGTCTAAGGCGCTCAACCTAGCGTTGTTATTACTTAGCTTAGCGCGCGATGTACCGCCGCGCGTCCGATACGATGTATATTAGTGAAGGTTTGATTCAATGAAATATACCTCATAAAAATGCTTATTATTCACGATAATAAAATAAACTGGCCAAGTGCAAGTCGGACTCGCACTACTAGGGTTCCGTACCACACTACAGTATTTTATAAGATCGAGCAAAAAATACCACTATCATTATTTTTTTGCCAGCAAAAAATAATAATTAATAAACATTTTATTTCTTATAACGCCATCTAACGTCTAACAAAGGTGTTAGGCATTGATATTTCAATATAACGCCATCTATGGGACGTTTACCTAACTAAGTGTTCATAGATGGCGTGAAATGCGGAAAAAGACACGTTTCTACCCTCTTGGGGACCCTCTATTATTTTTAACTTTATTCTGTTTTTAGTATTTGTTGTTATAGCGGCAACAGAAACACATCATCTGTGAAAATTTCAACTGTCTAACTATCACGGTTCATGAGATACAACCTGGTGACAGACGGACAGACAGACAGACAGCGGAGTCTTAGTAATAGGGTCCCGTTTTACCCTTTGGGTACAGAACCCTAAAAACAATTGAGCTAGGTGGTAATATTTTAATCTACATTTGATTCTTGTTTTTTTAATTAAATTAAAGCTTACCTTTCCTCATTTACAGTTAATTTAAAAAATGATAGTGCCTTGTCTCATGACTTCGATTGACATCCGTTAAATGAGCAATACTTTACTCCAGACATTATATCAATAAGATACGTTGCGCGCGCGTGAGCACTGGGCAGTGACAAGCGACTGGCGATACCCGCGCCGGCGTTGGTCGAAAGTTTAGGTATAAAAGGCTGTAGCTATGAGCGCGTGAGGGAGGCCTGAGGTTTTGGTCTCATTCGGAGGCCTTCTTCAGGATCTCGAGTGCGGGGCTCTAGCCGATGCGTCTACTTCTAGCCCTCAAAATAATTATTACTTAGTAATAGTTACTCAGAGGTCTAGTTCACATGCTAAGCTGTTTCTTTTTGATTACTGATAACGACAGATAAATCGAACTTTTGAGTTAGTAAACTTACTAAATACATAAACCATCGATTAGCTTCTAATCTAGTCTTGTTATTTGAGGCAAAGTTATAGTCACACCCACAGATATATTAATAAAAAGGTAGGACATACCTAAGAGGTTAAAGTATACATTTGTTATGCTTAAGTTCTTATTACTTTGCAATATAACTTGGTTATAAATGTGATTTTAAAGATGCATGCTTCTTTAGTCACTTTACTTGACGACGAACATTTGGCACATCTCTAAGAGGAGCCGAAGAACATAAGATGGCACATTCTAGGGTTACTTATGTAAAGTCCGAAAAGTGGCGGAGGATACCGTAACCCTAGAATCAAGACATCTTATGTACTTCAGAGAAGGAGAACGACTATCCTAATGCGGCGTCGGGTTCTTGTAGGATGTCGATGGGTTCTTGGTACACAAGATCCTTTCTTTCGATGACCTAAAAATCTCTAATGTGTCGACAAGGGTAGCGTATCTTGTGAACAAAATTATCGAGCGGTATAGCCTCAAGGTTGTCCAAGTATACGCACAGCTAAGTAGCGTGCCATAGGTGAGGCCTACGTCCAGCAGTGGACATAGATAGGCTGATGATGATGAGTCACTTAAATTAAAATTGATATGGTCTAATACATACTATAATATATAATATGTACAATAAATAAGATATTTTTCAAAAAAAATAAAACCGACTTCATAACCACAAAAAGGCACTCAAAAGCGAAAAATAATTTACTTAAAATTATTATAAGCGCTATCCACTTCTCTATTTGAAGTCGGTGCCAGCCAAGTTTAATAGATAGTAGATAGATAATACCTACATGTATCTACCTACTTACTAACCTACATGTACCTACTTACTACTACTACATACATAGTATCTAATATCCAATAGACTTGGCTGGCACCGACTTCAAATAGAGAAGTGGCTAGCGCTTATAATAATTTTAAGTAAATTATTTTTCGCTTTTGAGTGCCTTTTTGTGGTTATTAAGTCGGATTTTTTTTTTTAATAATTTATTTTACCCTTTTTAGTGCAAAACGAGTTTTAATTAAATTACATGCATCTTTTAAATTTCGTGTCTGGGCCGTTATACACTGACGGATATATATTTTTTAAAATTTCAAGTATGTACCTATAACGGTTAAGAAGATACAGATCTGTAAAGTGCGCACATATAGACACACGGACGGACGGACTGACTGACGGACGAACAGACAACAAAGTCTCAGAAAGTGTTCATTTGGTAGCCTTTGGGTTCGGAACCCTAAAAAAATGGACTTTAAATGCCGCGCTAAAGTGAAAATATTCACTAGTAATAATGATGTCATCAAGGTATCAAAGGACAATGTCCAAAATGGCCCTGTGCAATTAAAGCATCTGACACACACGATAATTATTTGTCTATATTATTACAATAATTCCAATTACTTTTATAACACGGACTAGTTGTATTCCAAAATGAATATTAAAAAGTATTATTTGCGATTATTAACATTAATTGCCGCCATATGGCCAACAGAGTACTGAATCACTCTACTACATTATAAGAGGCACTTCCCTATATTGTGGATACTCGAATTATGAAAGCACTGTGTAGCAAACCTAACAACGGAAAGTATTATTTACGAAGTAACTATTATATAATCTGTGGTTTTATGCTTATATTTTTTTTTTCAGTGTTGATTGGTACAAAGTACGTTCATAATTCTGAGTTATTTAATTATGTATACAGTGTCGCGGGACTGAAATGGCCGCCATCTTCGCCAAACATCATGTCATGTCAAAAAATATTAGGTATGTTTAAAAAAGCTTGCACCCTAACAAGACTTTGCCCGGTAGAACATTCCTGTGAAGACAAATTATTTATATTTATATATAATTATTTATTATAATTATTAATATATAATTATTTATTGCGGGCCCGGTGGCGTTATTGGGAGAACGGTCGGCTTTGATGCCGTGGTACCGAGTTTAAGCCGCCGTGCACCAATGAATTTTTCTATCGAAAAATATATGTGCGCTTCTCACAGTGGCCCTCCGGTGAAGGAAAACATCGTTAAGAAACCAATACCCCCGCATGGTGGTAGAACATATCTAGTGTCCGTCTGGCCAGCTACCACCCTCAAGTCAGAAAATCTGTCGCCAAACATCTAATGTGTTCCGGCAGCTATCCTTGAGAGCCAGTTCCCATTCTAGTCCACTTCTCTATCTTCGACCGCATCATCACTTAGCAACAGGTGAGATAGTGGTCAAACGCTTGCCTATAAGATATAAAAAAAATTATCCCCACCTTTATTTCTATCTCGCTCACAGTTACCGTAAGAATATCTTATATGCAATAGCAACCTCCATTGTGTATAATCTTCTTGGGATTTTTCTACTAAAACTAGTACATTCTCCTATGTTTGAGGTATTTATCTCCATATCTCTGGTGATACTAATCAGATCTTGATAAAATTAAAATGGGACCACCTCGGAAACGTATCCTACCTATTAAAAAAAGAATCATTTGAATCCGTTCACAATTGACGGAGAAATCGCGTTACATACACACACAAAAAAAAAAAAAACATACAGACGAATTGAGAACCTCCTCCTTTTTTGAGAAGTCGGTTAAAAAAAGGAAAAAGGAAACATGCTAAAATACACAACTCACACATACTCGTACATAAACAAAGTGTTATGTCCTTAGTTTACTTGAAGATTTTTACTTATTACCTTTTGATCTTATTTTTGGAAAAGGTTGTCGAGAAAGTAATAAAATATTATGATGGTTCAAATTACCTCTGGGACCACAGCATACTTTGCACTAAATAACCAAACACTGAATGGTGTCAGAAATGTACTTAAAAAAAGCTTTTATAACAGAAAATTGCACTTCATAATTTCTTACAGGAAACAATAATCATCAAAATTAAATAATCACTCTGTTATCACCTCCAAAAGCAATATCACGAAATTACCATATTTGCTAAATTCATAAAATTTTATGCGAAACAAATTCTTCGATACTTGGGATTGCTTATGATACGGTATCGCGATGATCATGGCGATTCTCATCCAATGATGTTCTAAATAACCTGCTAGGTAGATAAGTCATAAACTAGAACCACTGTCTCCGTCCACCGTCGCCACCATACTCTATTTGATTTTTTATTAACGATTAAAACTTTGATCAGCACGCTATTATTAAATAGCAAGTTTGTGATGCGATTTTCATCCGATGACGTTCTATTATACTGCTAGATAGATACGTCATGAATTAGTCCATAAAACACTGTATGAAGTTATTTGACTTTTGTTTATTAATGATTAATACTTTGATCAGCACCATTTAGTATAATAATCATATTCAATTTATAAAGCTAAGAGACTCTTTCACATAATAATATGATGCCGAATTGACACAAAATAAGTATTTAATCAACAGCAACGCCGTTTACCATGAGCAAGTGATTAGCAAAAGGTAGGCATTACAATAGTGTCTAAATCATTTCGTATCCCAAGAAGAGCAAACATATTTTTGACGCCCGAAACAAAATGGAGGTGTTAGAAGTTTCACGTGTGTATATGTGTCTATGATGCGTGTGTTTGTATGTGGCATCGTAGCTCCCAAACGGATGAACTTTCAAAGATCTAATCAATTTAAAATTCAGTACCTGTTACTTCAATGATATTGCAAGGAAATGGTAGTATTGACCTGACACTGGGGCATCTCCTGGAATCTGCAGGATACTCAACTCCTTACCGGCGAACATCAGAGATGTCATGTTTAGGCTCATTTCAATGGCCTCAATGAACTGATAATACATATTTCAGTGGGATGGATATTATATTTAAGTACTGCATAGTATATTTAGTAAACTTAAGTACTTTATATATACTTTACACTATTATTACTTTAGTAGACAGGTTCTACCGGCACGTAGCCGAGACGTATACACTCACAGTTTGACTGGTCTGTAAAAAAAAAAAGACTGGTCCACCAATTTAAAGTCGCTCAGCGAGCTATGGAAATAGCTATGCTCTGTGTTTCTCTGCGGGATCGAATCCGGAACGAAGTAATTCGCCAGAGAACTAAAGTGATCGACATAGCTCAACGGATTAGCAAACTGAAGTGGCAGTGGGCTGGTCATATCTGCCGTAGGACCGATAACCGTTGGGGTAGACTGGTTCTAGAGTGGAGACCGCGAATCGGCAAACGTAGCGTAGGATGTCCTGTGACCAGGTGGAGCGAAGAAATTCGCAAAGCGAAGGGCAGTAACTGTAAACGAAGAACAGAAGATCGGGCTCAGTGGCGTATCTTGGGAGAGGCCTATGTCGAGCAGTGGACTGATACCGGTTGATAATTATGATGATGATGAAGTACCTTATATTATAAGTAGTAAAATTATGACGCATCTATTATTTAAACGTCATAGTATCATCCCGTTTGACTCCCTATCGTCGTTAAATTTAATTGGTTTCGAAAAACAGCAGGATTAAACAAATATGTTTTAAGAATTTGCGCAAATTACGGAAAAGGATTTTTACGATTATTTTGATTGCTTTTGGATTATAGCTGGGGTTTTTATTAGCAAAGGAAAGTGATGGTAATTGCTGTTATTGTAATACTTGACACGTTAGGCTCTCAGCATCAGATTGATTCCAATATCATATAAATCTGTGTTATTTTCAATCATGGCAGCTATTCTTCTTTTTACTACATTTTCAAGTTTTAATTATATTGATTTTGTACGGTGAAGTTTTGATTAATATAATATATTTTTTTTATTAGCTCAGTGAGCTATAAAAAGGGCTATGCTCTGAGTATCTCTGAAAGATCGAATTAGAAACCAAGTCATCCAATAAAGAACCAAAGTTCGACCTAGCTCAGAGGATTAGCAAACTGAAGTGGCAGTGGGCTGGTCACATCTGTCGTAGAACCGATAACCGTCAGGGTAGACGTTAAGAAACCAACAACCCCCGCATGGTTGTAGGACACTATCTAGTGTCCGCCTGGCCAGCTACCACCCTCAAGTTAGAAAACCTGTCGCCAAACATCTATTGTGTTCCGGCAGCTATCCTTGAGGGCCAGGCAGGGCACATTCTAGGCCTAGCGTGCTTACAATCTTTGACCGCATCATCACTTAACAACAGGTGAGATAGTGGTCAAACGCTAGTCTATAAGATGTAAAAAAAAAGACGAGTTCTAGAGTGGAGACCACGGCTAAGTAAACGAAGCGCAGGACGCCCTCCAACTAGGTAAAGCGATGGTAAACGCAAGCTAGATGGCAGCGGTTGGAAACACTGAGCTGAAGATCGAGCTCGGTGGCGTGCCATAGGAGATGCCTATTTCCAGCAGTGGACGAATACTGGCTGGTAATGATGATGATGATTTTTTTTGCTATCGATAGATTAAGATGACAGTTTTAAGAGCCACTACTTTATCGATATCGATAGATTCACAATTTCCCAACAAACAGCTGAGTCACGGGACAATTAACTCTACATCTCAATCTAAGGCCCCACGCACACACCCCGATTTCTCGGAACCATGTCGGACAAGTCGCGCGATAAATCTGAACGCGCCCTGTAATTATACGTCGATGTTCATTAATAATGCATAACTCGATCAAACGCGATACCCGAGTGAGAGAGGCGTACACACGCTTGTTGAATTATGTGGGATATTTAAAGATTTGTAGAGTAATTTAACCCTTAGATAAATAGACATGTAAAATTGTATGTGTACAGGAAATTAATTAAGACACCAGTTGAATTTACGTGTGAATAAAAACTTGTTGTATTTTTGTTCCAACTTAATATTTAGTTTAGAGCAGCAATAGGAAAGATGGGCTGGAATAGTCGAGATAAGTGGATTGAACTAACGTTAGATTTGCTGCACCTCGTTTCACTGCTGTTTTCCAAAAGCACTATTCCACTTTATGCCGCATAGTCATTTACATAAGGCGGGATGATAATCAAGTACTTCTCCGACCATGATAAAAAAGATTGCAATACTGTTATTGAGTTAAAATTTGTTAGTAGTTTCAAATAGCATAAAGTTTATCGCGATATGTCAAGTACCTACGATTTGACATTAAATTACCATAAACAGGCATTATTACGTTTTTAGGTAATACCACAGAATAATGATTAGCACAAGTAATAGTGGTAATACTAACGATAGTCCTGAGTCAATATAAATCCAATTCTCAAAATGATATTCTATCTTTTTACGTTTGTATCTAAACATCGAAATTCGAATCCACAAATCAGTTAAAGTCTACAAACAATACCATAAACAATTGGTATCGTAATTTAATTTAATCTAGCAATTACTCAATTTGCGTGCAAAATATTACAACATAATTCGCCAGCGTGTACGCTGCTTTAGACCGTGGTGCCATGTTATTCTGTAAATTAAAACCCACCTTCGCACGCATAATCGGCTGAATAAATACGGCGGTTACTCTCGATTGGATCTTAATCTGAATAAAATAAAATACATCGGAGTCGTTATCAAACTTAGACTAAGATTGAACTAGATAGCACAACCACGGAACACCAAAAGTAACACAAACGCTTAAAAAAAATTATAAATTTTATAACCGACTTAAAAAACGGAGGAGGTTCTTAATGCGGATGTTCATTTGTTAACCAACTTCCAAAAACAAAGGAGGTTCTCAATTCGTCTGTATGTTTTTTTTTTGTGTATATGTTACGCGATTACTCCGTCAACCGATTCGAATGATTCTTTTTGCTATAGGTAGGGTACGTTTCCGAGAGGTGGTCGCATTGTAATTTCATTGAGATCTGATAAGTATCTCTAGAGATATGACGATAAATGTCGCAAACCTGCTACTGAAATTAACTCGCGGGGCAGTGAAGTCGGTTGTTTCAGTTTTTAAACTATATTAATTAATATGTAGTTATGTTCGGGCATAACTCCGTCATAATTATATAGATAGATTTGCAAAATGCTTTTTATTATTTGTTCGAAAGAGGTGGTCGGTCGGTATATTTCGGAATAATACTGTTAATTCCCAACTTTGTAATGATCTGATGAGTTTATCTAGCGGTACCTATGGTGATAAACATTTCAAATTTGGTAGGGACTGATAAAAATGACTAGCGCTGCACTTACTTTTTTTTTAAAGTTTTTATACGATCATTATTGTGAAGTCAAGTCATGTTTTCTTAAAGTTTGTTTATTCAAATGTTTTTTTTTACCCCGAAGTGGGTAGCACTTGACCACTATCTCACCTGATGTTAAGTGATGATGCGATCTATGAAGGAGCGTTCTTACTCAGAAGATACCTATTCACTCACGATTTGAAGACCCCCATATTGTACTTAACCGGAAACACAGACTCAGGCAGGGTATTCCATTCCTTGGCCGTTCGTATTATGAACGAACGAGCCAATCGATTTGTACGTTAGTTCTAAATAATCATCTCCACAATCGCGATTTGAAACTCATATGAAATTGCGAACTGAAACCAACTTACTATCGGGAACTCGTAGTACCGCCCGCAAATTGATTCACATTTTAAATGTTAATTACATCCACAGCTTCGAAGCACCAGAGTTTGTTTTTGCTTGTTTATTTTTCCTAAAGACAAGTAAAGATTATAGTGCGTTTTTGGATGTAAATAAAATTTTAGTTTATTTTTATACGAGCACTTTTCAAAGCTCTTATATATTTTGTAAGGGTTGGAGTCGTATTTAAATCTAATTTCGACTGCCGAGATTGCGACGCACGCTCGCTCGCTCTTTCCAAAAGCCGTTGTTCAGAAAATCGCTGTTACTAAAATAAATGTAGTACGCTAGATTGTCTACGTCTACATCCACGTAGCAGTGGACTGACACCGGCTGATGATAATGACGCTAAATCGCAAATAATATCGCAAGTAATAGTAAATAACCAGCCAAGTGCGTGTCGGGCCACGCGCAGTATAGGGTTCCGTAGTAGCCTGTTATTCAATGCAAGTCTTTACCCGTTATAAACAAGAAACTAGGTACTCCGTCATTGTCACTTTAAAGGATTTATTCTAAGGATTTGGATTTGGTACAAAATTATCCAACACCCAAGATCAACGACTATTACTGCTAAACTAATAAAATTATATCAACCGCTATAATTTTCCTTTAAAGTTCATGAAATGCGCTATTATCACGATTTTTTTCAAATTTTTCAAGCCAGCAGTTTAGCTTTTAGAGGGAGGGGGGGGGGGGGACGCCCTACTGGAAAACAAACATTTGCACCTCAAAGTTTAATATTTCGTAAATGGAGCATTCAATCGAAAAATGATATCTTAAGTCATTTTAAAAGACCTATTCAACGATACCCCACACGATGGCGTAGATGATAAAAAAAATCATCCCCACTTCTCATATAGGGGAGCTACCCTAAAAAAAATATTTTTCACAATTTTATTTCAGCACCTTGTTGGCGTAATATATATATACATACCTCCACAAAATTACAGCTTTCTAGTATCAACGGTCTCTTAGCAAAACCTCGGACAGACAGACAGACGGACATGACGAAACTATAAGGGTTCCTTGTCAGGACTACGGAACCCTAAAAAAAGAAATAAATCAATGCAATAAATACCCTATGTTTAACAGAAACATCACAAATAATTGATTTTATGATCGTTATAGACTTTTTTTTAACGGGCAAATGTTTATTTATTTTGTGGAACCAAGAACAATAATCACATTGTTTATTTTATCATAAGTTTTAATTATTTTATTGTTTGTGATTCAATAAAGAGACACGTGTTGCGACATTAATTCAGTTGGATAATTAATATTTAAGATTAATATTATTAAATTTAATATTAAAGATCAGTCTGATTGAAAGTGATCGATGGAATAATTTATTATAAGGCAAGCTATTTGTGTAGGATTCTGTCTTACATTTTACTTTTATTTTACAAGCTTTTATTTAACTTGCAATGTATGTATTTATGTATGTAACTATGTATGTTTGGGTGGAATCTTGGAAGCTAAATTAGACCCACTTCCCGATGTCCGATTGGGGTCAAATTTGGTGTACTTATGTATCTTCGATGACAATATAATGATATGGTACCATGGAGCTGGTCTGATGATGGAGACGGAAGGTGGCCACGGCATCTCTGTGATAAATCAACATCACCCTACCGAGTTTGGACTCGATTGATTCCTGTTGAAGATAACTTTTCACCTAGATGATATCCAGGGTCTGATGATGAAGCTGGAAGGAAGCCACTGCATCTCTGTGATAAATCAACGTAACTCTATCGAGTTTGGGCTCAATTGAATCGTCTTAAAGAGATCTTTACACCTAGATAATATCCAGGGTTTGATGATGAAGCTAGAAGGTGGCCACGGCATCTCTGTGATAAATCAACGTAACTCTATCGAGTTTGGTCTTATTGATTCGTCTTGAAGAGAACTTTACACCTAGATAATATTTAGCAACTGGTGATGAAGCTAGAAGGTGGCCACGTCATCTCTGTGATAAAATAACGTAACCCCAGTGAATTTGGGCTCAAATGATTCGTCTTGAGGAGCACTTTACACTTAAATGATAACCAGGATCTGATGATGAAGCTGTAAGGGGGCCATGGCATTTCTGTTATAAAGCAACAAAGCCCCTCCGAGTCGATTGATTTTCCGCGCTTTACCCATAACCACATCAAATATCCGTGGAATATTTTAAAACATCACGCCTTCTCTTAAATACTTAGGTAGTTGGTAGGTAGTCGGTATCTATACCTACTAAAAAGTTAAAAATAAATTATAAATAAAAAATATTTTTAAAAACAAGCTTTTATCTGGGACAATGAACTAAAATGTTAAAAATAAATTCTAGTAAGTATTTGGCGTGTAGGTACTTACCTATATTTTTAAAAGCTTGAGGCACTGAAGAATGGTAATACCTAGCCTGAAAAACGGGTAGTGCTTCAAGCTTTTAAGAATATAAGTAGGTAAGTACCTACACGCCAAATAGTTACTAGAATTTATTTTTAACATTTAAGTTCATTGTCCCAGATAAAAGCTTGTTTTTAAAAATATTTTTTATTTATAATTTATTTCAATCGATTTCCTCAAACAAAGGAGGTTCTCAATTCGTCTGTATGTTTTTTTTTGTGTGTATGTTACGCAATTACTCCGTCAATTCTGGACCAATTCGAATGATTCTTTTTGTTATCGGTAGAGTACATTTTCGAAGTGGTCCCATTGTAATTTCATTGAGATCTGATAAGTATCTCCAGAGATATGACAATAAACGCCTCAAACTTGCTACTGAAATTAACTCGCGGGGCATTGAAGTCGGTTGTTTTAGTTTTTAACTATCTTAATTATTTAAGTGCTTTATTTTATTTATTAATTTATATTCTATTTGTATAATGTCGAACATTATTAATAAGGTAATTTTTAAAACTCAAAGCATTTAATCAGTATATATACACAGATAAAACATTTATGCCCTTACACATACGGCTAATAACAGTAATTAGATTATATCAATAATAATTCTACATATAAAATGCATAATTTATCACTTTTAACTTAACACTTTGAGTGCGGCACTTTTTCGCATATTTTTTCATTTTTTTAATTATTTTTTTATTATTTTTTTTCGTAGGTGTGGCATCAAATAAAAACTAAAATACAACAGCAGAAGGTCACACGCACCCCTTGTGAAAAAAATAATTTAAAATAAACATGTATTCTATTTTTTTTTAATGTATACTTCCGATACCAAAAATCGAAAAAACGCACGGTGTGTGTTTTCAGCAGCGAACGAGTTAAAAATAAAAGGAATAAAACTATTTATACAATGGTCAGAATCAGAATCAGAATATTTATTTAATTGACCTTTATTATAACATGTACATTATATTAGGCACGTCGATTACATAATTATTAACAATTTGCATTAATTATAATATCTCATGGGGTCGAGATGCCCAAAGGTTTGATAAGGAGTTGTCGAGACGCCTAATTGATTCACCCGTGACCAAAGAGCTGGCGCTTACCTCGGCCAACGTATTAGCCTAGCTATACAACGAGGTAACGTCGCTAGCTTTTTGGGAACATTACCGGCAGGTAGCGACCTAGCGACCTTCTGTCTTTTATTTGTAGTATAGATATTATTATTGTAGCTTATATAATTTTCATATTGTCATTAGGTAATTATTTTTAAGTTGTTCTGTCATATTATATTGTCATTATTACATTCATTGTATATATAAATTATCATCTTATTGTAACTTATTATGTAAAAGATAACAAAATAAATAAAATAACACATCAACATTTGTGCACGCAAGTTTCATGTTTCATGTTAAGGCGGCAATAGCCCAATGGATAGGGTGTCGGATTGGCAATCGAGAGGTCGTGAGTTCGAATCCCACCCCACCCATTGCACTATTGACGTGAACCCACTCCAGACACAAACAAGCATATTAAGCTTAGTTGGAGGGGTTAATAAGAATACTAGTAATGTGCAACCCACATCGCGAGTAATCTTTAAATGTCTGATGTTGAAGGAATTTTCATTCAGCTTCGTTGTCATAAATTCATTAATACTATACAAGGCGTTGTTTGTACAAAATAAATTAACAAACGTCATACAATTAAGATGAAGCCGTCTTCCACGCCGCGCGAGTCAGTTTCAGTAGCAAGTTTGAGACGTTTATCGTCATATCTCTAGAGATACTTATCAGATCTTAATAAAATTTAAATGGCACCACTTTGGAAATTAACCCTACCTATGAAAAAAATAATGATTCATATCACTTCACAATTGGGAAATTAATATTCTGTCGTAAACGATTGGATGACAGCTGAATGGTTCTAATTCAAAGCGTTAAAATTCTGCTTTTGCTATGTTTACTTGATAATTGGTTATGATTTTGACGTGTATATGTGCGTATATTAATACTGCCTACATACTGAATAAATGATGAAATCTTGATTCTTGGTGTAGTAATAGGGTAACAAACATACAAAACGAAACATATGGACGAATTGAGAACCTACCCCATTTTGGAAGTCGGTTGTAAAATGGATTTTCTCAACAAATATAAGGTTGCCAGCCGTATTATTAAATGGCAACGTATGTTTAAGTACTTCAGACAACTTCGGCCTTACTAATAAAGTTTTTTTCACTCTGTATACACGTTGTATACCACAAAAGCTGACCAATAAAAATATTTTTGACGTAAGCGTTGGATAAAGTTGGTATACAGGTGTGCCATTATCAAAGGAGGCTAATCATTTCTTAAACAGCCTGGGACCCTAGTTTAGCGAGTGCTTGAAGGATTAAAATGGCGGATTTCTCTATTATCAGCTGATCGAAATCATGTCTAGACATAATAACTATTATTGAATCTGTGTCTAGTATTCTGTGAATAAACGTTTTGATTCTTCAAACATCAAAAAGTATGTTGTTATTTGAGGATCGTTTGTATGTGTTAGATTTGTTCTCATTGAAATGGATTGACGCGTGTTTAGCGCTCATTCACTGTGCAACTGTACAACCGTTTAACAGATGTATAGGCAAATTTTTATTAGTAAGGCCGCTTATGTCCAAAAAATTGTGAAATAAAGAAACACAATACACGAATAAAATGGTTACTGATCGTAGGCTATTTTTACCCACGACGGAACGGAGACTGTATATGCGTTTAGGGTGAGAGAATGTTTGTTTCTTTGTTTGTTTGTGTGTGCAAATCCATGTTGCCATTTTTTTTCCAAAACTACTAGTCCGATTTTGATTTTGATTTTTTCTTGAATAGGTGTTACGGTGTCAACTCACCAGGAGGCGCTGCAGTAAACATTTGTTTGAGCAATCCATGTTGCCAATTTTCTCCAAAACTAGTTACGATTATGTCTTTAAACGGTTCGTTATTAATCAGTGGTGGTTCTTAGATAGATGTTATGACGTTAATTTTCTAAAGGACATTGTCGTGGGTGTTTATTCAAAATTTTAATTTTGTTACTTGTTAATCTATTTATTAGAGATCTGTTTAGTAATAAAATTTGTAAAATATTTGGTGTTTTTAGGTAATCAAGTTGATTGATTATAATTTTCTAAATGGGTAACATTATAATTAGCAGGACATGTATATTAAAAATTAATACTACTACAATTAACAATAGTGCGTAAAATTCATCTTTGTCATGTAAATGTACGGCGACACCGCGGCGTCCTGCGATCTGCGGGCGCAATCTCAGTACTTTTCAATTGTTTTCTGATCGGGTTTGGTGTGAACCAGTCGGTACAAATTACTACTGCGCTATCTGACCGCCGCCTAGACCGCGCACGCAGGACGCTGCGGTGTGTCCGTACTTTAAGTCTGCAAAAGCATAATATATTTAAGATATAAGAAGAATAAAGAATATTTAAGACAGCAGTATGTATATAAGAAGTATAATGTAATAAAATTAATACGTTGATAGACGATTAATAGACGTCACTCATGACCAAAGAACTGGCGCTTACCTCGGCCAACGGATCAGCCTAGCAATTCAACGAGGTAACGTCGCCAGCTTTTTGGGAACGTTACCGGCAGACAGCTGCGACCTAAGTTCTGTTTTTTTAGGATTCCGTACCCAAAGGGTAAAACAGGACCCTATTACTAAGACTCCGCTGTCCGTCTATCTGTCTGTCTGTTTGTCTGTTTGTCTGTCTGTCTGTCTGTCTGTCCGTCTGTCACCGGGCTATAGCTCATTAACCGTGATAGTTAGACAGTTGAAGTTTTCACAGATGGTGTATTTCTGTTGCCGCTAGAACAACAAATACTAAAAACAAAATAAAGTTAAAAATGAAAGGGGGTCCCCATACAAAAACGTGTTTTTAAACGCCATCTGTCTAATTAATTTCGGCAAAATGACATAGATAGCGGTAGTAAACGAGCCCCGTCTTTCTAGATCGCGACCAAACCAAATATTCTTGGTAATATCAATTAATCAAATAAAATATTTGAGGTTGAAACTCTGTTGTGTTTCGTATTGTACGGAACCCTCCCTAAATGTGCGATAAGAGACGCGATGCTGACTCGCACTTGGCCAGTTTTATTATCTATAACATTTTATTTATAATCGGTTAAAATATTTCTTATCTTAATTT
This sequence comes from Cabera pusaria, assembly GCA_954871355.1. Classification (NCBI taxonomy): domain Eukaryota; kingdom Metazoa; phylum Arthropoda; class Insecta; order Lepidoptera; family Geometridae; genus Cabera; species Cabera pusaria. The sequence goes on from OX940891.1 coordinate 3,444,721, forward strand.
ATTTTTAAAATGTACTATTTGTAAATATATAATAAAGAATATAGAAAAAAGAAGATATAAGAACATCTAGGGAAATTATATTGAATGTACATACTTAGTTATCTGTATTCCAAAACGTCGCAGATTTTCATATTACGAATTATACAAATAAAAAATAACATTTAAATGAAAGGACCTAACTATTCATTATAATTAAAGATCCAATCTTTTTAATTAAATACAAATTGAACTTGGTGGAAGCGGCACTAAATTTAATTCAAGAGAGATAAGTGTTAGTAACTGAAGTAGCTTGAGCTCTGAGGACGCTATTCGGACTAACGGTAAAACAATATTTAAAGTATGAATTTTAAAAGTAATTGAATAAACATTACACTATTGTTAATTAAAAAAAACCGTTCAATAATACTTAAATTCAAAATTTAAAACCGCCACGACTGATCGACATATAATCGAACATTTCAATAAGCCCAAACACAACATCTCTGCTCTTTGTTGGTGAGGAGTAGTGTAATGTGCAGATTCCAGGAGATGCCCCAGCATCATGTCAATGCTACCATATTCTTACAATATAATTTAAGTAAAAGTGTATCAAATTTCGAGTTGATCTCATAGCATTATCAGAGATGAACAATGACTATAAAAACACCTTTCAAACAAAAAAAAAAAGAAAAATAAAATCGGTTCATCCATTTGAAACACACATACATAGATACATACGTCAAACTTACAACACCCCTTCATTTTGGAAAAATCTCAGAAGTGTAAATTATTAAGACTTCTGTGGCAAAAATGCTTTCATATATCCAACAGATGACCAGATATTCGGCTGTTCTCTTCCATAAGTCGCATTTTTTAACCGATTCTCCTGCAATTTTGTGAGCAGGTGCGTTAAAAAATTATACAGAACATACCTCTAGAGGTACCGATTTTATTTTCGATTCAGTATTTGGAATATTTGATTACAAGACATTAAATCTGAGTGATTTCATATCCTGTTATCACGTTAATCTATTATCAATCCACAAAATTAATCTTATTCTCGTTCCTCGGAATCGTCACAGAAGCACCAAATTTGCATTTAAAACGGAGAACAAAGGTCGGGCCGGTCACCTGGGCCATTTACTTAAACGTGCTGGATTAAGGCCGCCCGATAATGGCCCATTTTAATTGTAAAAGGTCTAAGGTACCCGGATTTGCCCACTATTTTGGGATAGTGTTATTGTAGTACTTATAGAGGATGGTCAAAGTATTAAGTTAGAGTTTACGGTAACTAAGGATGTCATTAATTAAGACAGTGGATATTTCATGAGGACAAAACTGAGATGAAAATTTAACTCAGATAAGATTTGTTTAAAACAATAATTCATACGCAACCGCAAAGCTACGAATTCATGGCATGAGGCATAATAGTTTTTTTTCATTATTTGAGTCAAATTAAAAAATTGAGTTAAGCCAAGACGGGTTTTTTTCCGATGAAAGGCTACCTGCGCAGTTGCGTCCACACTCGTCATCATAATCAGCTGGTATCAGTCCACTGCTGGACATAGGCCTCTTCCAAGTCACGCCACTGAGCCCGATCTTCGGTTCTTTGTTTCTAGTCACTGCCCACAGCTTTGCAAATGTCTTCGCTCCACCTGGTGGTAGGTCCTGCGGTGTCTCTGCCATACTGACGATATCATCTGCAAATTGTAAGTGAGAGATGTACTTGCCGTTGATGTTGATGCCGCAATATTTCCAGTACAGCGTCTTAAACATATCCTCTAAGGCGTTAGTGAACAGTTTCGGGCATATGACGTCCCCCTTTCTCATTCCTCGACGCAGGTGGATATGCTTTGTTCGCTGGTTCTGTACTTGTACGGTCATCGTTGCGGCATTAGACAGACACCTCATCCCTTCGATATATCGCCAGTCAACTTGGAAACGCTGCAGGGACTCCAGGAACGGACCAGGTTTCGATTAGGTCGAAGGCCTTCTCATAGTCCTCGAATGCACAGGGGCCGATTGTACTCTTCGGTGTTCTGTATAATCTGCCGCACTGTGTGGATGTGGTCTATGGTGCCGTTACCGCTTTGAATCCCGGCCTGTTCTGTAGATTTGAACTCGTCGAGTCTTCGCGCAAGACGGTTCGTGATGACCCTTGAAAACAGCTTGTAGACATGGCTCAGAAGCGAATGCGTCCATACTAATATTAAATACACTATTTGGTTTCAGTTTCATTATCAATCTTTCAAAATGCATCTAGCTTTCTGAAACATACTACACATTTGTCAAAGTACCTCAAGAATCTCCACATAACTCTAAAAATACCTTTAGCACAAACCGAAACTTTTATATTTTTCTTTCACTATCAAACTATTTCTGAACAAAGAGCCACCTTTATTGGCTCCCATACTAGTCTTTAGAATACCTCGGATTGCAGGAATTAAGACATTCCTATTGGCGATGGCTGGGGGACCATTGTGCTGAAATTAATTGCATTTTCCCCCATTTTCCCCCACTGCACCCTCATGCAAGCTCACACTACGGCTGGGATAATAGATAAAGTATGGTTTAGCATTAATGGTTTTTATGGTTCCTTGCCAGAAAAACGGCCTGTAATTTCTACCTTTAAAAAGATGCTTGTAAATACCTTTTAATCCATGTACAAGTAAGTTCGACGATCTAAGTTTTACGCTGAATAAGCATTGCTAAAATAACGTAGGATTTTTAGAGTTTTATTGAACCGCCATAATATTGGCTAAAAACAGACTTCTCTTGCGTTACGTGTGCATTTCAGTTGATGTTCTAAAGTGTTTTGCTGCCATAACACTGGATAATGCCATAGGAATAAGATATTCATAATTTGTATGAATATCTTATTCCTATGGCATTATCCAGTGTTATGATATCAACTGAAATGCACACGTAACGCAAGAGAAGTCTGTTTTTAGCCAATATTATGGCGGTTCAATAAAACTCTAAAAATCCTACGTTATTTTAGCAATGCTTATTCAGCGTAAAACTTAGATCGTCGAACTTACTTGTACATGGATTAAAAGGTATTTACAAGCATCTTTTTAAAGGTAGAAATTACAGGCCGTTTTTCTGGCAAGGAACCATAAAAACCATTAATGCTAAGCCATACTTTATCTATTATCCCAGCCGTAGTGTGAGCTTGCATGAGAGTGCAGTGGGGGAAAATGGGGGAAAATGCAATTAATTTCAGCACAATGGTCCCCCAGCCATCGCCAATAGGAATGTCTTAATTCCTGCAATCCGAGGTATTCTAAAGACTAGTATGGGAGCCAATAAAGGTGGCTCTTTGTTCAGAAATAGTTTGATAGTGAAAGAAAAATATAAAAGTTTCGGTTTGTGCTAAAGGTATTTTTAGAGTTATGTGGAGATTCTTGAGGTACTTTGACAAATGTGTAGTATGTTTCAGAAAGCTAGATGCATTTTGAAAGATTGATAATGAAACTGAAACCAAATAGTGTATTTAATATTAGTATGGACGCATTCGCTTCTGAGCCATGTCTACAAGCTGTTTTCAAGGGTCATCACGAACCGTCTTGCGCGAAGACTCGACGAATTCTAATCTCCAGAACAGACCGGGTTTCAAAGCGGTAACGGCACCATAGACCACATCCACACAGAGCGGCAGATTATACAGAAGACCGAAGAGTACAATCGGCCCCTGTGCATTCGTGGACTATGAGAAGGCCTTCGACCCAATCGAAACCTGGTCCGTTCCTGGAGTCCCTGCAGCGTTTCCAAGTTGACTGGCGATATATCGAAGGGATGAGATGTCTGTCTAATGCCGCAACGATGACCGTACAAGTACAGAACCAGCGAACAAAGCATATCCACCTGCGTCGAGGAGTGAGACAGGGGGACGTCATATGCCTGAAACTGTTCACTAGCGCCTTAGAGGATATGTTTAAGACGCTGTACTGGAAATATTGCGGCGTCAACATTAGCGGCAAGTACATCTCTCACTTACAATTTGCAGATGATATCGTCAGTATGGCAGAGACACCGCAGGACCTACCACCAGGTGGAGCGAAGACATTTGCAAAGCTGTGGGCAGTAATTGGAAACAAAGAACCGAAGATCGGGCTCAGTGGCGTGACTTGGAAGAGGCCTATGTCCAGCAGTGGACTGATACCAGCTGATTATGATGATGAGTATGGACGCAACTGCGCAGGTAGCCTTTTTAATAAAAAATAAAATAAATATGTATAAAAAACTTAAACAAAAAGTATTTAAAATTATAAATTGATTAAAACCAATATTCACACAAATTGTACCTCGTTTTGTGGTTTTGGTTAAAAATCGTAGTACGGCAATGGTACGGAACTCTCAGTGAGTAGGTACTTCTCTAAATTGGATGGTTTTATAAAAAATAAAATAAATATGTATAAAAAACTTAAACAAAAAGTATTTAAAATTATAAATTGATTAAAACCAATATTCACACAAATTGTACCTCGTTTTGTGGTTTTGGTTAAAAATCGTAGTACGGCAATGGTACGGAACTCTCAGTGAGTAGGTACTTCTCTAAATTGGATGGTTTTATCATGAACTGCAGATGGAATAGAATATGGAAGAATAATAAAATTGATATATTGAAAACATCCAGGCAAAAGTATTAAAATGTATCAATTTCGACGACTTTTCAAGGAGTAGAATGAGTATTTTCTCTTATATTTCGATTTTGTTGAACAATGATAATGTTGGAGCCAAATATTTATATATTCGCGCCGTGCGCCGCGGCCCGCGTACTCAAACCACAATGAACATATCAGCAAGCAGCCTGCGCCACGAAGACGCCCGCGCTCCAACTTCACAGCTACAAGACGATACGAACCGATACTGTAGAACACACGCGTTACCTTTCTAATATACCAGTTTTAAATACAGTCCACTATTTCATTTAATCGAAGCCTACACACTAACAGATAAAACAAAAACAATCCATAATAAGCTTGTGCAGTCATAATTTACATATAATTTCATTTATTTCAGAACGATAATAACTATTGGATTGGAATTTAAATATCATTGAAGTAACAGGATACTGAATTTCAAATTAATTCATTTGATTTGGCTAATGTAAACTACGCTAAACAGACGGCAGCAGAGTAATAGGTATATACCTAGTGCGCAGAAGCGCCATTTTGATTTTTTTGACGTCCGCGGTCAAAGGATTACGAGTCTACGAATGTTGCTATCGTAGTCTCATCAACTCATAAACGGCTGAACGGATTTCCATGTAATAAAGCTAAGAACACTTTCGATGTAGACATCTATAAACAAAAAAAAAACTAAATTAAAATCAGTTCATCCGTTTAGGCGCTACGATGCCACAGACCGACATACATGCACAGATACACAGACACACAGATACACTGATACAGTCGTCAAACATATAACGCCCCTTCTTTTTGCTTCAGGGGTTAAAAATAACATAGTTATAATATTTTATTCTCTAATAAATCAATATTTCTATACTGGGACACGTAAAACCATGGCATGGCAGAGAGAAAAATTTAAATCTTTCAAATAATAGTAACTATTATTTTATCTTTGCATAATCTGTTTGTCGAGCCCTAAGATGAGTGTCTTACACTGTACAACCACAAATCGGATGTCACAACAAATAGTATTTTTCACAAAAGAGGGAGATTCTCAGGGCTCGTGATTATACGACTTACTGCCTTGTTTGTAATCTATGGAGACACCCCTATTTGTTGATAGTTAGTATATCAGAAGTCAAGGGAATAAACGATATTTATTTATTTATTTATTTAGTTGGTTATTGATAATTAGAACAGTAACAAACCACTTACACTAATTAATACAAATTAATTACTAAAAATTATTAATCATTCAATCATTAAAGTCATACATTGATAATACAAACAATAGAGAAACGTCAAAATTATACATAAATAAAATAGAAAGAAATAATACAAAATAATCATGATCAAAGTAAAGCATAGAATAATAAATTTAAAATGTCACAACAAAGTTCATCCTTAAAAATAGATTTAAGTCTCACAATTTTTTTTAATTGATATAAGATAAGATGACTTTCAGATCGCATGACGCAGGCTTTCAGGCAGGTTAGATCACGGACGTATTATTCCTCTAGTGTAGCACATACTAACTCCATGACTAAGTTTATAATTGAAGTTAGTCTAAAATAGAGTTTTCTTTTTAGGGCTAGGCTGGTGCAAGTTTTTGAAGATTATTTACCTTTCAGATATAAGAGTCAGACCATTTTTTTTTTTAAGGTAACTGGCAATTTGTGTTACACATTACTAGTAGTCTTGTTAACCCCTTCAACTTTCGTTGGTACTAACTTCAGTTAGATATGCTTGTGTCTAGAGTGGGTTCACGTGAATTGTGCAATGGGTGGGGATCGAACTCACAAGTCACGACCTCTCGATAGCCAGGCCGACGCCTTAGCCATTGGACTATTGCCGCTTAATTCTAATCTTAGCATGTTGAACATCCTCGACCACATCTTTGCTTATTTACCACTAGGCAAGATAGTGGTCAAACGCTTTGCGCTGTTCAGATAAAAAAATCCGTTTCTCAAAAAATAAAATAACTTTAGGCATCCACCGTATCATAAAATCAGCAGAAGGCCAATTTCGCATTCAAGCAGGTGCAAGACAAGCTTTTAAAATTGAACGGACAAGAACAGAAAAGCAATTTAAACGGCAAATTTAATATTCAATTCACAATCTTCATGCTTTTTTCTACTTTACCAACGAAGGGTCTTAAATGGTATCTTAATAATTCACTATGAAATACAAGCATGTGGCGGGCATAATTTTCAAAACACTACCATTATAACTTTGCTGTTTATTGCCTATTATTTCCTTGGCATAAAGTTTAATTCTAAATATATTAAGTTTTTTCATTGTTGGTAAATTTTGTGTAACAGATGTCCAAATCGGGCCTAAACACTTGTAGCTCTTGAAAGGTACTACAGAATTGATTATGTTGTTAGAGCCCTAAAGCGGATTTGGTTTTAATAGTTTTCTTTTAGAAAGGGATCTGGGGGACTTGTGGTCAACGAGATGATTATTTGGCAGGGCTGCACCTTGTTGGTTATGATGGACGGTATTTTCCGGCTGTTGTCTAAATAAGGCGTTTTTTAAAAGAATAAACAAAACATGTTTGTTCTTAGAGACTGCACAGATGGCCGACAAAATTAAAGTAGTGATATTTTTTTATATATGATCTGCGCATTTGACCACTATCTCGTCTGTTGGTAAATGATGATGTGGTCGATGATGGTGAACACGCTTGGCTTAGAATGGTTTGGTCTGACATTCAAGGGCTCTGTGCTGCCATAGAACACTGTTAAGTTAAAGCGGCAGATTTTCTCCTTGATGGTGGTAAGCTAATTTTTGTTAGCAAGTTAGGCGGAACATCGATAAAATGCCTCTATCATCTGTGGACAAACACACATGAACGCAATCTATCACTGTGATATATATTTATGTGATACATTATATGATAAGATTTAATTTATTACCATAAAATGTTTTGTACATAATATAATAGCGGAACGATAATGTTTCTAAAATATATCTCTAGTTATAAACCACATGCATATTCCCTAATGTTGAGTACATAAAAAATACCCCAAAATATTCGTATAATTGAAAAAAGCATCAATTTTATTACATAGGTGTTTTTACTCGCGGCTTTTCCTGCGATAAAATTTATATAAAGGTTTTGAACTATCTGTGTGCCAAATATTATGATAAACCTAATAAGTCGTTTTGCGGTTCAAAGAACGCTTGTTCTTTCAAACTTCAAACATCCCTACAACCCTTTCAAACATCTGTACTGAATACAAATTTTAGCCTACTCACTACTAATTATACAAAGGCGAAAGTTTGTGTGTATGATTGTTACTTGTTCACGCCAAAATTACTCAACCATTTGAGCTGAAATTTGGTATGTAGATAGCCTAGACCCTGAAATAACACATAGGGTACTTTTTATCCCGATATTCCCACGGGAACGATGTCTTCGCGGGTAAAACCCTAGGACGCAGTTAGTCATGTATAATATTGATAGAATGTTATTAGTTTGTAAACAGTGATAATACCAAAATTAATTGTATTTAACAATATCCTATGGCCAACATATCGATACCTTCAACCCCGCTGACACCTATTTTTGGCACTGTTTACATATTCTGTATTTAGTTTTTGTTTACTCTTGTAGTTATTTTTGTTTCCTTTGAAGTAACAGTGGCAGTTTATTTTGTCAGTCCGTATATTTAAAATATATTGTCAATTTTAGTCGCTTCGACTTGAATGTGCTCATTAAAAATAATAGAGAGAGAGAAGCGTTTGGTAGACGGAATTGGTAGAAATTGTTTAAAGAAGAATGTAAATGTAGATACTATTATTTTTATATATAGATTAGGCAAACTTTATCACTTTCCGTTGTGGCAAGATGTTCGGTATTATACAATGGAGGAGATTTCTCTCGTTCTTTGGATTTGTGAAAAAAAAGGCTTGACCACCGTCCGGTATCACTTCCATATTTCACTTTCAGACAAGCAGTCAGTATTATTATAGCTTGACTGTGTGTATATATGTAATAAAAAAAAAAACTAAATTTTTCAAAACTAGATGGGCTACTCTTTATCTTAGTGGTACAAGGTTTTTAGTATGGGAAAACCAGGTTGGGTGCCACTTCGTTGTGAAGCCAACGGTGGTTAATATCGAGCTCCAATTGACTAAAACCCCAGCAGCAGCTCAGACTCAACTCAGTCAGGTCTACAGGGACGTACGCTTTCGCATAATTTCATCCGCGGTCCCGACGGAGATTATCCGTGAGGACCCATCCTTAGGAGGGTTACTTATCATTCGCCACTCCGTCACGACGCACCAGAGCACAAGGCACGTCGCAATCTCCTTCTCGGAGGCCAAGTGGATGGATGCAAGATAATGTCATGTGTGAACACCTGTGGTCCCCAGAAATTGACCCCACCATCAGCCACTTCAGCCACAGAAGATAGGGAAAGCGGCGCAGAGTCATACCAACAGCCTTCCTCTTCTGTGACCCCAGCGCGTCCACCATCTAATAGTAGTGGTGCAAACAATGGAAAAAGCCTACTTTTCGTAACTTCGCCCACGCTTAAAAGTATCCCTATGTCCTGTCCCCTGTCCTATTCCACTGCACTACAACTCTACTCTTATTACAAGCTAGTTTTATGCACAAGTAACAAAATTAAAATGTTGAATAAACACCCACGACAATTTCCTTTATAAAATCAACGCCATACATCTATCTAAGAACCTACACTGATTTATTACGAACCGTTTAAAGACATAATCGAACTAGTTTTGGAGAAAAATGGCAACATGGATTTGCACAAACAAATGTTTACTGCAGCGCCCCCTGGTTAGTTGATACCGTAACAGCTATTTAAGAACATGCACCAATTAAACACAAACCCATAACTGAAAACGGCATCAAAATCGGATCAGTCGTTTTGAAGAAAAATGGCAACATCGATTTGCACCAACAAATGATTACTGCAGCGCCCCCTGGTAAGTTGTCACCGTAGCACCTATCTAAAAACATGCACCATTTACACCCGAACCCGTAACTGAAAACTGAAAATCGGACTACTAGTTTTGGAGAAAAATGGCAACATGGATTTGCACACACAAACAAACAAACATCCTCTCACCCCAAACGCATAAACAGTCTCCGTTCCGTCGTTGGTAAAAATATCAGCCAAATCAGCGATGAGTCAGCGATGAGAAAACAAATGACTTTCGCGTTTATAATAATGTTGTTCATTGATATTGATTAGATAACGTTCAACCACAACTTGGTGCTAGTTAGTAAGCTATGCCACCATTAATACTCTTCAACAATCTTAAGCTTAAACCTCTCTCAGAAAATTCGCTATAATTCGAGCAAATCCCCATTAATTCGTTCGGTGGAGAGAGTTAATCCACTCTGACGTGCTTAATGTGAACTTAATTAAGTCTTATTAATGAACTCCTGGGATCGGAGCATCGATTGTGCGGGGCTTAAGTAGGTCAGATTCTAAGGTACATTGTCTAAAACAATAAAATAAAGGGTAAAGTAAAGTAAAATCTTAAAAAATTAAGATCTTTTAACAAATTAACAAAACGAAGCAAAACCGACTTCCAATGCCGCACTAGTCATTTTAAGTAGCAATTTTTAGGTATTTATCTGTACATGTCTGAAGATACGCATCAGTTATCAACGAATTATATATCTACCGTAAAAATTTAGCCTTAAGGTACGGACACACCGCAGCGTCCTGCGTGCGCAATCTAGACGGTAATCGGATAGCGCAGTAGTATTTGTACCGACTGGTTTACACCAAACGCGATTAAAAAACAATTGAAAAGTACTGAGATCACGCCCGCAGATCGCAGGACGCCGCGGTGTGTACCTTTAAAAAAAAAAAAAATCATTCGAATCGGTTTACGCATAAGTTATGGAAGCGCCATAATGACAACCATCAAAATATTTCAATACAATGACAAACATTTCTTAACGAACCAACCACGGGAACCAACAATGACAACCTGGGCCAACCATAAAAATTCAACATATTAAAATTTAAATACCTACGCGATAAACCGAGTATCCGAGTAAAAACATCGTTTAGAAACCAACAACCCCCCGCATGGTAGTAGGACACTATCTAGTGTCCGCCTGGGCAGCTACCACCCTCAAGTTAAAAATATCTGTCGCCAAAACATCTAATGTGTTCCGGCAGCTATCCTTGAGAGCCAGGTCCCATTCTAGGCCTAGCGTGCTTATCATCTTCGATCGCATCATCACTTACCAACAGGTGAGATAGTGGTCAAAACGCTAGCATATAAAATAGATATTTTAAAAAAATTATATATTATGTTGTCAAAAAGTGATTCAAAACACTTCATTTAATACGTACTTCAAGTTTCAATTCGAGAGTGGAACAGAGTCTAACCAACGGTACCAAAGGGACGAACGTCAAATATTCGACAGGAACCGTCCGCTGTTTTCCCGCAGAGTGTGCCCACATGGAGTCCTTCAAAAGGGGCGTTAATAGAATCTTGACAGGTCAGCAACGCATGAGTGACACCTCTAGTGTTCAAAGTGTTCATAGGCGAAGGTGACTACTCTCCATCAGGTGGGCCGTCTGCTTGATTGCTACATACATAATAAAAAAAGGAAAGTAGGCAAAACAGTTTAAATGGCCTAATGAAATTTTTATTTTTACTATCTTCTTCGCAATTTTTCCATATTTTCTCACCGTTTAAACCTTCCCTGAACTACGTACAAACCAATACCAATAAACTGGTCAAGTGCAAGTCGGACTCGCACCAGTAGGGTTCCGTACCACACTACAGTATTTTATAAGATCGAGCAAAAAATACCACTATCATTTTCCCCAGCAAAAAATAATAATTTTAAAACATTTTATTTCTTATAGCGCCATCTAACGTCTAACAAAAGAGTTAGGATTGACATTTCAATATATCGCCATCTATGGGACTTTTACCTAACTAAGCGTTCATAGATGGCGTGAAATGCCAAAAAAACCCGTTTCTTGTATGAAGACCTTCTATTATCTTTCTGTATTCTGTTTTTAGTATTTGTTTTTATAGCGGCAACAGAAAACATCATCTGTGAAAATTTCAACTGTCTAACTATCACGGTTCATGAGATACAGCCTGGTGACGGACGCACAGACAGACAGACAGACAGACAGACAGACAGACAAACGGACAGCGGAGTCTTAGTAATAGGGTCCCGTTTTACCCTTTGGGTACGGAACCCTAAAAACGGACGGCCCAGCCGTTCTTGAGTTTTAGCGAGACTAACGAACAGCAATTAATTTTTATATATAAGAAGAAGAAGATTATTAGGTCTTAAATCCCTTGTCTGTCTATACCTACCTACATAACATATAAACGACGCATCCGTTTTTCCCCTGCCATGTCAACCGCCATAACCTTTTGTGCCGAATTCCGGGCTTGCTCGCAACATCTCCAACAATGCATGTCACAGTCAAAGTGTTCCGGTCGGCCGTTATGACAATGCCCACCTTGTGTTATTATGTATCATGATTTGTATGTAGCCATTGTGAGGCCCTTCTTTGGCGTCTTTTGATGTAGGTTATGGACAGGTTCTTAGGGATTTTGAATTTCGTTTTTGTACGAAAGTGTAGTACTTCAAGTATAGTGAGTGAAGACACATTCATTTGTATTGTCATTTCTGAATAATTTAAGCCAATTCAATAGCTGTTTTGTAGCAACTTGACTATTTACCTTAGCTTATATCCAAAGAATACATATTTGTCCATTTCTGTGGTTAAGTAATTATCAATGAAGTAATTTAAAATTTTTGTCAAATCAAGAAACAAAAAATTTTAATTTTTAAAGATGTTTCCAATTATTGAAATTGAATAGAATCGGCCTGATATACAACTACCACGAATTGTAGCTCAATTTTAGTCTCTTTTTAACCGACTTCACAAAAAAGGAGGATGTTCTCAATTCGTCTGTATGTTTTTTTTTGTGTGTATGTTACGCGATTATTGTGTGTATGTTACCGTCAATTGTGAACGGATTCAAATGATTCTTTTTTTAATAGGTAGGGTACGTTTCCGAGGTAGTCCCATTGTAATTTCATCGAGATCTGATTAGTATCTCCAGAGATATGGAGATAAATACCTCAAATATAGGAGAATGTAATGGTTTTAGAAGAAGAGTCCCAAGAAGATTATACATAATGGAGGTTGCTATTGCAGTAGATAGATACTACCTACATGTATCTACCTACTTACTACTACTACATACATAGTATCTATCTACTATCCAACTTGGCTGGCACCGACTTCAAATAGATAAGTAGGTAGCGCTTATAATAATTATACTAAGTTACTAAGATTTATTTTTCGCTTTTGAGTGCCTGTTTGTGGTTATGAAGTCGGTTTTATTTTTTTTGAAAAATAATTTATTCAGTAGAAACCTTATTTTATTTTAGCCCTTGTCGCCCACTATAACAACGTACCTTCACTCTATTGTAACATATTGACATAATAGTCTAGAGAGGAGCAAAATGTATTGATGCGTGGTGACGGGCTCAGCGGACCATGAAGCCACGATAGAGATGATAAAACTAATAGAGTTCAGAATTAACGTGGCTTTATAGACTGTACAAAATACAAGCTATGTTTGCTATACATTTAATTTGTGGCAGAATGAAGGTATGAGAATGTGTATAAATGGGAGCTGGATGGGAGTAGCTGAGGATCGTGCTCAGTGGCGTGAAATTGGAGAGGCCTATGTCCAGCAGTAAACTAAAGTGGACCAAGTACATTTTTAGGTACTAATAATAATACCTACGAGATAATTGTTGCTAAAGCTTGCCGCACATTACATCGTAAAGTAATCGCCTCGCTTCGGGACAAGCTCACCAATCACAGGCGGTGCGTGGTGAACTTCCCGTAGCTGACAAGATTTCTCCACACGCTGACGTCGCTTTGTTATTTTTCGTTTTATATTCATTAAAATCATTTTGGAGGATATTGACATTAGTTAAACACAATCCAAAATTTCATCGTACCGACGGAACTTGAACCCGCAACCTCCGGAATAACATGTTCCGGTGCTTTGCCAATTAAGCCACGGTGCGAAGTATCGTTACGACGAAATTAGTGGATTGCATTTGTTAACCCATTTATGCATTGGTGGCGCCATCTATGACTATTTATTACGTAAGTTAATCATTCGGAAGAAAATCAAAGAAACAAATTATTTGATTTACGCAGTGCAACATCTCTCGTCGGATTTGAAAACTGTAATGATTTCTTCCGAATGATTAACTTACGTAATAAGTAGTCATAGATGGCGCCACCAATGCATAATTGGGTTAACAAATGCAATCCACTAATTTCGTCGTAACGATACTTCGCACCGTGGCTTAATTGGCAAAGCACCGGAACATGTTATTCCGGAGGTTGCGGGTTCAAGTCCCGTCGGTACGATGAAATTTTGGATTGTGTTTAACAATTTACAAAAATATAAAGTGTGTAACACTTCAAAGAAACATAATATTGACATTAGGTTGTTGAAGTTGTATATACGCTGCCATTTCCTCAGATAACGTTTTGCCGTAAGCGCAGCGAAGCCATGTCATGAGCGCAGCTTCACCTAGCCGTAGCTGCGGCGATGTGCCGTTGCTGCTGATTCGCTACGGTGACGTCCGTTTCCTTTACACATAGTGTGCGTTGGCGCTTATTCTTGCATAATACCTGCGTAGCTCTAACTATCTACAGAAGAAAGACATATTGTTAATCGAGTAGCTGAGTTCCAGCATAACTTATGGTAGACAGCGATTTTTTTTATGGCGTAGAATAACAGGACAAGCTCGACACTCGCCCAATGGTAAGCGATCAGCAACACGGCAGCATGTCAGAATTTTGCATACCACTATATTGCGCCTGTTACCTCGAGACATAATAGGTGTTAACTCTCCCATTTCCTGTAATTTCACTAGAAACATTGCCATTCAAACCGAAAAACATGCCTATTTCACGGTAAAATTACAAAAATAACCACAATTATTAACTAAATAATTTATCTATACTAATATTATAAAGAGGTAAAGTTTATGAGTTTGTAGATTTGTAGGGGCTAAACTCTGAAACTACTGACACACCCCTGACACTCGACTAAATCTCCATACAAACTAGCGTTTTAACGACCGACACTGTGACACCGACACAGACACTACACACGGGTCGTTTTTCTATACGTGCATTTGTGTGCGTGATGTCTAAGGTTGTCGCCCGTAATCACCGTATCACAGATTATATAATAGTTACTTCGGACCGTATGAATATTTTTTGTACACTTACCCAAAAAGCTTTTAACACTAAAAATATTAGTCGCAATTTCGTAAACCATCGTCTACAGAAACATTAAATCACAACACTTCAACTTAATTGCAAAGTAGGTAGGTAGGTACGTTGAAATATCCAACACACAACCGAGTAGGTCATTATCTCACTCACATTTTACTACATTATACAATATTAGATTACACTACACGAAAGTATTATTCCATGTACACATTTTACATAATAGGTAATTACAATTTAAGATTACAATAATCACTAATGTTACTCTCGTCTGCGCCAGATAATCGAATAAGCTCGGGAATTCAACAAGCCGATTTACATATGCTTTGTTGATTTCTCAAAGGCATTCGATTCCGTAAAATGGCCTAAGCTCTGGGAGACTCTTATAGCCATGGGAACCCCTATACACCTAGTCCACCTTTTAAGAAGCCTCTACGAAAATGGTGCAGCTTCCGTAAGAGCAGATGATCAGTTGTCCAGCGACTTCCATCCAAGTGCTGGAGTTCGACAAGGGTGTATCATATCGCCATTACTGTTTAATATTTATACATAACTTATTATGAGAGTCACACTTGAAAACTGGACAGACGGTGTGATTATCGAAGGACAAAATCGTTCGTCCTTCGATAATTCCAATCTTCGTTATGCGGACGACACGACGCTGTTCGCAACCACCGCGGTCCAGATGGAAAACCTATTAATCAGAATGGAACGTGTGAGCCTCGAATTCGGACTTAAGATTAACCGAGGTAAAACAAAGATTATGATTGTTGATCGAGCAAACAATAACGCTCCAGAAATAAATAAAATAGCGAACTGCGACGTTGTTCAATCATATGTTTATTTGGGGGCAATCATTTCAAACAATGGTGGATGCATCGACGAGATCAAACGGCGAATGGCGATTTCGAGGTCGGACATGGACAAACTTAAGAAAATATGGAAAAACCGTAACATAACAAAAGCTACTAAAATTCGCATGGTCAAGGAATTAGTTTTCCCCATATTTCTTTATGCCGCTGAGACGTGGACGTAAAGAAAGAGCGAAAAGAAGAAGATTGACGCTCTAGAAATGTGGTGCTGGAGGAGAATGCTTCGGAAATCTTGGACAGAATACAGAACTAATCAGTCAATACTTGAAGAACTCCGCATCAAGCAGCGTCTATCTTCTATCGTACAGACTCGCATTCTTGCATTCTTTGGTCACGTCTCGAGGCGCGGAGATGTGTCCTTGGAACGTCTTGTAGTACAAGGCAAGGTGGAAGGTACCCGAGCTCGTGGCAGGTCGCCCATGCGTTGGACTGATCAAATTAAAGCATCGGTCGAAGATTCCATCAATGTGTGCACTAGAAAGGCAACCGTGAGAGAGGAATGGCGACGAATAGTTAAGCGTGCCACTAATTAATAATACTGAAGTGACGACCACGACCGCTCTGCCAAGAGTGATACGATGAAGAAGAAGAACTCTCGTCTCGGTTAATAAACAAACATGAAGTGTGCGAGTATGCGATCCCATCGGTCGGACCAAATTGACTTGTTTGTTGTTCAATTCAATACAAATTCTAAAATACGAATATATAGGTAGGTATATAAGTATTTATAATATACCTACATAATAAGAACCTACGTAAATTTGAACCTCCAGTGTCTACTGGTCTTAACATAAATGTATGAAGTTGATGTTCTTCTCCTCGAGAGTAGTACCTATTGTTCTGTAGCCGTACGCGTGTAGCGTCCTTGCTCAGACTGACGCCTCGACAAATCAAAATCGGTGGCGGGGTGAGGAAGCCCGGAATTGGTGGGCGGAACAGAGTGTCCGTTCTATACGTAGTATTATTATCTTTTCTATGCTACTGAACCGATTTTATAGGTTCAGTAGTCGTGAAGTTGAGATAATATTATCGATTATTGGAAATGAGCTCCAAAATATAATAGTTTCAATTTAATGATATTGTACGAGCACTTCATTCAGTTTTGGCTTCACTTCGGGGAATACCCGCCTATCTATTTGTGTTTACGATATTGGATATTAGACCTGCTGTGATATTAGATATTATGAAGGGAACAGCGAAATTACTTCATTATATCTATGGAAAACGAACAGTAATGTAAAATTACAGGGCGTGTGCTACTGAATATCTCTTTGTCTCAAGGCAACAGTGCAGCATCTGAAGTTAAAATGTGATAAGGTGAGGTGCAAAATGATTTTTTTTAAAATATCATATAGGCTAGCGTTTGACCACTATCTTAACTGATGGTAAGAGATGATGCGGTCGAAGATGGTAAGCACTCTAGGCCTAGAATGGGAACTGGCTTTCAAGTATAGCTGCCGGAACACATGAGATCTTGTTGATGTTTTTCCTTTACCGGAGGGTCACTGTGAAAAGCGCACATTAATTTTTCGATAGAAATTCCCATTGGCGGGGATTGATCACAGTACCTCCGGTATTAAAGCCGATCATTCACCCTCGACACCACTGGGCTCTCTAACGAACCAAAGCGTGCTTCATCATCCAGACTAATACTATAAAAAAGTTTGTAACTCTGTCACTCTGCTGTTTGTTACCTAATCACACCTAGACGAACGATCTGATTTACTGCAATTAAATTAGGTACTTTTTAGCATGATGATGAACAAGTAAATCCCATTCAGCAGCATTTTTAAAGAGAGTGAAAGACTAACACAAAAATATTTATCAAATCTTTTGCGACTAAAATAATATACTGTAGTGGTAGGACTTCTGCTAGTCCGCCTGGGTTGGTACCACCACTTTGCCTATTAATTTTCAGCCGTGAAATTGGAATGTTTTTCTATTGCAATGGTAAGGTGTCCAATGAAATTACAGGGCATGTGCGACTCAACATCTTTGTGTCTCAAGGTAACAGGCGCAGTGCAGTGACATGCAAAATCCTGGCAGTTCAGTATTTTGCATGCCGCTGTATATGTTATAGGTAGACGTCAACGTTTACCATCAGGCGAGAGTCGTGCTTGTCCTGTTACTTTTATTTATTTTATTAATATATATATATATATATATATATATATAGACTGATACTGAGCCGACTCTAAACGAAGTCAGCTGAGGTAACAGAAAAAAAATCAAAGGTTTGTCAGTACTGCGTTGATTTATCCACATCTTAACATTTTTTTTCAATAATAAGTACTTTCTGCAAAAAAAGCCGAAGGTATACTGTTATATAAGTAGATTTATTAATATGTTCACTACTACACGTTTCGTCCATTTACAAGTTCGTTTAGTTAATGGAAGCCCGATGCGAACATATTCGGAAATCTACTGATTTATGGGAAAAATACACGACCACTGAGGCAACGAGAGAACATGGGTAGGATTCTTAATAATGGAGCGAGCTTCAACATTGCGTTTTATATAAAGTCAAAAACTGTTGTGGTGTGGTGTAAATAAAAAAAATTGTTAACTTTTAGAGTTAATTAATCCTTTACTAGCTGTGATTGCCATGCCGGAAGTTGGGGGTTTCTCAACGATATACGTTTTAAGGTTTTCATGTAAAATTTTTTCATGAAAATAGTATTATAACTCATAAAATCTTAAATAATAAAATAAAAATGTATAAAACAATAAAAAAAAGAAACTCATACATAATAAAAAAACTAGTAGTAGTAAAACTTAGTAGTTGTAATAATATTTCTTAACGATGTTTACCTTCACGGGAGAGAGCCACTGTGAAACATTTTTCTATAGCTAAATCCATTGGTATACGGCAGTAATTCGAACCCACTACCTCTAGCGTTAAAACAAACCATTCTTTCACTGCGCTACTGGACCTAGGACGAGTTGGAGTCGCTAAGTCTTCGTAAGTATGCATATTTGCTATTTAATACTGCAATAAAACAATTGAGTTTTAATTAAATTTGGCTCGTAAATACATATTTTTTTCTTCAGTACACAGCTAGCAGTTTATAAAACACTCAACATATATATTACGAGCGGAAAACGAACAGCGACTGTAATTCCGGAAATATCCGAACGCGATGTCAGCCGACGCGGCGTTTCCGAACGTCGCCGGAAATAACCGGAACAAATCCGGCTGTCACTTTGCAGTTTAGTTGAGAGCCAGTTGTGAAATTCGTTCGACATTTTTTCATATAAACTGTGGGAATATCGAATAATTTTATCTTTGTCTGAATAAGAAAGGCGGGCAAGTTACATATTTGATTACGTTCCGCCCGTCGTAGCACCGTAGCGCTCGTAGCATCTGTAGTGGTAGCTCTTTTTAGGGTTCCGTACCCAAAGGGTAAAACGGGACCCTATTACTAAGACTCCGCTGTCCGTCTGTCTGTCTGTCCGTCTGTCACCAGGCTATAGCTCATTAACCGTGATAGTTAGACAGTTGAAATTTCACAGATGATGTATTTCTGTTGCCGCTAGAACAACAAATACTAAAAATAAAATAAAGTTAAAAATTAAAGGGGGTCCCCATACAAAAACGTGTTTTTAAACGCCATCTATCTAATTAGTTTCGGCAAAATGAAATAGATGGTGCTAGTAAACGAGCCCCGTCTTTCTAGATCGCGGCCAAACCAAATATTCTTGGTAATATCAATTAATCAAATATATGAGGTTGAAACTCTGTTATGTTTCGTATTGTACGGAACCCTCCCTAAGTGTGCGATAAGAGACGCGATGCTGACTCGCACTTGGCCAGTTTTATTTAAGCACATAACACGCTTGAAGGTGTTTCTAATATTATAATATATCCAGATGAATATTATAAAAAAGATTTGTAACTTTGTCACTCTGTCTGTTTGTTACCTAATCACGCCTAACGGACGATCCAATCTTACTGAAATTTAATGAGGAGATTCTTTATAGCATGAGGATGATCATAGGCTCATTATAGCACTAAATTCTTAGTGTACGTGAACGAAGTCGCGGTTATCATCACGATTTCAATGTACAATCGCCTTCATTTGTGCGTATCCACCTTAAGGAATAATTTCCTGTGCACTCTTATTGAATTGGCATCTCGCTTCTATCTATGTTGACATTGTTGACCAATGACAAGAAGGGACAAAGCCAAAAATTATGTTTTGTTTTTGGTTTTGGCTCTTCTGATTGGTAAGAATTTTTTTCTTTGGTATTGGCTCTTCTGATTGGTTAGAAAAATAATCGACACTTGCAATCGAAAATGTTTTGAAACTGGATACGCACAACTGTACGCGATAGTACCTCTCCTTGATCAAGTAAATTCAAGTAAATTGAATGTTAAGTATTACAAAAACGAGTAATAATTCCCTGAACTCGTTTAACCCCTTACTAATCAAAGGATTGATTCCCCTCAAGACAATTACCTGCCACTTAGTGATTGATGCCAAAATAACCCTTTTTACCGGTAAGAACCCCACTAAATAAAAAAAAGTATTTAATTTAATCATTGAAGTGGAACGAGAATTGCTGTGGAAATAGAGTATGCTTGGTTTTGTAAAGTATGTCTATGTATAAATTTGTTTCCACCCCATTTTTTTGGTACATATATAATACACAAATGATTGTACACATTTCTTCAAAAGTCGTAATTATTAATCAAGTATTAATTTTCAGTGCCAAGTACCAAGTTAAATCCATATCCACCAATTTATCTCCATATCTCTAAAAATACTTATCAGATCTCGATGAAATTACTATGGTAGGTACCACTCCTGGGATATCTCCTTAAAAAAAAAAAGAATCAATAAAATCGATTCATAAACGACGAAGCTATCCGCTAACAAACATTGAAAAAAAACTGATTGTGACATTGATACATAATGCTTATAAACCATATTTCATATCGCCATCATCATCATGATCATAATCAGTCGGTATCAGTCCACTGCTGGACCTCCCAAATCACGACACTGAGCCCGATCCTCGGCTCTTTGTTTCCAGTCACTGCCCACCGCTTTGCGAATGTCTTCGCTCCACCTGGTCACAGGGCGTCCTACGCTTTGTTTACCGATTCGCGGTCTCCACTCTAGGGGATATTTCATATGCTAGGTATATAATATGTTATCTATTTGGACATTAATTCAAAATACACATACATACATTTAACTGCAAAACTTAATTGCCAAAATATCTCCGGAAAAGAGGATTTTCCACAATTCCTATTCCAAGCGAAATTATTTGTTCAATTTGTTCAGCAATAATTCAATGCTCGACTAATGCCGGTTATCCGGCATTCCGGACTAGAGCGGTATTTTCCGGTATTTCCGGTTACGGTTAATAATAAATTAATCTTGAGCTTCTGTAGCTTTGTATAGATCTCCGTTTTCAGGCTTCACTGTGGTTTAGACTGGAATGTGATAAAAAATTCAGTTTCTCTCCGTAAGTCAGCTCTGTAAATACTAGTGAATACTTCTTTGAAATGTTTGAGGTTAAGATTGAAAACCTCGTCAGACGCGCGATTTTAAAATGTATTCTTATTTTTGTGTTAAAAATTATATAGTAAAACTGGCCAAGTGCGAGTCAGACTTTTGCCCCGCACGCACACGGAGGATTCCGAATTTCTGAAGTCCGAACGCCAGGATTTTTTAACACCAAATAAGTAAATATTAACACAAAGGTAACTAATATAATTAATTAAATGTCTGGAAGACTGAGTGTTCGTACGACTAATTTAATTTTTATTCTGATTCTAGCTAACTGAAGCTTATTAAGTACTAAAATTGAAGATATATTATTCAATACTGTACACTACACACATGATAATATACCTTAACTAAGTAAACAAATCGACCGAGGCCCAAAAATTTAACAAATGAAACGCTTGCGCGTGCAAATTTTTCCTGTGCTGCCATCTAGCTGCATCGAAGTGAATTAATTTTTTAAAACACGTTTTTGGTTTTAAACCTTTTAATATTTAACTTTGTTCTGTTCTTAGTATTTGTTGTTATAGCGGCAACAGAAATACATCATCTGTGAAAATTTCCACCGTCTAACTATCACGGTTCATGAGATACAGCCTGGTGACAGACGGACAGACAGACAGACAGACAGACAGACGGACAGCGGAGTCTCAGTAATAGGGTTCCGTTGGTACCCTTTGGGTTCGGAATCCTAAAAATGATATATCATAATAATCATTATCAGCCGGTGTCCGTCCACTGCTGGACGTAGGCCTCTCCCAAGATGCGCCACTGAGCCCGATCTTCGGCTCTTCTTTTCCAGCCACCGCTTTAATTATATATTATATATATATATATTTACAAATTAATGGCTAGCGTTTGACCACTATCTTGCGTGGTGGTAAGCGATGATGTGATTGAAGAAGGTGAACACGCTAGACCTAGAACATTCTGACTCTCAAAAGCTGTGTGCAGCTGGAACACTCTAAGGTTATGGCGGCAGATTTTCTTCTCGATGGTGGTAAGGTACTTTTTGGTAGCAAATCAAACAGAACATCGACATAATATGCTTCTACCACCCTTGAAAGTAGTAAAAGCTAGTATATTATAAGTAAATATAAACATATGTATTTAAAGTAGGCTGTGGGGGTACAGTAGGTAGAGCTAACGCGACATAACATGTAACGTCGCCCGCGTCCCGCATACCTATTGGCCCACCGGCAGTGGTTTCCCGGACGCGATATAGGACATATGTCTTGACAATAAACGTAGTGCATATGTAACCACATCTTGTTATTTCTTCCCCCAGAGGTGCAGAGGTTCCCCTACAAAGGCACACACCCCATGCTGGTGATCGCACCCAAATCACCGCACATAGGCTATATAAGCACATGCTCATTGCATCAGGATATTGCCTGCAGTACTCTGATTTTATGAATTTTCCACAATGTATCAGTAAACTCAGAATTTTATAGACAATCGTTTAAGCTTTATTTAATATCACTGTGCCATATATAATAATCCTACGTAATTTTTAACTGTCAATTGATGTCTCATTCCAACATTAAATTTCTCAGAATTAAAAATTGCACTGTCCCTCAAAGCCACATAATTTTTAAACGCGAAAACCAACGGCACATTTTTCCTCAACCTAATTAAGTCATTTCAAACCCAAGGCGGAACTAACCAAATTAATTTACCTCATTTGTTTTCCAATTAGAAAGCTTTTTACGGAAATGCTTTCATAAATCACCTTGCCAAGACAAAAGAGGCTTTATTCTATACACAATAGGTATGCGGTTCACGCGTGGACAAACAGCTTTGTGCTTAAACAAAATAAGCGATTTGTCATGGCTCGCGTAAAATAGGAATGCACGATTCGTCACAGACACTATAATGTAGGAATATTGGGCACTGAAAGTTTGGATGTGAGCTTTCTGTTGAACAATATTTTTTGAAGTGAAAAGTTCTTTAGCGGCTTTGTGCACTTTTCTTGGGATGGGTAAAAAATGATAAACTCGCGTCAGGCGACGTGACATGATCGAAAATTCGTAAGAGTAGACCAAATGCACAACGTTAATGTTCAAGTTTTCACTGCTGCTGGCACTACCGGAATGCAAGCCGTTGTTTTTTTAAATTAAAGACAGACAAGCTCTTGAATGCTATCTCACCAGATATTCCAGGTTTTTTAAGGCTGTCTAAAGGAGCTTGTAGTGCTTGGATTAAAAGTATACATTGGCTGTGGGACAATACATTGAAGATCTGAAAATCCGATCCACGTTACTAGCTACTTCTAACTATCTTTGAATAGCAGCAATAGCCCAATAGTTTAGGCGTCGGCCTGGCGATTGAGAGGCCGTGATATCGACATTACACTATTGACGTAAAACACACTCCAGCATAAAGCATACAAGCACAAAAAAAACTACCAGATGCCACGCTAGTCATTTTTAGTAGCAAGTTTGAGATGTTTATCACCATTATCGCCGAATATACTTATAAGATCTTAATCAAATTACAATGGAACCAATAGAAAAGCACAAAAACTAAAATTTTCAAATCGGTTAAGAAATTACGGAGTTTTGAGGCGATTATAACAAAATTTAAAAAAAAAACATGGGCGAATTGAGAACCGCCTGATTTTTTGTGGAGTTGGTTAACAACAACAAAATTTAATAAATCATATCTCAAAACGTTATCTAGTAAGAGATACTTTAAAAACAAAGATCCTCTATCTCCATAATGTGCTCAAGTCCACATTCACATCAAACCAGAATGCTCACTTCCTCGATCGTTCGGCGAACAGTAAAACCACCGCGGACCGATTCTATAGAAAACATACAGACCAATGCCTATAATAATGACATTATATAATAACTGCGAGGTGGGCTTAAGACGCAGAAAGACTTATAGAGAGAGATATAGTCAGCAGAAACTACCTTTAAAGTGATTATTGTGACTGAGCACTTAATTTTTATACCTAGTTCATAAATAAGGAGTAATTCAGATGTTTGTAGTCGATTTTTTCCATGATATTTGGTTCTAATGTTTCATGTCAATATTTTCTAGTATGATCATATTAAATTAAAACTAATCAACGGTAAAATGTTACTGTGCTACCGAACACTCTCCCTCACATAAAGAGGCGCACGTATACCAGATCCTCCGCCCCACCTCCTCCACGCGCACACAACACACACACACACACACACACACAAGCACAAAATCACACACACATACTCGCAAACACACACACACCACTCCCATTCTACTTACACAACTCAAATTTACACACACTGTTAATTTGAACTTCTTTTAACTCATTAACTTCTGTTAATTTGAATAATCTCTGAATTGATTACTTGCGGTACAGGCATGTCAATGCTTATTTGTTAACTAAATTATTTTGTATTTATATGTATCTGAATGTTGTGCTCAAAACTGTGACGCTTTTGTTGTTTTGTTAGTCTCAAAGAAGACCAATTATAACACTAGTAATTTTTGTTTTAATTGTGTATTAAGAATAAGAAGGTTTCAATCAAGGTTCTCCGAGCTGAAGACATGATAGATATCTTTGAAAATAAGGGAAACATTCCAAATACTTTACCTTGATCAGCAAAGTAGAGATTAAACCAAATTTCAATCAAATGCCAATACAATACATATGTATCTGTTTAATTTTACAACAAGGCGGCTATACCAATTTCGCTTCGTTATTTTACACAAAAATAGTCTAAATTACAAAATAGGACATATTATTATATATAGATACTTTACAGGATAAACTTTACTTTTTAGACATCTCTATAAACTACTCACATCAGCCAACTGCGTGTTTGAATCATGTCATTCGTCAAACCATGTCGACCGAGTCGATCGTGTTCAACCATGAGCTGTAAACCTAATGTAATTCCTGTTTCGTTGTTTGAGACCAGGAAATGAGCTCTTTTATGCTTAAGCAATATTATGAGTCCTTTAATGACCATTAAGAGTTTTAGACAAATGAAGTCACACGCTGAAGGTAACCCAGAATGAGTAAGTAGGTAATTATTGATGATATACAATGATAGGGAAAATAAGGGGAAGTAATGTAGTCAGCGAAACAATTAAGTAACTTAAAAGTAGCAAAATTTAATTTTGCATCCTGCTTCCAAGTTTTCAGAACCAGAATACAACATTGTAATGATCCAAAATGTCAAGGAACATGCCTTGTTGTCTGTCATAGGCTGACATCCCCATTTTAGCTGACAAGTGTCTTAAGAGCGTAAGCGGGGTGCAGTTTTCCCTACAAACATATTCCCCTGTTTCCTTCGTGGAAAATACTTCTAGAGCAACATTTGTTCCAACAAAAAAATCAAGGTCTACTGTACCTATGCCCCTATCATTTGCTTTTTTTGATCAACCAATTGTAAATAGAAATATGACCTGTCAAAAATTTCAAAGAGAAAATTAAAAGGCTTATATTTCTTTTTGCGATTCGTTGGTCAAAAATAGCAAATAATAGGGCGTAGCTACAGCAGACCTAGATTTTTTGTAAAAGCATTTTCCAGGTAGGAAACGGGGGAATACATGTGTATGGAAAACTGCACCCCGCGTTTGCTCTTAAGGTACGGACACACAGACACACGTACATTTTAATTGTTTTCTGATCGCGTTTGGTGTGAAACACTCGGTACAAATATTACTGCGCTATCTGATCGCCGCCTAGATCGCGCACGCAGGACGCAGAGGTATGTCCGTACCTTTACTTGTCCCGCTTCTTCAATAAAAGTTTATGATAAGGATCATTCGATCTGATGAGTACCTCCAGAGATATTTAAAAACCTTAAACTTAATACTAATATATATATAATATATATGATAATGACTAGCGCGGTATTTGAACTCAGTTGTTTTTCGTATTCGTTAAATAATATAATAATGTGTTTATTTCAGGAATCTTAAAACTAACCCACATTAATACATACCTTAAAGACTAACATACATACAATATACGAATACAAGTAAATAAAAGACGTTAAATTCACGACGACGCGACGTTCTTGTGACGTTCATTCATGGTGTCTCGTAACCGACCGGTTAAAGTCTGCAAAATTAACTAAAGCATTTCGACAGTGAATTCTACCCTCCCTCCAACATAAAGCAGCTCCAAGTACCTCCGTAAGAACTCAAGACTTACAGAGACACAATAAAATTCTGCAAGCATCGACAAAAGTAGGTGACACCGGTGACACATTTCCATTCGTACCTCATATTTTCTTCATATACTTTCCTTCCATCTTTGCCGAACAAACATAACTTCTGTCTTTACGACTGCATAAACCGCAAACCCACCTGTCACCGTCGCAACGTAAAATTTTAATGTTTTTAATTCTAAGGTTTCTTGTTATCGATATCGTCACTCGATTACTGACTGACGTTCGATTATTGGTATCGAGTTGCTAACAAGGAAAATAATATTCGACGCTGGTCGCCGGTGTCGCGTGACGGGAATTAGAAAAAATGTAATGTATATTGGGATTGCCGTTTTGAGGTCGGTAAGGTATAAGCTGATAGCGGTTTACTGATACTCATTGGAGACAGGTTATGTTTTCTGTGAACGTCAAAATGGCAAATTTAAAGAGAAAAATCTAGTCGTGCGTTGTTCATTATTGTTGTTTTATTTTTGTTGGTTTTAGTGTGCTTTTCTATCGCCAAGTTTCAGCACAATTTTTAGTGCTGGCATTGCGTTTGTTAGATTTACGTTACTTCACGTAATTACGCCACAGTTTTCCGACTCAACTTGAGATTGCAAAGTCACATATTATTATCTAGTTGGACTCATTTGCAGTGCAAGCTGTCAGGCTTTGGAATGCGCTTCTATTGGAAATTAAACGCTCACAGACTCTTACTACGTTTAAAGATCGCGTCAAGGCCCACTATCTCTCCCGAACTGCTATTGCTTTTGATCACAATTCTCTTTTATGAAATATGTGTATATTGTATTATATGTATATATGAATATATATAATATGTATTGTATGACATTATACATGTATTATATTGCTATGTATGTGTTATATGTATATATTGATATGTATGTATTAAATTACATAAATTATATGTACCTTTTTAATTATGTACATACCTATTATTTTATTTTATTGTTATTTATTTATTTTTTTATTGTTATTTTTTTTCTACACCTATACCGCCATGTATTCTAATCTATTCCTTTCCACCTTAAGGTTGTCTGGAAGAGATCGCTTTAAGCGATAAGACCGCCTGTTACCACATTGTTTTATTTACTTTTTTTTTTTACTTTTAATTTGTATGGTGTAATAAAGTGTTTATCTATCTATCTATCTATCTTTCCCTGTGTGTATTTTTAACCCACCCGGAATGATTATGTTGCCGAATGGTTCGTGAATAGTGGTGGCGCTAGAGCAGGTTAAACGGTTTTGTATTCATTTTCACTTCTTTCTTCAGACGATACCGCGTCAGCCCGTCAGACAATGGACGTAAAGAAGGATAGTTTTAATTTATTCTTGGTGCTGCCCCAATCAAGAAAATAATTTTTACTCATTTCCGCTTGCCGCGTATAACTTAGTCTATTTATCGGTTTTTCTATGAACTCGGTTTTGACATGGTGTCGGGTGTTTGATGAGTTTTTACAGATTCAGTGCGGAACGTGAAAGTTTTTTACCCATACCTACATTTCTTGTAAGTGACAATTGGATTAGTTACTTGTAATTTTAATCTTTTTAACTAACAGAATGATGTTAGTTTATAAATAATTTAATAATTTATTTTATAACTATTTCACATAAAAAAATTGTTATTTTAGTTTATTTGTTTTTTATTAAAAAAAACAAATACAAAATTATCAAATTACAATTTACTTAATTATGTTATAGCTGAAATATATTTTAAAGATTTAAAGAAGAAATCTGCCGTTGAACTGCGTCCTAAACCTCTCTTTGAACAATACGCAATGGAGTCAAGCAGCTCTTTCGGTACGGTACGGGGGTCTTGGGATACGGTGCGCTGGTGATGTTTGCTTGCCGGCTTTTCTGGCATCTGCATATGGGGTTGCGGACCTTGTCACTGTCATTCTTTCATCCAATGGTGACAGGGCGAGTATACCCTATGTGCCCGAGGCAGTATCGGCCTGGTCGGACCACAATGCGAGCGAGCCAATCCCGGATGCTCCCTGTGCTCAACGAGCGTGGGACGATGTAGGAGCGAAAAGGACTTTACGTCAGATGGTGGAACGTGCCACAGGGGCAGAGTTGGTGAGACTTAAGGCTGTGTCGCAGTCAGAATCCGGTGCATGGCTTCACGCTATACCATTGCCTCACCTGGGCACACTTTTGGACGATGACTCTTTGCGGGTAGCGGTGGCTCTCCGCCTGGGCTGCAAGGTGTGTGAATCCCACATATGCATCTGCGGTTCCAGGGTGGAGACCGATGGCCATCACGCACTGAGTTGTCGTCGCTACACAGGTAGGTTCCCACGTCACCATGCACTCAACGACATAGTCCACAGAGCTTTTGTCTCAGCCAACGTCCCCTGTGTGCTAGAACCACCGGGTCTTAGTCGGTCTGACGGTAAAAGGCCAGACGGGTTGACCCTGGTGCCTTGGCAGAAAGGCAAATGACTGGTTTGGGACGCGACGTGCGTCAGCACAGCCGCCCCCAGTCACCTAAGCCGCACTACACTCACGGCGGCAGCGGCCGCAAATGAAGCCGCTAAAAACAAGCGCACTAAGTGCGCGGCTATGGAGTCACATTATTATTTTATGCCCATAGCCGTGGAGACAATGGGCTGATGGGGTGCAGACGCCAAGGCTCTAATTAAAGAGTTAGGGCGTAGAATAAGGGACAAGACAGGAGAGCCCCGTTCCTGCTCTTTCTTGGTGCAAAGGTTAGCCGTTGCTATCCAGCGCGGTAACGCTGCTAGTGTTATGGGCACCTTTGCACCGGGAACGATCAGGAACGGATTGCCAGACAATTGAAATTGTATTATATTAATTTAATTTATTATAATTGACTTGTATTTTGAATGCCAAAAATAAAATGTTTATTTATAAAGATTTGTATTATTAGTTACACTAGTTCTCACTAGTTCTGTATGCGTGTGTATGTGTGTGTGTGTATGTGTGTGCCTAAAACACGTGCTTATTTATTTATTTACAGAAGTATTTGTGTAAAATTTAGAATAAAAATACTATCTAATCTTGTTTCTCCATACAAACATTGAACCCCTTTTTCATCCCCTTAAGGGGTGGATTTGGAAAATTATTAACGGACACCTTAACTATCTGCATGCAAAATTTCAGCGCCAGCTGAAACAATGTTGATTTTCTGACCTTGTTACCCCGTTTCACCCTTTTAGGGGTGGAATTTCAAAAAATCCTGAAACAACTATTTACTAATTTGTTTACAGCAGTTCATGTGTAAAGTTTCGAATAAAATAGACTATCTAATCTTGTTTCTCCATACAAACTTTGAACCCCCGGTTCATCGCCTTAAAAGGGTGAATTTAGAAAATTATTTCTTAGCGAATACCTTCGTCATTATTATGAATCAGCATGCCAAATTTCAGCACACCGTTAAGTGGTTTGAGCTGTGCGTTGATAGATCATTCAGTCAGTAACGTTTGCCTTTTATATATACAACTAAGAAGAAGGCAACTAGTATGTTTTTGTTGGGATAAAAGTGGACTTTCTTTTCTGTTTTGGACCGAAAAATGAACAAAAAATCTGTTGCCATAATATTAATTGCATTTTGTAACAAAACAAAAGTAGATTCATTTTTTTTTACCAATAATGTGTTGACATTGTTATGTTCCTATGTAAATAGTTTAGGTTTTGAAACGAAATAAATTCATTAACTTGGCCAAAAACGGAAAAAAATATCGTTGTATGCAAAATTCGTATTTTGATGTATATTGTAACATAACAGAAGCAGATTGGCGTCTCAATACATTGCAAATGAGAAAAATAATTGTACGTTCAGCGCGTTCAATCGTGCATAGTTCTAAATTCTAAATTTAAATCTAGCAATTATATATGTGTGTTCAAACAAAATATGTTAATTCTATAGAAGGTAAAGAAAAGGCCCTTAAAAGCGAAACAACCTTTTATAAAATATTTCCATAGTCTACCCCACAACAATAAAATTAAACCTCTACCTACACAAACTTCACCCCAAAAAAATATAAGAGTACAAAGAATACCTGTTAACCCCAAACCATTCTAAAATAGCAAGGGATAAAAGATTAAAACCAGTTTCGCCCGGACAAAAGTGGTTTTAACCGGTTTTAGTCGGTTCAAACCGGTGAAAAGTGGTTACAACATGGTTTTAATCAATGACGGGGCACAACAATGCCGACGGTGACCGCAACGACATTCGTCCTGGGGTTCCGCACCGTTTATTGGAAAACTTCCAGTTGTCGACGGTGCAAGAGAGAAGCGGCACTTATCAATGCTGGATCTATAAGTAAACTTAGTAACTTTGAAATAGTAGTGACTTAATCAATAACAAGAGTCGACTGTGAGACATGCTTTATATTAAAACAATATTAACCACCTTATTTTGCTGTTGATTTTGACGGCTGATGCACTAAAATTCTATGATTCTTCGATACTTCGATTGAAGCTCCATCATTCGCACCTTAAATTCAAAACACCTCCGTAGCGAGTTCAAACTCCGCCGCGCACCAATGGATTTTTCTGTCGCAAAATTTATGTGCGCTTTTCACAGTGGCCCTCCGGTGAAGGTAAAACATTGTTAAGAAGCCAATAACATGGTGTTAGGACACTATCTAGTGTCCGCCTGGCCATCTACCACCCTCAAGTTAAAAAATCTGTCACCAAAATATCTTATTGTGTTCCGGCAGCTATCCTTGAGAGCCAGTTCCCATTCTAGGCCTTGCGTTCTTACCATCTTCAACCGCATCATCACTTACCAATTTTAACAAGTGAGATAGTGGTCCAACGCTAACCTATAAGACATTAAAAAAAACCTTCAATTATTGAAGCGGGCAATCTCAATCACGTACCAATTGACGAATGACCGTCTCCGGCCCCGTTTAGATAGTAAATAAAGAAATTGTGTAACATTTTCGTGTCGCAAAGAATCAAAAATAATCTATTTTAAATTCTTTACAGAAAGTTCCAAAGTTAACACCAAATAGACTAATGTAAAATTGACGCTTGCGTTGTCGCCTTTAACTTACACCCACATTGAAAATGCAAGGAATGCACCTTCTAACAGTTCAAAGTTATAATTTGACCACTGGACGGGTACTGGAGCTTAACCAACAGGTAGCTGGATAATGAAATACCTATTTCTAGGACATCATTGTCCATTGAGTGGCATTTACGTCTGTAGTAAGTATTTTAGCTCGTTTAAAGTACTGAAATACCTATTTCCTGAGCTTCTGCCAATGGACAAGTCTTAGTGACTTCTTGCCACTTTTCTTTTTTTGTCTTACAGGCTAATATTTGACCACTATCTCGCCTGGAGGTAAGTAACGATGTGGTCAAAGATGATGAACACGCTAGGCCTAGAATAATCTGACTCTCAAGAGCTGTGCGCTGCCGGAACACCGTAAATTTATAGCGGCAAATATTCATTATGCAATTCATTCTTTAATCAAACAATCACATTAATAGATACTTTTATATTTTTAACCGACTTCACAAAAAAGGAGGAGGTTCTCAATTCGTCTGTATGTTTTTTTTTGTGTCTATGTTACGCGATTATTCTGTCAATTATGAACGAATTCAAATGATTATTTTTTGAATAGGTAGGGTACGTTTCCGAGGTGGTCCCATTGTAATTTCATCGAGATCTAATTAGTTTCTCCAGAAATATGGAGATAAATACTTCAAAAATAGGAGAATGTAATGGTTTTAGAAGAAAATTCCCAAGAAGATTATACACAATGGAGGTTGCTATTGCATATACTTTTGAAAACTAAAAAATATGACCTTGAATAATGTTTTTACATATTTCTTCTCGTTGATTTTGGTTTTTGACAGATATTCTTACGGTAACTGTGAGCGAGATAGAAACAAAGGTGGGGAGAATTAATTTATCTTCACAAGAATGTTCTACCGGGCAAAGTCTTGATAGAGTGCAAAGTTTTTGAGTATACCTTATATTGTCGGTACCAGTCAAGTGTAATAGGTAGTAGATAGATACTACGAGTACATACATGTATCTACCGACTTACTACTACTACATACATAGTATCTATCTACTATCCAATAGACTAGGCTGGCACCGACTTCAAATAGATAAGTAGTTAGCGCTTATAATAATTATATTAAGTAATTTATGTTTCGCTATTGAGTGCCAGTTTGTGGTTATGAAGTCGGATTTAGTTTTTTTGAAAAATAATTTATGTAAAATACAAGTGCTTAACAGAAACACGGCAAACTTCGTCCTAAACAATATTTAATGAATCTCTTAAACAATTAACATAACTTCGTAAAGAAAGTTCTATCAAACAGAATTTCGGAAATTTGTTCCGATTTCCTAAAACTTTTTAATTGAGACACCCACGCGTAAATCGAAATTATTAAATTATCAAAGGCCTTTAGGTATTTGTAAGTCAATAGAGTCTCGATTTTAATTATTTATGTTTTGTAAGGAATTACTTGTTTACGTGGAATTTCTTCGGTCTTTGATTAAACAAAAAATAATTATTGAAATAAAATTGCTATGTTATTATTGCTTCTTTTAATCAACAATTCTCGGGTATTCAATCACCCGGCCCTTTGGAATTGGAAGGCACTGAGGGAACCGAAGCCAACGTCAAGGCGCCCTTTACAACTTTTGGTATCTGTGGTTTATGGATGGAAACATGAAAAACTATAAAAATTGTACATCTTATCATAGCTAAGAATTTGTGCTGCTTGATTTCTGATTCCTGGTCTATGGAATAAGGTACGGCACCCGCCAATTATGCCTCATAGCGGGTGGTGACTTGCTCTGCATTGTATACGATATGTATTATTGTTATTTTACTGAGCTAATGACAGAAAATAATACACTAATCGTTGGTTCTGTGATGTGACGCAGAATTAAGAGCTGTTTCTAAATAAATAGGATAAATAGCTATTGGAAAAAAGAAGAAGGAAGTCAGTTTTAACCAGGGATGAAATCCTACCCAAAGCTTAGTAAATATTGAGTCAGTTGGAGTTCCTGCAAGCCGTAGCAAGATCTCAGTTGAATTAAACAATGTCGTTACTATTATTAACACGGTATCCTAGTTGGAGAGCTGCCAGCATGCTCTTACAGGAACCTGATTGTGGCAAACGATAATGGAGCGATATTATTAATCCTGAATTTATTAAGATCATTGTAAGAATTCTTTCATAGTCTGATATATTTTTTTTATATTTTTTTTTATTATAAGCTTGCCAATAAGATATTGGTAAGCTTTACCACAATTTCATCTGTTAGTAAGTGATGATGCTTTCGAGGATGATAGCACGCTAGGCCCTAGAATGGGAAAAAATATAAACAGTTAAGTTTTAAATTTCCTGGTTATCACTGAGTGTGCAATATAATAACATACGTCATTTGTTAAATTTAAATTCAAATTAAGTATATATCAAGTATATTCCGTTTATATTACTTTTCATCGTCACATTAATTATTTTGCCTCTAACAATAAAGTAAATATTTATTTTTTCTGCATGGTGAAACTTGAATATAACTAACTGTTATTTTGTTTTATTTTACCTCTGTATTTACTATTCCCAGTTATTTAATGTTTTGTCTCACGCTCAGAGATATAATATAACTATGAAGGGGTATAATATAAAAAGTGGCTCCACAAAACTTTACCCGAATATTGTGCGTAGGGCCCCCTCAATTAAAATTATTTAAATGAGTGTTTCAAAGAAATAGCTATAGGAATCAAATATAAATTAATAATATTCATTAAGATATAATTTAAAATACAAAGCAAAAAAATACTGTTTACGTTGTACCTACATTACAGCATTCTCATTGATATAACATTATTTCGTTTTCAAATACCTACATTAAGTATCTAAATAAACTTTATTTGTATGTTTTCCATATAAAATGCTGTATTCGAGTATCTAGATATAATTACCAGTTCGTATCGGTTTAATATCGTCCATCTGAATAGCCCGCATTACAGCACGGCGCAAAGTTTCCGAATCAATTAAATATTAATTAAATGCGCTTGTTACCCCAGTTTGGCAGTTTTGCCCCGTGGATTCTTCAACTGAATACTGCAAGTTTTGCAGATACTAATATTTTTAGGTACTTCTATAATATACGCATTCTACGAGAGTATGCCAACTAGATGAGTGTCGTCGTGCATCATCATCAGTCTATTTTATTCGACTGCTGGACATAGGCCTCTCCAACATCGTGGCATGATAGTAGCAAAATGGCAATGGTCACTGACAGTTTAGTAGAATATTACAAAATTAAATTAAAATTAATCAATTTATAACATTTTTCATTAAGTGATATTGTGGTCAAATGCTTGCCTATGTGTAATATAACATAAAATACAAAAATAAAAGTTTGTGAAAAAACTAGAGATATTATCCCATTTCATACCAACTAATATTAACAGGTTCTCCCTTTTCAGATGATATTGTTTTACTGTTATACTTTTCAGGTGATACTGTTTTACTGTTATACTTTTCAGATGATACGGTTTTACTGTTATACTTTTCAGATGATACTGTTTTACTGTTATACTTTTCAGATGATACTGTTTTACTGTTATAATTTTCAGATAATACTGTTTTACTGTTATACTTTTCAGATGATACTGTTTTAAGTCAAAGTCAAAGCATTTATTCAGTATATGGGCAAATTAAAAATTAGCACTTACACACGTCAAATAACATTAAATAGATCATATTCAACAAAAAATATAGATATAACAGAAACATAACGCTTTGAATTTACAAAAAAAAAAACAAAGGTATTGAGCCATTCAGCTTTCATCTAGACGTCGAACGTCACACTTAAAACACATGTTTAATTCCCCTTATTAATGTAGGGTTGCCAACCGTACCATTACGTGCACCCGCAACCCAGTGCATGTTTCAGTACTTCAGACAATTTTTATCCAAAAAATTGTGAAATAATGAAACATAATAGATAAATAAAACGCAGACTAATTGCAGTACAAATCATGTTCCGAATGGAACTGATTGTCCGACTATCAGCCGCATAATACCGTCGTAACAGGCAACCCTAGATCTGCAAACAAAAGATGAAAACTGATTGACTGTTGAATCTACTGGTGTTTCGGAAGTACTCCCATCAGAGAAGAAACACCAAGAAACTCTATGGGGCTTGTCACTTATTTTAATTATTTTTTTAAATTCATATTAAATAAATGTTTAATGTACAATAAGTAATTATATTATCATACAATTTATATTATATCTTGGAGCTTGGGGCATTCAGGCCAAGCATTTTTGTCATTCATATAGTCATTTATTGTATAGTACGATTTCTTCATTAAATTGGATTTTACAAAGGTTTTAAATCTGCTTATAGACAGTTGATCAATATCTTTAGGAAGTTTATTATAAAATCGTATACAGTTCCCCAGAAAAGAACCACTAACTTTCCACAACCTGAATTGAGGTAGAATTAATCTATTTTTGTGTCTTGTATTGAAATTATGTACATCGGACCTCTTATCATACTCATTCAAATTTTTGCGTACATACATAATATTTTCATATATATATTGACATGCCACTGTGAGAATTTTAATCTCCTTAAATTTTTCACGAAGTGAGTCTCGCGACTTCATGGTATATATAGATCGAATAGCTCTTTTTTGTAAAACAAATATAGATTGGATTTCGGCGGCTTTCCCCCACAATAAAATGCCATAGGACATTATACTATGGAAGTAGCTAAAGTAAACCAATCTAGCAGTGGATTCGTCAGTCAAGTTTCTGATTTTACGTACTGCGTATGCAGCGGAGCTCAATCTACCTGCCAGAGCCGATATTTGAGAACCCCATTGTAGTTTTGAATCCAGGGTGATGCCCAAGAATGTAGCGGATTCAACAAATTCTATCGGTACATCGTTTATTAATATCCTGCTATTAATGACACCCTTTCTTACATTTGGCAGCGAGAATTTAATACATTTAGTTTTTTTGGCGTTCAGTAATAAGTTATTGGTTGTAAACCAATTCAAAACCTGTGCGATTGATTTGTTAACATCGTCAAATCCAGGCGCAATCCTATCTATTTTGAATATTAAGGATGTATCATCCGCGAACAAAACAATGTCACATAAGTTTTGCACGAAAGACGGCAAGTCATTAATATAAACTAGAAATAAAAATGGTCCTAAGATCGATCCCTGCGGAACTCCCATTTTTATGAGGGATCCAGATGACCTGACGCCATTGACCTCAACCATCTGTATTCTATTACTGAGGTAGGATGAGACCAGATCAAGTGCTTTTCCGTTAACGCCGTAGTGTTTTAATTTGCAAATAAGCGTTTTGTGACAGACGCAATCAAACGCTTTAGATAAGTCACAGAAAACGCCGATAGCATCTTGTGCTTTCTCCCAGGCATCAAATATATGTTTAAGAAGATCTACTCCAGCATCAGTAGTAGAACGCCCCTTAGTGAAACCATATTGTTTGTGATTTAAAAGATGATTAATATTAAAATGTGCCAAAAGCTGGTCTAATATAACTTTTTCAAAAACTTTACTGAGCGCCGGTAATATAGAGATTGGTCTATAGTTTGAAGGGTCATTTTTGTTCACTGATTTGTATAGGGGAATTAATTTACTTTTTTTCATTACATCAGGAAAGACACCTTCATCGACGCATCTGTTAAAAATAAACGCTAAGTGAGGGCTAATTGCATTAATAATATAACTAAGTACTTTGGTTGACATACCCCACAGATCCTCGGTTTTCTTTTGATTGAGCATTTTAAAAGTTTTGATAATTGATATTGAAGTTATGTGTCTGAACTCAAACATAGAGTCACATACATTCACACACTTCGATAGTAAAACAAAAGCATCCTTAGGGGAAGAGTTTAAAGGCTGAGTAGTAATAATAGGTACTTGTGAGAAGTACTCAACAAATGTGTTAGCGACATCATTATTATCTATGATTAATTTATTATTAACTTTTAACATAATTTTACCGTCCCTCTGCTTAATTTTTCCAGTTTCTGTATTAATGACTTTCCATGTTGATTTTATTTTGTCATCGGCATGCTTAATTTTTCTACTTAGATGCAGTGATTTTGCTGTCTGACAAACAACTTTAAAAGTTTTTGAATACAATTTTAAGTGATTTATGACTTTAGTATTATGTAAATTAATGGTTTTTTGTGAGTACAAGTTATACAAATTGTTTCTACTTTTATAAATACCAGGAGTTGCCCTGTCATCGAAACGAACCTTCGCACCCTTTCTAACCATTTTAATTTTAAAAATATCATTGAACTCTGCATCTAACATTTGAAATAAAGCACTGCATAGGTCATCAGATAAATCTTAGGTTCATTAATTGCTTGTCAATGATATCCACAAACTGTTCAACCCGTTTGGTGGTAATGGGCCTGTAAAAATGTTCTTGGCCTTTGATGGATAATTTACATGAAAAAGTGACACTTTGTCCCAGATGGTCCGAGCCAAGTTTATCAAAAATTGCAATTTTTTCGGGTTCACAGTTGCAGAACACATTGTCCAAGCAGGTAGCTGACGAGCTAGTGATTCTTGTTGGCTGATTAAAAAGATGCTTCAGATTGAAGCTTAGAAATAAATTTTTTAATTTGTCGCTGAGCGGAGACTGCTCAATTAAATTAACATTGAAATCGCCACAAACTATTAAAGATTTAGAGGTGTTGAAGACTTTGCTCATTACTTCTTCCATAATTGTTTCAAACATTTTATAATCAGCCGATGGAGGTCTGTATACACAGATGACTATATGTTGCCCCAGCTCTATACAAGATAATTCAACACATCGTTCCACAGACAAAGCTACTATGTCTTTACGCTCTTTAAAGTTACAATTTTCAGTTACATATATTAGTGAGCCACCACGAATTGCCTTTTGTCTAATGAATGTGCTGGCAATTGTATAATTTTTTAATATTGGTAACAAAGTACCTTTCACAAACCAGTGTTCAGTAATACACATTATGTCAACTTTATAATAATTGAGAAATAATTCTAACTCTAAGGCTTTGCTGGAGAGACCTTGTATATTCTGATGAAAAATGTTGATTGAGTCAGGCCTCCCCATTGTCTTAGACATTAGTTTAAACTAACTAAGTCTACTACGCTACAATTACCCTGCATAGTAACACCACTACGTTGGGGCTCGTCATTGTGATCTGTTACAATATGTAAAACAGGGTCATAAATATTGTATGCTAATAACTTAGCAATGGTCGACTTATTAGTCTTATTGAGATACAAAGTATCCTTTGTCAATATTACTTTACTAATAAATTTGTTGGTTTCAAAATACAAAAA
Source organism: Cabera pusaria (assembly GCA_954871355.1). Lineage (NCBI taxonomy): Eukaryota > Metazoa > Arthropoda > Insecta > Lepidoptera > Geometridae > Cabera > Cabera pusaria. The sequence continues at coordinate 3,483,538 of OX940891.1, forward strand.
GTCGCTGAAGCGACACGTCAAATTGTACAGTGCCAAGTTCAATTTATGAGCATGCTCATTATAAGAGCAACTACTTGTTTTAAGATACGGGAATGAACAAACTATTATTTTACTAATGCCTCTGCTGGCAATGTCTGACAAAAGTTTAATTAGAATATTAATATCAGCTTTTTTAACGTTTGTGCTATTACCTAGCTGCAATACAATAGTACAATTTTTGTGATACTGAAAGCTGCATATTTTTTTACATAAATCTGTAATTGATAAATTAGGGCAGCAATTGTTATAAACATTTTGGTTCAATCTATTGTCTAATAAGCTACCCATACCTACTCCCATTTCATCGCTGAACACAATGGTCTCTCTAGCAGGCTCCGGCAGTTGTAAAGGACTGCCTGAGTCCACCTCGGAGGCACCAGTGCACTGTAACGATGACGATTTACTGTTATAATTTTCAGATAATACTGTTTTACTGTTAGACTTTTCAGATGATACTGTTTTACTGTTATAATTTTCAGATAATACTGTTTTACTGTTATACTTTTCAGATGATACTGTTTTACTGTTATACTTTTCAGATGATACTGTTTTACTGTTATAATTTTCAGATAATACTGTTTTACTGTTATACTTTTCAGATGATACTGTTTTACTGTTATAATTTTCAGATAATACTGTTTTACTGTTATACTTTTCAGATGATACTGTTTTACTGTTATACTTTTCAGATGATACTGTTTTACTGTTATACTTTTCAGATGATACTGTTTTACTGTTATACTTTTCAGATGATACTGTTTTACTGTTATACTTTTCAGATGATACTGTTTCGCGTGGTGATTTGTTGGTTTTTTGTACTAGGGCATTAAATCATAATAATTTACTGCAGAAAATGATAGATTCAGATTCAGATTCAGATTCAGATTCGTTTATTTGCATAAAACACAGGTTATAATGATGGTGAAAATACAATGTATGTGCTTGATACCGTATTTTGCCCATACAGGCGTGCAAATATTTACATATATTATGTTTTTATATTATAGATAATGATACAAGTGTTAGGCATTATAATTAACATTTTTAAAATAATTATTGTATCTTATACATTATACCAATTTGGATTGTCAGTTTAGTCTAAATAAAAATAATTACACATGTCAAAGAATAAATTATTAATAATCAAGTCAAATGTCGTACATCCAAGAAATCTTTCACCGAGTAAAATGCTTTTTTGAGCAACCACTCAAACATCTTTTTCTTAAATTGACGTAGAGGAAGTTTCTTAAAATCTTCTGGTAATTTATTAAATATTTGTATTGCCATGGGATAAGCGCTTTTTGAAGTAGAGTGCTTTCGTATTTTCGGATATACAAGCTTATCCGGATATCGTGAGTTAAAATTTGATATGTCCTTAAATTTTGTAAACAGTTGTGGATACCTTTTTACAAAAACACTTAGTTCGTAAATGTAAAGACAAGGCAATGTGAGAATACGAATACTAGGGAATAGCTCTCGACATGAGTGTAAGGGTCCAACGCCACAAATGGCTCTGATGCATTTTTTTTGTGCAATGAAAGCCTTGTTTACCCACACACTATTTCCCCAAACTATAATACCATACCGTAAATTCGAAGCCACATAACCATGGTACGCCATGAGAGCAACCTTTTGGGATGAGTTTCTGGACAGCGTTTTTAGGGGATAAATAAATCTATTTACTTTTTTACATAATTTGTCAATATGACTCTTCCAGTTACATAGGCAATCGATCTGGATCTGGATAGTGAAATAAAACTCTTGCATTCTAACAATTTTTTGTTTGGTGCTCGAATCACGTAAACTTGGTTACTTGCTTGGGCTACAACTTCTAAATATATGGATATTAAAGTAATAAAACGACTAGTAGCGCCCCGCGGTTTCAATCACGGTGATCCCGTTCCCGAGAGAATACGGGGATAAATAAAGCTTATATTACTTGCTAATAATGCAGCTTTCCATTAGTTAAAGATTTTTTTAAATAGTTTCAGTAGTTTTTGAGTTAACTCGTAACAAGCAAAAATAATTTAAAAAAAAATCTTTCCTCTTTTATTACTCGTGTTATAACCTTACTTTTACTTACAACAAAAATGTTTAATAATTTTGAGACCTGAACAAAGAATACAAATTGGACAAAAGCACAATTTTTTACTTTTTAAAGAAGTAATCTACTCGTTTTTAAATTCTTCGTCGTTTCTTTTGTAACGCCTACGTTCAACTTTTCTTAAACGATATTTCTAAATGTTGCCATTCTTATTTAAAGGCTAAAAATATCGGTCTACGTTAGAAGAAAATATGTTCTGACAAGGTAGTTAAATGCTTTAACTTAATGGGCTTTTAAATGATTATTTTATTATTGCTAAGAATTTCGATTCAATTTAGGTTAATATTTCTTAACAGGGGCCTTATTCAGTATGACCAATGAGATAACGCGTTCCTTAACGCGCCACGTTACGTTATAGAAAAATTGTATTTTGTATGCCACACGATAGGTAAATTATACAAAACGCGCGCGTTACGCGTCTTCATATGTCACGATATTTTGACAGCTCTAAACGCGCTCATAACCTTACCCTACCGCGTTTTAATTGGCATAGAGAATAACATAACGCGGAGATAACGTAACACGGCACGGTAAGACTTTAAAATGGTCATCCTGAATAAGGCCCCAGACCTTAAAAATAAGAAGATTTAATTTTTTGAAGTTATACTTCTTTTGGTGCGATAGAGAAAAATGATGAGATTGAATTTTTACGATGCGCGCGCACACCGACACCTAAATTTAACATCGTGAAGTTAGTTCTAGGTGGTACGATGCGCGCGCACACCGACACCTAAATTCTACACCGTGAAGTTAGTTCTAGGTGGCATGACTATGTTCAAGTTGTATATGTCAAATTTAACGTCATGTTTTTACGTTAATAAAACAAACGAAAATATAAATTGATTAATTTTAATATTTATCGTTAATCACTACTGCATTTTAGTTATTTTTTTTCCATACGCCACAGAAGTATAACTTCTAACGCGTGTACATAAGTACACACACTCTTTTTTTTCTGTGTAAAATGTAATGCAGGTATCTATACTACTCGATTTCTCATTCAACAATAAAATTTTTAATGATCTTTGATGTTATTAGCCACAGATTCTACCGAAATATTATCGATATTATCCCATTCGAACAAACATCCATCCATATATACAAACTTTCACGTTTACAATATTAGAAAGGATTTAGCACAGAACCCGGTTACAGGGAGTCCGGTTACGCTACGTTTGCCGATTAATGGTCTCCACTCTAGAACAAGACTACCCCAATTTAATAGTTATCGGTCCTGCGGCAAGTATGACATAGAAACAGACCATAATTCTCAAAATTCACAAATGCTAGGAACAGAGGCCGATTGTACTCTTCGGTTATCTGTAGGTATAATCTGCGCACTGTGTGCTAACCTAACCTATTTATTCTTTTTAAATCCTGTTATTTGAATTTCAGGTGGATAAAGTCTACATTATAACATTTTATTTCCCTTTGTCCTGCATTAAAATAAGAAATACAGTTAGGATTCTACAATGAAAAAGCAGTAAAAAGTTTTAAAATGCAAACCCATTGTTTGCCATAACAGCCACAAAAACTGCATATACAAAATCTAAGCAGAGTGTAAGAAGAACTTATAGTCAAATACATTAGGGTCTATTTTTAACCGACGAAACAAAAACGGAGGAGGTTAATAACCGACGAAAAAAAACGGAGGAGGTTATCAAGTCGACGCGTATATATATTTTTTTATGTATGACCACGCATAACTTTTTACAGAGTAGTTTGATTTCAATTATTCTTTTTTTTATTGGAAAGGGTATACCCCCAAAGGGATCCCATTTAAATTTTAGCGAAATCAGTCGAGCCGTTTGGAATAAATCAACAAAAATAATGGATAAAAGTATCATTATTTTGATGATTTTATCATATCATCAATGTACTTATGTCAACAAACACTGAAAAAAACGGCCGAAAATCGGGCTCAGTTGCGTGTCTTCATAGAGGCATATGTCCAGCAGTGGACTGATACCGGCTAGTTATGATGATGATGATGATGATATTTTACAGGTGGGACCATTTAAATTTCATCGAGATATGTTCAGTATCTCCAGAGATATGAAGATAAACACCTCAAACTTAGTATCTAAATTGACTAGCGTGGCGTTGGAAGTCGGTTTTTTAAGTTTTTTATGTGACCTTAAATTATTTTTATTGTAATTGTAGAGCATAAATGTTCTATATAACTTTTGTCTAGGCCAGGGGTAAGCAATGACGCCTACTTGTTACATAGTAGATGATGGCCACAAAAAAATATAAAATAAAACTTTTTAACAAAAAAATTAAACCACCGAAAAAACTGAATAGCAAGAAATAATTAAACATTTTTATTTAACCTTAACAACGAAGTTCTTAAACTACTGTTAGTATACCTAAGTATATATTTTTGTAATTGTTTTGAGTTTTTAACTAAACATAATATCTAAGTTCTTAAACGAATGTAAGTATGTAAACCTAAGTAATTTTGAGTCGTCGCCAAATAATCAACAAGAAAATATCACCAAATAACCTCTTAAATTGAATGTGAATGTGAAATCTCCAGCGATGTGCGAACATTAAAAAAAATGCGCTTCTACACGACCCACAGACTAAATAGAGATGCACGACCACTCGCAACGACGTGTGCCCGTCACGGGCTGTCATAGATTACTATATGTGGTGCCCGTTCGGGTTGCAGTCACGCTGACATTAACTTCTTCAACACTCGACATTTTCCGGCGGCCTTAACTGGCGTGTCGCGCAATGCTTCCGCCGCACGCTTTCAAACTTACTTAGGAGGCGCCGACTCAAAATGACTGAGGTATACATTAACTTACATTAGTTTAAGAACTTAATTATTATGTTTAGTTAAAAACTCAAAACAAATACAAAGATATATACAATGGTATACTAACAGTAGTTTAAGAACTTCGTTATTAAGGTTAAATAAAAAAAAAATTGCTTTTCAGTTTTTTCGGCGGTTTAATTTTTTTGTTAAAAAGATTTATTTATTTACAAATAATACGTTAGTAAACTTTAATCGTTTTGTGTTTTCTTTCAAATATTAAATCGAACAATATCTAACTTGTTTTTCAACCTTTATGTGAATGATTAATCGAAATAAGAGAAATAGTAGATATAATAAATAAATATTTTAAATTTCATTAACATAATTAATGCACATTTTATTTTCTTATTGGGTTAACTATGAAAATGGCAAAAATATTTCAAAATCAAACATTGTTTCTAAAATTAAGGGATGAAAAAGAACCTACATTTTCTCACATCTTTTATTTCTAGTGTAGTACAATTAAATTGTAGAATTACATCTTACGGTTGTCAAGTGACACGTTAACATATGACCTAAATATTACTGTAGGTACTCTATATTTTCTTAAGATGAACCTATAGAAACATTTTATTATCAGGGGACATCACTATCTAGTGTCGAGGCTATTGTTTTTGTTAGTTGTTCCTTAAAAATGGAAATTAAAGGACCTTTTTGCCAAGAACCGTCCCCTCTCTGACCATCAACCAGAGTGCAGTTGCGCGGATAGTGGCGCCATTACACGACATACAAGTTTGTTGTACTCCAGTGAACAGTGTTCTGAATCGGATGCAATAGGAAATGATATACACACGCGGCTAGCGTTTCTACTAATGGTATTGTTTGAGAATTGGGTGCTTTATTTGAGAGTTAGGTGTTTCTGTATTGTACTAAAACGTTAGGGGCTTTGGTTTCTGATTTTTCCAAAGTCAACAATCTCTGTGTCTAATATCAAAATGTATTTATCCTTCCACAAAGTTTATAAAATCCAAATATGTTTCCAAGCATTTCATGAACGTAATCTCCAAAACCACTTCTAAATCTAAGCTTAAATTGTCTTTATACCAACGAACAAACATGTTTTTTATTCTAGCTATCAATTTGTTATTAAAAAAATGACACTACCAAACTATTATAAGACAACAGAATTCCACTTTTCGTGAAGTACATTCCTTTCTAGTTAAGCAAAGAGAAAACTACTCTACGGCTTAAAATACCCATAATATCTTGCTCTGTAAAGGTTGCATTACACTAAACCACATGAAATCGCAGCTTCGTTTTTCTTTAGACTTTTTATTCATTTTATTTATTCTTTAAGATCAACATCAAGAGCCTATCTCTGTCCACTGATGGACATAGGCCTCATGCCTTATTAGCATGCCATTGAGCTCTATATTCAGCTCTTTGTTTCCATCCACCTGCTAGATCGCTTGGCGCAAATCCACCATGTCGCCGGTTTTTTAAAAGTGAAATAGAAATATTATCATGTAAAATAATCTTCAATTGTTTCTTTGTTCAAAATAGAAAACGTGAACTTAAAGTTTAACGACATTCACGACGATTCTATAAAACTCAATGTAGTCCAACCTTTACATGCGAGCTTTTAAGGCTTTTAACACACTGTTGTGAATATGGCGAAGATCGTCGAAAAAGCCTATTATTTCGCTAGAATGCTTTGAGCTGTAAGAACACTACACGTTTGAACGTTGCGATTAAATTTTACTTGGAGTTCAGAATAATGTGTGAGAGAATGATATGGTGGAGGATAAAAATAAAAGGATACATACATGGCTAGACTTCTAACCGAGCGGTCGCCGGTTCAAAACCTAGCACGGTTGTTCATCCAAAGGCTTCGAGCATTTACCAATGGAGATGTTAACGTTGTAATCCGCAAATATTTTTTTCTGCCAATACTTACGGGGGACGAGGTAAACATACATTGCACACACACAAATCACTCACTTTAACGATCCCGCACACTAGCTTGAAACACGCACACAGTATTAAAAATACAGCGTAGTTACGCACGCTCATATGGCCAATAATGGCTATATGGCCAGCCGAGGGGTACGCCTTGCGTTAAAATCTCCATTGGTAAATGCTCGAAGTCCAAAGGTGGTAGGAGCATAATATTATATAGATGTTCCGCCTGACTTGCTAACAAAAAGTAGCTCACCACTTTTAAGGAGAAAATTGGCCGCCATAACCTTACGGTGTTCCGGCAGCACACAGTCCTTGAGAGTCGAAGTATTCTATCCTTTCGTGTTCAACATTTTTGACCACATCATCGCTTACAACCAGGAGAGATAGTGGTCAAACGCTAACCTACCAGATATATAATAAAAACGGCCAAGTCGAGTTGAACTTGCCCACCGAGACTTCCGTACCAACGTTGGTAAGTACCAATTAAGCTAGACATCTAAATTGTATCAGCGCTGATATAACTCAGAGGTCTACCTTAATTGGAGTTAGCTATGTATGTATGGCCTTTAATTTTCGACGTTTTTTTTATTTTTTGGATGTTTTCTTAATTTGTGCTGTAAGACCTTGCTCCTTGCCAAATTTCATGATTCTAGGTCAACGGGAAGTAACCTAAAGGTTTTCGACCCAAAACCTTTGGATACTTCCCGAAAAATAAAAAAGTTGAAATTTAAGGTACATTGTGGTACTAAGAAGTTTTCGCGAAAATCTAAATTTGCCCATATCTTTTTATTGTGTTAACGCAAGACCTTGATTTTTATACTGCCAATAGGGACGATAGATTTCAATATCAGGTATAAATTTCAACTTGCTAGGTCCACCCGTTCCTGAGAAAATCAGTGGTGAAACACAGACAGACAGACGGATAGACAGACGGACAGACAGACGGACAGACAGACAGATAGACAGACAAGAAAGTAATCTTATAAGGGTCCTTTTTTACCTTTTGAGGTACGGAACCCTAAAAACCATTCAATTAATTGCACAACTACTAACTAAATAATAAATAAAACATTTAAATAAATTATAAGTAAAAAATATTTTTAAAAACAAGCTTTTATCGGGGACAATGAACTAAAATGTTAAAAATAAATTCTAGTAAGTATTTGGCGTGTAGGTATTTACCTATATTCTTAAAAGCTTGAAGCTCTACCCGTTTTTCAGGCTAGGTAATTACTATACTTCAGTGCCTCAAGCTTTTAAAAATATAGGTAAGTACCTACATGCCAAATACTTAATAGAATTTATTTTTAACATTTTAGTTCATTGTCCCCGATAAAAGCTTGTTTTAAAAAATATTTTTTACTTATAATTTATTTTTAACTTTTTAGTAGGTAGGTATAGAAACGACTACCTACCTACTACCTAAGTATTTAAGAGAAGGCATGATGTTTTAAAAAATTCCACGGATATTTGATGTGATTATAGGTAAAGTGCTCTTCAAAGAAAATCAATCGACTCGGTGGGGCTATGTTGCTTTATAACAGAAATGCCATGGCCACCTTACAGCTTCATCATCAGATCCTGGCTATAATTTAAGTGTAAAGTGCTCCTCAAGACGAATCATCTGAGCCCAAATTCACTGGGGTTACGTTATTTTAGCACAGAGATGCGGTGGCTATCTTCCAGCTTCATCACCAGTCACTAAATATCATCTAGGTGTAAAGTTCTCTTCAAGACGAATCAATCGAGCCCAAACTCGGTAGTGTTTTGTTTTTTATCACAGATATTCCGTGGCTGCCTTCCAGCTTCATCATCAGACCCTGGATATTATCTAGCTGTAAAGTTCTCTTCTAAACGAATCAATCGAGCCCAAACTCGGTAGGGTTATGTTGATTTATCACAGAAATGCCGTGGCCACCTTCCAGCTTCATCATCAGACCCTGGATATCATTTAGGCGTGAAGTTCTCTTCAAGACAAATCAATCGAGTCCAAACTCGGTGGGGTTATGTTGTTTTATCACAGAGATGCCGTGGCCACCTTCCGTCTCCATCATCAGACCAGCTCCATGGTACCATATCATTGTATTGTCACCAAAGATACATAAGTAACAGTTGCTAAGAATGGTTGCTGCAATGATTGGTTCCATCGTATGGAAAAATGTGTCAAATTTCGCGGAAAATACTTTTAAAAGCAATAAATACATTTTTAAGTAGTAATGTTGTGTCACTTTCTTGATTCCCGAAATTTTCAGTGCCGCCCTCGTAAATCAATTTTAATCGGAGGTAAAACTTAATGTGGGTTGTAAGTAGTTACAACCCACATTTAGTTTGCACAATATTGTTTCCAAATACCTACCTTTTTTAAACAAAAACTCAGTTTCAAACAACTAAGCTAGTTGCTGGCTAATTATCATATTAGGAATGTTTAAATTTTATAATTTTAATTTTAAAATAAATTAAAGTTAAAAATATAATAAAAACGAATTAATAAAATAGTATTGTCTTAATCTTAGTCAGGTTAAAATATGAAAGTCGGAAATACTAAATAGCGATAGATTTCATGTCCCAGCAGCTAAGAATCTTTACAGCTCTATCTCTAAACTACATTTCACTTTCCAATCTACTCCACTCCCTGAGACATAGGTGCTCGAAATTTCTTAGCACTCACTTATTTTATGCATGACATCCTCCCGCAGCGTAACACTGTTTTCCTTTTACTTAATAATCTGTTGATGCAAAATTCACGTTGTCGCAAGACCCGCTTACGAACTTCTCGTTAGTGAGCCGCTGAGTCGAGCTTAACGTTCGACAGTGTAAACCCGGCTTTACAGTTTCTGAGAAGCTGGAGCCTTTCTCGACATCTGTGATGTTATTAGACTTATTTTACTTGTATGGAAATGCATTGGGTTTGAATTTTAGTTTGCAAACTTTCAAGGTATTCATTGTTACTGCTGCATGTTGCTACACAAGCTATGCACGCGGTACATGTCTACGAAGCGTAGCAGCTGAGGGTGCGTAGCATAGCTACGGTTCAGTAAATCACTGTCGCTGTCTCCGGTTATTATGGTAGTTACTGTCGACATGGGTACATGTTTGCGGGTCTGTGTGTGTGTGTGTGTGTGTGTGTGTGTGTGTGTGTGTGTGTGTGTGTGTGTGTGTGTGTGTGTGTGTGTGTGTGTGTGTGTGTGGGTAAAGCATTTTATCACAGACATAGCAATATTATTCCTATTTCTGTGCATTTTATATATTGAAATCACAGATCTCGGATTATTACTACGCCTAAATACTAAAACGACAACTCCCGATGCACTGTTGTGAAGAAGAGCGATAGTTCAAGAAACTAAAAAACTTACTTGAAATGCTGCACCAGTCATTTTCAGTTCCTTTTCCATTGTTTGGTTTTTTTTTCGCAACATCTTGTATACGATGAAGTTCTTAGTGTGCTTCTCAAATTTGATTTAAATTCGTCGATAAATAACGCTACAACAAGCTTCCGCAACCTTCTTTCCTCCCCCCCCCCATTTTCCCACTACATATCGCGATCGTAACCCTCAATTTTCAGGGTTCCGTACCTCAAAAGGTAAAAAAAAGAACCTTGTGATCTTATAAGAAGATTATTTTCTTGTCCGTCTGTCTGTCTGTCTGTCTGTCCGTCTGTTTGTCTGTCTGTCTGTCCGTCTGTCCGTGTGTCACCACCGATTTTCTCAGGAACGAGTGGACCTAGCAAGTTTAAATTTATACCACATACTGAGGTCTATAGTCCCTATTAGGTGAATAAAATCAAGGTCTTGAGTCAATACGATAAAAAGATATGGGCAAATTTTGATTTTCGCGACAACTTGTAAGTACCAAAATTTACCTTAATTTTCAACTTTTTATTATTTTTCCGAATTTTTCCTTTACTTATGCTGTAAGGACCTTGCTTTTGACCTAAATTGACAATTCTAGGTCAACTGGAAGTAACCTATAGCTTTTGGGTCGAAAACCTATAGGATACTTCCCGTTGACCTAGAATCATAAAATTTGGCAAGAAGCAAGGTTTTAGATTCTATCATAAAATTTGGCAAGAAGCAAGGTTTTAGAGCACAAATAATGGGGAAAATCCAAAAGTAAAAAAAAGTTGAAAAGTAAAGGGAGTCCCCTAAATAAAAACCGGCCAAGTATTCCCCATGCACATAGTGTACGCCAATTAAGATAGACCTCTGAGATATATTAGCGATCATACAATTTAGAGGTCTAGCTAATTGGCACCAACGTTGGTACGGAAGCCTCGGTGGGCAAGTCCAACCGGACTTGGCCGGTTTTTATTTTAAAAAAATCAAAAAATTCGTGTGCTCTTTTTCGTCAAAATTGGTTGAATAGTGCGACCTGTAATCGAGAAAAGACAGATAGCCAAAAAGCATTTTTGGTCAGTCTCGAAAATGTGACGCTTTGCTCGCGGCGCTTGCTCGATCAAAAAACATACACATCCGAATTGATAGTCTCCTCTTGGAAGTCGTTAAAAATATATGATATGATAAAAATAAATGCTTATACTGACTACAGAGTCGCGAAGGGAAGTTACTTTCTGTCAGCTACTTACCATGAAAACAATAAATATACAGATATAGAAGATGGATAATTATTTCATATAAATTCCCCAACCACGCAACAGATTTCAATTCCGGTAACTTCCCAACAAGATCTACATCAAAACAATCAATTCAAAATTTCCACCTTTTCATAAGTTACGGTCCATCAATCATACTCAAGCATTGTTGGCCCCAAACTTTCAGACCCTTTCAAAGTTGCCTGTAAACTCGAAAACTGTTACTTTGGGGAATTTGTTTGTTGTGAGTTTTGGGCAATTAAAAGGCAATTCTGGAGTTTGGTAAATAAAATTGATTTTGAAATGTTGTTTATATCGCCGTTTTGGCACTTTATGAGACAAATTAGCTGTACCCCGCGGCTTTGCCCGCGTTTAACACTTCAATGTTACTTATCTGTATGTTTCAATTTGGTTTTCGCGGAACTCTATTTTTTTCTACATTAAACGTTAATGTCTTCCTTATAACTTCAGCTATCTGCCGGTGAATATCCCGTTAAAATCGGCCGTTTTATAGATTAGCCGGAACAAACAGACAGCAGGCAAAAATTTAAAAAATATTTTTTGTATGTGAATATACTAGTGAAAAGCTGTTAATTTGGAATTACAAACAGACACTTCAATTTTATTTATCGGTATAGATAGTTAAAACCTATCCCATGACTTATTTCTACTAGATATTCCTGAGAAACAAACTTTATTCCTTACCACCAAGCAAGAAACTTTCTCATCATAACCTTCCATCATAAAAAGCTAATATAGGATATAGATTTTATTATATAAATAAATTAAGTTAATTAAGTAATATATTAAGTTTTAATTTAGTTTTTTTAGGTAGTCTGTATTATAGTTTTAGGAGTAGTTTTTATTGTATATATAGTTTTAAATTAATTTAAATAGTATATACATTTAATAATATAACGAATACAAAACATACATTTCAAAACTAAATTTAAAAAAAATCTTTTTTTTGTATGTACATTTTGTAGATGGAACAATTAAAACTTTTTGCAAATGTAAATAAATACGCTAAATAATTCCACGTGCCAATAAAGTCCGTAAGCTTGACAGTGTTAAACAATTTCGTAGAACCACAAAACACATAAATCATTAACATACATAACTCGTTCAGTAGTAACGAGTTGGCAAGAAAGGCACATTAAGATAACCGAGACGTTAATTCATTATTTTCAGTCCATTAACTCGGACGTTCGGTGCGGACGCAGTTTGTCAGCGTGAGGCTGAGATATGGAGATATGGCATTGTTTTGAATGCCATTTGGTTATTAAATACTATAGTCGGCGCGTTATAAACTGAGTCGTGAAGCCATAAACGGCAACAGAGATAAGGATATCGGTAAACGGCTACCTGTCGATGGTGTGATATATGATTATATTATTGAAATATATATATATATATTAGAGCACAGTGTGACCTAAACCCGCACTTACCCGTGACATAAATAGTCGATTAACCTTCGAATAACCTTCTATTTGACGGAAAAGCGTAGCAAGCGTAAAGTGCGAGTTTATGTCACACTGACAGCTGTAAAATAATATACGATACTCGTGACTTACGTTGTCTATCATTGCACAGCAACTGTGCAACTTCACGCCGTGGAATAATAGACTAATTAAGTCACACGTATCGTAATATACTATATATTTATATATATTATTGATTATAATATATGATTATGATTATTATTATTTTTTTTGCGGGTATCATGACCATACAACTAAACATAAAATTAACATATTATTATGCTTATGCTTATATTATGCTAGCAGCCCGCCCCGGCTTCGCACGGGTAGAACATATATGCCTACAAAATTTGCATCAGTTTGTTGCATCAAATATAAAATATGAACATATTTAACAATAATCGTCACATTTCATCCAATATACACAAAACCTTAACGAATTATGCACCTAAACCTTCCTCATAAACACTCTGGCTATTGGTGAAAACAGCATGATAATCTGTTTAGTAGCTATTGAGATTATTGCAAACAGACAGACAGACGCAGTGATGGAATTTGTTTTATAATACTTACGTAATTACGTAATATTGGACGGCCCTTTAGCGTAAAGGATAGTTACCCTGATTCTGACCCGACGGTCGTTGGTTCTAATCCTAGCTATATACCTACCAATGAAAGTTTTATGTGCATTCATGAATCACGAGTTTTCGTACAGTGGTAGTGGGATCATTAAATCTACCAAAAAGTAGCTTACCACCAAGGAGCCCGGGCCCGGTGGCGTAATCGGGAGAACGGTTGGCTTTGTTGCCGTGGTACCGAGTTCAAACCTTACCATGCACCAATGGATTATTCCATCGAAAAATTTACGTGCGCTTCTCACAGTGGCCCTCCGGTGAAGGAAAACATCGTTAAGAAACCAACAAACCCCGCATGGTGGTAGGACACTATCTAGTGTCCGCCTGGCCAGCTACCACCCTCAAGTTAGAAAATCTGTCGCCAAAAACATCTAATGTGTTCCGGCAGCTATCCTTGAGAGCCAGTTCCCCAGTCTAGGCCTAGCGTGCTTGCCATCTTCGACCGCATCATCACTTACCAACAGGTGAGATAGTGGTCAAATGCTAGCCTATAAGATATAAAAAATAAATATTAGTTAAAAAAAAACTAAAAAAATACGCTTTTATAGAAAATCCAACTAAAAAATAGAAAATAAATTTTAATAAATTTGAAATAAAAATAGTGTAAGAAAAAATGATTTTATTGTAAAAAAAGCGTGGGGTGCATGGTATCAATAGTTCCAAATATTTTATGAACAGATATGACTAGAAGGGTTATTTTGATAATATCCTGAAAAGCACCCCACGCTTTTTTACAATAAAATCATTTTTTCTTACACTATTTGAAATTCAAATTTATTAAAATTTATTTTCTATTTTTGAGTTGGATTTTCTATAAAAGCGTATTTTTTTAGTTTTTTTAAACTATTATTTATTTTTCATTTTTTGTCGATTTTTTTTTAAAGCGTAATCCTGATTATCCTAGTAAGGATAACGGGTCAAAATGTTTAAAATAGTCATCGGTCCTTAATAAGTATGCCAAATTTCGAGTTAATCCGACGTTTTGAAGGGGGTTAAAATCATGTTCAAAGATTCCGTTACATACTAACATACAAACATACATACGTCCGAAGCTAATAAAAGCGTATTAAAAAGGTGAACATCTGCCGCCGTAACCTTACGCGTTCCCCGACGCAAAATTTAGGTGTAATATACGTTTAACGTGTGTATCTGTGTGTCTGTCTGTAGCATCTCAGCACCTAACTACCGGATGAACCGATTTTGTTTTTATTATTGATAGTTTTTGTTTGTTTGATAGATGTCTTCATCGAGAGTTTTCTTAGCTTTGATTCATGAAAATTCGTTCAATCGTTATAAAATTATGAGCTTTTTTCTAGTTAATTGCGCTATAAAATCAACTTTCATAGGTCTGATCAATTCGAAGATCTTCTTCTTCAACGATATTGTAAGAACATGGAAGCATTGACCTGATGCTGGGACATCTCCTAGACTCTACAGAATACTCAAATCCTCACCAACTTACAGTTTAGATTTTAAATGTCGTGTTTAGAGTCATTGGAATGCTTTTAATGAAAAGATTATACATAGATCAGTCGGGGTGGTTTAAAATATTATATTATTATATATACAGTGTGGAAATTAAACTCAGGCCCTGGAGGGAAACTACTTTAAATCCTTAAGCTAGCTCATTTTACTTAAAGGAGACATTCCTTTATATTTGAAAAAAAACAAATCTGCATTAAAAGATTTTTTTAAACTCGCTTGCTTCGCCCGGGACTCGAACCAACTAAAATTAAAAAAAATAAGCACTCTTTATTTTATTATACTAATCGGTAGTATTAATATTCAGGATAAAGTTTCTCTAACAAACATTAGGTCTTAAAAATAAAAATAATCGTTAAATCTAACATCAACTTTATTTTATTATCAATTTTGTAACACTTAAATTATTTAACTGATAAATTGTTCGAAATGAGCCCCGTCGCTCCGGCTACACAACATTAGTCGCCGTTGAAATTCATTTCTTGTAGCCTTCAGCAAAGTGTTGTGGTGTATGCCCCTAATAACATTTTCTATCGCAATCCTTAGCTCTTGAACGGTTTCATAGCAAGTTTCATAAACAACATTTTTTACATGACCCCATAAAAAGAAGTCTATGGGCGTCAGGTCTGGACTTCTTGCAGGCCATCTAATCGTCCCGTTTGTACCTATCCAGGCATTGAAATTTTCATTAAGGTATGTATGCTCTGGCAATTCTGCTGTTGTGGGCAGGTGCACCATCTTGTTGAAAAATTATATTATTTCGTTCCTCTTCTGGCAGAAGGTTTAATTGATTTTGTAAAAGCTCCAATATTTCAATGTATTTTGCTGCATTCAGATGTCCTTCGTAAATGTGCATCAAAACAACTATGTTACTTTTGATTCCACACCAAACATTAAACGAAAATCTGACCTGATTGTTCGTTTCACGGACACGGAATGGATTTTGATGACACCAATAATGATTGTTATGTCTGTTATACATTCCATTATTACTAAAATTTGTTTCGTCAGACCATACAATACAGTCCAAGAAATTTGGGTTGCGGGCTATTTCTGTTTGAATATTTTCACAAAACTGTAATCTCCTGTCACTATCTCCGGGATGTAGTTTCTGCACCAATCGCCCATCATGATAACATTTGTATTTGTATTTTTTCAGAACTTTAAGTATACTAGTATGGTTGATGCCTATCTCTTGAGCAGCTTCCCTGCTTGAAGCCTTTGGGTAACACTCGAAGTATGTCAAAATGTTTAACTCAACATCGCTATAGTCCAAATTTTGTTGCTGTGGGCGTCCAGTCTTCTTTTTAAAACTTCCAACGGTCAGTAAATTATTCACAATTCGAGACAAAACTTTTCTAGATGGTAGTTCTCTGTCTGGATACTTCTCGCGATACCACTGCAGAGCTAAATCGTAGCTCTTGTTGCAAACAAAGTAAGCTTCAAATAACTCGAATTGTTCTTGATACGCCATTATGAGATAATTTAATTACGTAAGGAAAGCAACACTACTTAAATAAAATCTGTTGAAAATCGTTCGTATTTTAAAATTATTGTCCCGCATTGCATTGTTTGCAAAAAAGTCAAACGTTCCATTTTTAAACTTCTCCACTGAACGCCTCGGATCATGTAAGAAGAAAATGTGCATAGAGGTATTACCACCATTGAACAATTTTCTTATCGAAGATTTCAACAAGGTACTTAATGATAAATTAGCAAGCGTGTACTTCATACGAAGTCTTTGAGTGTTGGAGAGATAACAGAACTGTTACGTGTCTTTTACTTGTTAAAAGTGAACAGTAACCAAACATTTTTTAGAGAAACTTTATCCTGAATATTAATACTACCGATTAGTATAATAAAATAAAGAGTGTTTTTTTTTTAATTTTAGTTGGTTCGAGTCCCGTGCGAAGCAAGCGAGTCTTAAAAAATCTTTTAATGCAGATTTGTTTCTTTTCAAATATAAAGGAATGTCTCCTTTAAGTAAAATGAGCTAGCTTAAGGATTTAAAGTAGTTTCCCTCCAGGGCCTGAGTTTAATTTCCACACTGTATATAGATGAATATTATTTTATACAATAGATCATATTATTATACTATATTGACTTCAAATTGATTGTGATCGGTGGGGATCTACAGCATAGCTAAGCTTATAATAATATTTTCGTAGTATCTATGACCTAATCTGTGGTTTCACTGCAAATATTTTATTAATTTTGCGATGCGTGTTTGTGAAATTCGTGATATCTTCTAGAGTTTTCATTTGAATTATATACCGTAAAGGACAATTTTAATCTATAATATGTGGCCAAGCTAATTAACGTAATTATTTGGATAAGGATTAATACTATATACTTGAAAATAGCCTTGGAAGTTATGTAACATTTTTTAACAAAAAATTAAAGATTAAAATGGTTACTGTGAGTCAACCTTAAGAGATAGACATATGCTGTCGCGGACTTTTTTGTAGGTCTAATTAAGTTGTACGTAGTTGTAAGTTGTAGTTGTAAGTTGTAAATTAAGCAGCGTTCGTAAGAAACGTGTTTTTTCAACCGTTTTTTTGCCGACTTAGGTTGCAAATTAGGTCTCCACGAATGTATCTTTAATTTAAACGGGATAATATATAGCCTATTTTCATTTCGAAAGTCCATTCTATTTATCAGTGAAAGAATTCTTCAAATCGGTTCAGTAGTTTTTGAGCCAAATCATTACAAACATACAAAAATACAAAAATACAAATGTTCTCTCTTTATAATATTAGTATAGATGATACAATGATTTATGGCCTCACGACTCAGTTGATAACGCGCCTACTATAGCGACCCGCCCCGGCTTAGCAAATAATTTTTCATCCCATCTATTCGAAAAGTGTTTGTTCCTCGATAAGTGCGCGCAAAATAGGTCTTTTCCGCCCTAGGGTGGGAAAGTATTTTTTTTAATTTTTGCCTTTGACTGTTCTTTTATAGTGCCATGTCTAAGGAGATTCAATAATAATATTGTACGGAAAATGTTACTGTCCTAGTAAATAGAGAGCGTGCGGCGTAAATTAAGTTAAAAAAATACCGCAACGTCATATAGACGGGGAAACGAATTAAAAAAAATATTAAGCGCGCAAAACAGCACAATACACAAATATTGTGGTGGCCGAGAAGAAGAAAAAAAAAGTGATAGAATTATTGGCATTTTTAGGCTGTGGTCACAGACTGTCGTAATAACACCATTTACCATTTAACCATGGATGGGAAATACATATAAACATGGAGGTGCCGCGATACATTTGCTTGTATAGATACAACTTCAAATAAAAGTGCCTAGAAGTCATAATGGAACCTAAAATGACTGTCATTGATTGTCCATTGGTCCATTGATGACCTTGAGTGACACAATCCTAGCAATGGACCAATGGACCAATGGACAATTAATGGCATACGTTTTAGGTTTAGATATGCACCTTTTTTTGTAGGTATTTCATTTCCTTATGTATAATATGTCAATGAGTTAAGGGTAAAATGTTAATCGGGTGAAGTTTTTTATCGGAAACTGTATGTTTTTATTGGTTTATTACGTTTGTTTATGTTAGTCAGCGTCTTTTACAATATTATGCTCTTGCATTGGTATTTTATAGAGCCTTTTATTTATTCCCTTTTCTCATAGAGGGGGATGAAAAGCAGAGTGTAAAACTCGGCTGCAATATTATTTTCTCTCGGCCTACGTACTTTAAATCCCTCGCTACACTCAGAATTCAAAAAAGTGGGCTCGTAGAAATGTACTATATTGCACCCTTGGTATACAATCTACTATCATTATGCTTACATCTTTTGCATCAGCTTGTTGCGTCGAGTGTGCATGAACATTTTCAACAATCATCATCATATTTCAACCAATTTTCACAAAACTTAACGAATTATATGTTTAAACCTTCCCCATGAATCACCCTGTCTATTGATGAAAACACTATGAAAACACCATGCAAACACCATGAAAATCCGAACAGTGGCTTCTGAGTTTATCGCAAACAGACAGAGAGACGGGCTGGGGACTTAGTTTTTTAATATGTGATGATGATGGTGTTTTTCATTTGATAATACGGATCCATGACGTAAGTACCTGCTGACTATTTACGAAAGCTTGTTTTTAAAAATATTTTTTACTTATAATTTATTTAGTTTTTAACGATAATATTACCAGTCAGTCAGTATATTATCTTCGTAGCACTTTCTAGCATATGCCCGTAGCACTAACTATACAGCTCTGAACTTAAACTAATTCAAAGCAAATCACCATATTCCCATACTTATGTTAACTCAGTTATCCAAACAGCCATTTGGCTACACATTCACAAATCTCAGCTGCTCGTGTAACTCCGTAAACGTATTAACTATACGTTGCGTACAAGACCCTCAAGTAAGTATGTGTGTGGTAAAAGATGTGCGATGTAAAAGATGTGCTAGCGAGTAGAATAGATTGATTTTAAATTAATGTGGTGAAGTAAAAAATCCATTGCAATTTGAGGGCCCGGTGGCGTAATCGGGAGAACGGTTGGCTTTGATGCCAGAGGTACCGAGTTCAAAATAAAATCGCACATAATTTTTTCTATAGAAAAATTTTCTTTTTACAGTGACCCTCAGGTGAAGGAAAAACATCGTTAAGAAACCAACAACCCTCGCAGGTGGTAGGACACTATCTTGTGTCCGTCTGGCCAGCTACCACCCTCAAGTTAGAAAATCTGTCGTCAAACATCTAATGTGTTCCGGCAGCTATCCTTGAGAGCCAGTTCCCATTCTAGGCCTAGCGTACTTACCATCTTCGACCGCATCATCACTTACCAACAGGTGAGACAGTGGTCAAACGCTAGCCTATGAAATATTAAAAAAAAACAACAACAAACCTGGACAGGTCTTGGATTTATCTGAACACGGTTTTTACCTAGATATCCGATTCTTGAGATAATAATGTCATCGCAAACGCACGAGCAGTGTGATTCGTGTGGCAGGGACATCCCTGGCACAACTGGTGGTTAAGAAAGTGAGTGAGACATCAAATAGCTTTATACATATCAGCGCTCTACCAGCGGGTGAATTGGCCAATAAACTGGTTTTGTAACCAACACCAAAACCACAGTTGTATAATTATTTTTTTTAGTAGCGTTTATTCTAAAATCTTGTAACAGACATCCCTGATGAGTGTAATAAGTGACACCTGTGCTTCTCATAAGCAGACATTATCGCTTAGAGTCTGTGCAAGAGAATCGTCGTCGCTTTACGATGAACTAACATTCAAAGGTAAGGGAGCAAGGAATATACGACGGTTCTCTCTTTGCACAGACTCTAGGCGAGAATCAAGCTACTCCTGTGAACTAATATAAAAAATAAACTGCCCAAGTGCGAGTCGAACTCGCACACGTAGGGTTCCGATTGCACAAAATCTGCCCGAAAAAATAAGTACATAGTTTTAACATCGATATATATATATATAAATATGACGTGTCGATACTAAACATGCTTATTTACTACAACGCCATCTAACGAAATTCTAACACCAACTAAGTGAACGTTAACACAAAGGTGTTAGGGTAGGTAATTAATATTATTAATAAGGTAAACAATCGTTCATAGATGACGCTATAGTAAAAATACGTTTTTTGTATGGGGACCCCCTTTAATTTATAACTTTGTTTTATTTTTAGTACTTGTTGTTATAGCGGCATACAGAAATACATCATCTGTGAAAATTTCAACCGTCTAACTATCACGGTTCATGAGATGCAGCCTGGAGACAGACGGACAGACAGACGGACAGCGGAGTCTCAGTAATAGGGTTCCGTTGGTACCCTTTGGGTTCGGAACCCTAAAATCCAAACAACTTCAAAACATATCCTTAACCCAATATTGGTCGTGATAGCATAGCTACCCTCATTGGTCGACTACCCCTTTTAGGGTAACGTAATATTTTGAGCGTTGCGAAGTTTGCTCGTAATTCGTCTCGCCACGGCTGGGTTAGGTCACGTACGGTGCCCTAAATTTAAAGGAAAACACTCCAATAAGTTCTGCGCCAACTGTGGGGTATATAAATATACGGGAGATTATTTTTGTAAAAACGCCACGTTTTTGCGTTAGCAAATAGTTGCAGGTTAAAAGCTCAAACTACCATAAAACGGAAACTTATTACTCAAGCATTTAGTATTACTGAACTTGCGTTCACTCGGGTGTTAGGCACGGCTCCGTCTGCCTTTTTTATGGTAGTCTGAGGTTGAAAGGTAATTTTTAGGAGGAAAATTATGGAAAATTAACTTTGTTCATATTGTTTTATACTATTTTCAAATCTGCTTGTTCTTAAAAAATAATGAAGGTCGAAAATATAAAATAAGCAAGTACTTCTCTCATCACTTAGTAAACGCTGGAATTTTACTTCTATGTGACTAGATCAGGTAGTTATGCTTATTAGCTTCATGACCATCAGCCTTTATCTGTCCACTGCTGGACATAGGCCTCACCTATCGCACGCTACAGGGTCAATCTTCAGGTCTTTGACCGCTGCCAGCTACAAAACTAAATCCGAAAGTCGGTTTTTATATTTGTTTCTTTGGTATTTCTTCACGGTGTAACCGGCTGGACCGATTTAGCTGAAATTGCGCACAGGAATAGCTAGAATTTTGGATTAGGCTATAGGTTACTTTTTAAAGCGGCCGAAGCAGCGGGACACAGCTCGTTTACTTATAAACGAATAAAAGTCTTAATCGAATGTACGAGTAAGTTGGTATTCTATTAAATCAAAATTTACAACCAATAACATTTGAAAAAATAAATATTCAAAGATTCTGCTCTGCGTTTTTAGTGTTATATACTCCCGTATATTTGCAGATTTTATTATATCTTTCCCTGAAGTAGGTACCTACTTGAAGTCCAACGGTGCCGGATAAAGGCGGGAAAATGTTCACCTTCTGAACGAAAAGATCTGCAGATTAGGTCAAAGTTATTAGAGCTTTAAAAAGTTTGCACTGTTGGTTTTTTTTAATTACATTACTGATACAGAACGAGTAAAACCCTTACATAACGGTAAGCAATTTCACCTTCGTCTGCCTATAACTGACAGATACTTGGTCACGCAAAACTCTGGATTGCCAGCATTTTCGTCACTGTTGCATCACAGCTCACTGAGCCTTAGTTACCCTGAGATATCTATATGTACCTGGACATAAGGGACAAGTTAATGATACAAACAAACTCTTTGAGCATAATATCATCGACGTCACGTGGGTCTTGTTAAAAAAACATAAAATCACTTCTTATATGAAATTGGTCGAATATAATTATATTCATGCAAATACAAATCAATATCCATTTATTTAGATACCACTATGCATGTACTATACATATAATACTTTAATTTAAAATTTAAAATAATCTTCATTTTAATATTATCGTGAATTTGTAACATTATTATTGTTATATACCGGCTGTAATTCACGTACTTTTAATCGAATTTTCTCGACCTAGGTTTCGAGCGAGTCAGTCGCTCTTCCTCGGGAGTGAGGTCACGCGGTGAGATCGCGATGTTCACGTTGATGTTTAAAATAATCCTTGACTGATTTATGTATAATCAGCTCATTTAGGCCTTTCAATGAGCCTAAACACGACATCTCTGCTCTGCTGTTTTTCGTTAAAGAGTTAAGTAATACGCAAAGGTCACATCTAAAAATCTCATACAAAATCTGAATTCCAAAGTTGAATTCTGAATTAAGTTCTGGAATTCAGAATTAGAATGAGGTCTTAAGGTTTAATTACATGTACTATTATTTATTATGTGGTTTAATTCCGTTTCAAAAACGATCGCTTGGCTACCAAACCGCGAAGCCACATAAAAAATCTATCAAACCATAAGTACCTGGTGAAGCTCAGGTACTTATAATTCAAAGGGCTCAATACTCCGGAAACAAGATCGAAAATTCCGTAAATTCGGCATTCCTTTTACCTCGACCACAGCCTTTGATGGAATCAGGTCAAATGGTTTTTGTTTCATAAGATTCAGTCTGATTAGGGAATTGTGGCTTCCGAACAAAGAGAAGTAAAACATTCGTTAAGGTATTACGTAATACTGAACGGAAATGCTTTTATTTTACTGTTGCAAGCTTTGGGAGATTTGGGGCCAGTTTCACCGGTTCCTTATAGATGTTATACCTACCACCTATCCTACCACTACTGGTAGGACTTCAGCTAGTCCGCTTGTGGCGGTACCACTACTTTTCATTATAAATATAGAAAGAAGTAAATAAGGAAGAATTAAAATAAATAAAACCTTCTAATTGTTATATTGTGTGCGCGATTGTAAAGACCATTTTTAAAATTTTAAAATTAGAGTAACACAGAAATATGAATAATACTACCTTTTTATTAATATTTCTGTGGATGTAAAACATGCCAAACCGTTTAAGGTTTCAAAAGGTTTACCAAATCTGGTAATATTAATATAGATTAAGGAAGCAACTAACTCTTTGACATGTATGTGGTTGTTTGACTTCTGCTAGTCCGCCTGGGGCGGTACCATCACTTTGCCAATTAATTTTCAGCCGTGAAATAGGAATGTTTTTCGGTTGAAAAGGCAAGGTGTCCAGTGAAATTACAGGGCATGTGACACTGAACATCTTTATATCTCAAGGTAACAAGCGCAGTGAAGTGACATGCAAAATTCTGGCAGTCCAGAATTTTGCATACCGCTGTATCTGTAATAGGTCGACGTCATCGTTTATCGTCAGGCAAGGGTCGTGCTTGTCCTGTTACTTTATATCATTAAAAAAATATATTGTTCAAAATATGGTTATAGCTGGCCAATCGTTTTTTTTTCGCCCACTCTCACGATATTCAAATCGATGCAGCATCCATAAAAAACCTTTTTAATAGGCCTTTGCTTCACACCAACCTTAAAACCCATAAAATTATTCTCAAAATTATATTCCTACCCTGCAAAAAGTGATTAAACTCAGTATTTACAAGGCATACGGAACATTAAGGGCCTCTTCACACTTTCCTTAAAATGATTAATTGAACAGATACCACCTCTGTGATTCAACAAGATAATTCAAGCAATTTTACGCGATCAAAAGCCACGAAAGCTTACATTAAGGCTATGTTCGCATTAACCTCACAGTTGATATTTTCAAATTAGGCTAAATTATTGACCACAAAAAAATGGAAAATTGTAATATCGATAAATGTCTACAAATTCTTTGATTGAAATCAAAGAATTTGTAGACATTTATCGATATTTTGTAGAATATGAATGTTTGTTTTGAAATTTCTTTGATATAATAATAACATTTTTTTTAAATGGCATGGTATCAAAAGTTGACGTTTATTTAACCATTGCTTTCTGTATGAAATATTTCGAGTATTATTAAATTTGATTCTATTGACAATAATCTACCTGTATCCATTTTGAGAAATGTTTTTAAATTATACTTTCATTATTAATTGTATTTCCATATTTGGATAAATTTGTACGCCGGTAACGGCAGAATATGCTGTTCTTTCAATGTGTAGTAAAATCTGTAAGTACCATATTGTAATAAATGAATTATGAATTGATGTTTAGAGTAAAAAATATAAAAAATATTGATTACCTTTTCGGAAATCGGTTAAAATTACTAAGCCTACTACGTACGAACATAGCCTAAATTCTCGAGTCATTAAGTATAAGGTTCTCGTAATTTTCTCTCCTAATCAATCTCAAGGCGGTTTCTTATTAATTTCTGCGCTAAATCACCTCTGCGATGGAAGCAAAAAGATTCAGCCGGTCGAGCAACGTTGCAGTTTTTATGAGAAAGTGGGGAGCTACTAATGGTTCTCGATAGTCATAGAATTTATGATTGCTTTCTTGAAAGGAGGCATTTTATTTGTATTCTAGGCTAGTAATAAATTGCATATTTAATATTGCATTCCGGTATACTTACCAAATAAGTGTTAGCTGTTAATTGTAATAACAGTATGTATATATGTTTACCTCTTTTTATATCGGCCAGATAAACAAGCACTTGTGACTACCATAATTCATCATCATCCTGTGTAAGTCTACTGATGGACATCGGCCCCCCTTAATACTCGCCACTGAGCCCGTTCTTCGGCTCTATGTATTCAATGACTGCCAGATACCTTGCGCAAATCCGCTCAAAACTGGTAGACACTGAACATGTTTAGAGTTCGGCTAACCGATTAACGATATGTTTCTGTTCTATGAATGTTTTTGAGTCACGGCTGAAGGCAATACCACTACCGGCCTCCTCACGTGGCCATTTAAAAACCAAGGCTTACTTGTATTAAGGATTCATGTCTACGGACGCAGGTGGGTAATAATGAACTTTCCACAGGCGGCGACATTGTCATGGTTTATTAGGGTTCCGAACCCAAAGGGTACCAACGGAACCCTATTACTGAGACTCCGCTGCCTGTCTGTCTGTCTGTCTGTCTGTCTGTCTGTCTGTCTATCCGTCTGTCAACAGGCTGTATCTCATGAACCGTGATAGTTAGACGGTTGAAATTTTCACAGATGATGTATTTCTGTTGCCGCTATAACAACAAATACTAAAAACAGAACAAAGTTAAAAATTAAAGAAAAGTTAAAAAAAAGTTTTTTACGATAGCGCAGCGCCATCTACCTAGCATCAAGGATGGCGCTATCGTCTTTACCTTAATCTGAATCTCGGAAGCGGCTCCAACGATTAAATAAAATTTAGTACACCTACAGGGGATTTCGGGGGCGAGAAATCGATCTAGCTAGGAGACATTTTCAGAAAATGTTGTTTTATTCGTGTTTTCAATAATCAGCTTTATTGATAATCAACTTAAAATATGACAAAAAATAGTATTATTATTCGTCAATAGATGTCGGGAAGAGTCATACTTGTCTGTTTAAGTGGCATAAAATACCGAGCAAAGCACGGTCAACCAGATATTAAATAATAATTAGACAGTTGAAATTTTCACAGATAATGTATTTCTGTTGCCGCTATAACAACAAATACTAAAAACAGAATAAAGTTAAAAATTAAAGGGGTTTTATGTAATTTTTTGGCTCACAATAATAGTCTTCTTACAAAAGAACAAACTTGGAAAAATTAATCATCACGTCTGGACTCGAACCGGGATCCTTCTGATCGCCATCCGAACGATCTCCCACCGAGCTATCGTAACAATGCAGCAATGGCGAAATTTACCTTTATATTCTAATTATATTGTAGGAGTTTTTCATTACCTGAAAACAGGGATAAAACAACATTTTCTGAAAATGAAAACCTATTTCGATTCGATTCGATTTGTCAATTTATTACAAGAAACGTGATTTCTTTCAGAATTTTTTGCTCGATTTTATAAAATATTGTAGTGTGGTACGGAATCGGAACCCTACGAGTGCAAGTCCGACTTGCACTTGGCCAGTTTATTGTAATACTTTTGTCGATTGTTTAGAACTCCATAGTCAAATGTCTTAAAGTTTTACTATCGAGTTCAAGTAGTACCCCACTCCTAATCCCACGTCAGCGCGGTCGAGCTCAGGAGCTCATTAACGATGAAATAAAAAGGGTTTTATTACACATTTTTATTTGATGTCGGAAACTGTATCGGAACATTCCAGAAGGTTTAGCGCGGCTTAAACGATTCTAGCAGATTATTTACAGCGTATTTTCAGTTTAAGTTGGAGATTCAGCATTAGAAAGAGGGGGTTAAAAAAAAGTGTATGGTGTCTAATCACAATACCTATCAATATTATTAATGTGAAAGTTAGTTTCTTTATATATTTGTTTCATATTTATAACATTGTTTGTTTGTTATAATTTAGCACAAGAAAAAAAATGTTGAGTATTATTTTAAAATAATTTTTACGTAGGCAACCGGGCCTTTTAACGACACTGGGTTATGAAGATAAAACAATACTTACATTCAAAATTAAAAACCAACCTGCCTAGTATATACACAATCTGTTCATTGAGACCTTTCAAATCAGCCCAAACTCGACATCTCTGCTCTAAGTTTGTGCGGATTTGAGTGTACTTTAGATTCCAGGAAATCAGGATGGATCAAATTGATGTTAACATGTTCTTACAATGTCATTAAAGTAAGGATACTGAATTTCAAATTGATCAAACCTATAAAAGCTGTTCTAATAGAGTCATCAACTAGAAAAAAGCTTGTAGTCGTAAAACGGCTAAACGGATTTTTATAAATCAAAGAACACTCGATTATAACACTTATTAATAAATAAAAAAAACTAAATTCCAAATCGATTCATCCGTTTAGGTGCTAAACTGCCACAAACAGACACACAAACACAGATACTCACGTCAATTACATAACACCCCTTCTTTTTGCGTCGGCGGTTAAAAATGCACATACGATGCAGCACTTCAATAACAAAACTCCGGCAAAATGCCAAAATAACATTAGTTAACTAGCTTGTTTGTGTCCTCGGGTTCCTACTCGACCGTTAACCATTATATGTTTTCTAAGCAACTTTAAATTGTAGTTTGAAAGGAACGTAAAAGTTTTAGTATTTGATTTTACTGCGAGTCTAAGAGCATAGCGACTTTACTGGAGTTTTAGTAGCGGTTAGATAGCCTAGTTCTTTTCATCTGGTCCAAGATATTTATTAAGTTGCTTTCAGTTTGAGTTCCAAACATACATGTAAAATTTCACTTTATATTGCAATTTCTTGAACTTCCTGTATTTATTCTTTAGCAGATACAGTCGCTTGATGACGGATTAGTAAACTGAAGTGGCAGTAGGCTGGTCATATAGATCTGCCGTAGGACTGATAACCGTTGGGGTAGACTTGTCCTAGAGAGAAGACCGCGAAGCGGAAAACGTAGCGTAGGACGTCTTGTGATCAGGTGGAGCGACGACATACGCAAAGCGGTAGGCAGTGACTGGAAAAGAAGAGCCGAAGATTGGACTCAGTGTCGGCCTCTTCAAAGATGCGCATCTTTGAAGAGGCCGACGTCCAGCAGTGGACTGACACCGGCTAATGATGATGATGAAAAGATAAAGATGCGAATGTTTCTATGTGTAGGTAATTTGAAAAATTGAGGTAGGTTATTCGCTGAACAAATTGACTACATTTTATTTCGAAACCGTGGAAAGCACCGAAGAATGTAGTTAGTTTTAAATATTCATAAAAAATCATTTGAATTCTGGATTTCACAGTACACATTAAAAAAATTTGTTCATGGACAAATTATCTATCCTCAATTATCCATCCTCAAATACCTACTTTAGCTGAACAAGAAAACTCATGTCGTAAAGATAAATACGGTTTTCATTGCCTCAGTTTTAGAAAGCCTTTTTACGTAAACAGCTTACCTTGGGCCAACTAAGTACACCTACATTTTATTAGTAGACCCAACTATAAATTTACTTACCCTCAACCACAGAATAAACAGTAGTTTGTATTACAGAATTAGGAGATCCCATGGACTCTCTCGGGCTATAATACTCGTATAACCTACTTAATATTATTTTAAATGGATTTTGATAAAAATATTACCTATATTAATAAATGCGGTAGATTTTCAACCGACTTCACAAAAGAAGAAGATCTCAAAAGGTAAAAAAAGGAACCCTTATAAGATCACTTTCTTGTCCGTCTTTCTGTCTGTCCGTGTGTCGCCACCGATTTTCTCAGGAACTTATACCAAATACTGATGTCTATTATAGTCCCTATTAGGTTTATAAAAAACCAAGGTCCTGAATCAACACCATAAAAAGATATGGGCAAATTTAGATTTTCGCGAAAACTTGTAAGTACCAAAATATACTTTAATTATCTACTTTTTTATTTTTCGGAATTTTTCCTTTACTTGTGCTGTAAGACCTTGCTTTTAACCCAAATTGACAATTCGAGGTCAACGGAAAGTACCCTATAGGTTTTCGACCCAAAACCTACTTACCTACTTTCCGTTGACTTAGAATCATGAAATTTGGCAAGAAGCAAGATCTTACAGCACAAATAAAGGGAAAATTCCAAAAAAAGAAAAAAAAGTTGAAAATAAAAGGGTGTCCCCATACATACATTTTATTACCAATTAAGATAGGCCTCTGAGTTATATGAGCGCTCATACAATATAGAGGTCTAGCTTAATTGGTTCCAACCAACAGACACACATACACAGACACACACGTCAAACTTATAACACCCCTTCTCTTTGCGTTGAAGGTTAAAAACAAAATACTATCAGGTAAGAAATTATATTACTCAATCCTAATTATCACTGGGCACGCCTAAATTTAAAGCGTTTTATGACCACAAGGCACTTTCGACCCAGTCATGCCAGGCTTATTACTGGTGTTGTAAAACTCCTCTCTAATGACTTACTTTATTTGGAAGACTCATATCTTGTGAGGAAATATATTGTCTTATATGTATGTAGTGTATCCCGTCTTAAGCCAGACTCGTAAAGTCAAATTAGGCGTGTCTTATACTATATACACACGGATGTTTATTTCAGTGAACGTTTGCTTTACATTTTTTGTTATTTTGTAACTAAAAAAACTGTTTTTAAATACTCTTTTTGTGTAGCTGACTTGGATGCGTCAGTCCTGTAGCTAGATGTATCCACGTAGCAACAATGGTTCAATAAATTATAAGCTTACAAAGTCCTAATGATTTTATTTTGTAGATCGTTACAGGTTTTTTATTATTAGTTATGTAGGATATTTTTTTATAAAAGAGATTTAATTTGTTTATGTCCTATTTTATATTATTGAACTAGTTTTAAAATTTGCTTGCCAAACAAACAAACTGTGTGTCCAAAAACAGAACTCCTGAAACTCTTCCCCAAAATTGTTGCATTTTCCCACACTGACTGCATGCAATTCGCTTCTCTATGGCATTGCAATAAAGCCTAAACTTCCGGTTCGTTATAATTGAGCATTATTTATGTTTCCTACCTGTGTTCAGAGGTACAGTGAAGTAGATCCACAAATGCGGTTGAAGTACTGTTGTATGGTTAAAATTATTCTGTAGAATACTAGCTATTCGCCCTGACTTCTCACTGCTCTACCCGAGCCTGCATTTTTGCATCAGTTTGTTGCTTCGAGTGTCAATTAACTTCTTCATTTATTATTGTCATATTTAAACCCATTTAGACAAAACCTCAACGAATTATACACATAAACCTTCCTAAATAGTAAATCACTCTGTCTGTTGATGAAAACTGCATTAAAATACTATATACATATTTTACAACCGACTTCCAAAAAGAAGGAGGTTCTCAATTCATCTGTATGTTTTTTTTTTCTTTTTTTTTGTGCGTATGTTACGCGATTACTCCGTCAATTGTGAACCGATTCGAATGATTATTTTTAACCGACTTCAAAAAAAGGAGGAGGTTTCTCAATTCGACCGTATATATATATATATATATATATATATTTTTTCTTTTTTTTTATGTTTGTTCGCGGATAACTTCGTCGTTTATGAACCGATTTCGATTATTCTTTTTTTGTTCGAAAGGAGATATCCCAAGTGTAGTACCATGGTAATTTTATCGAGGTATGATAAGTATCTCCAGAGATATTGAGATAAACATCTCAAAATTGGTACTGAAAATGAATAGCGCGGCATTGAAGTCGGTTGTTTTTTAGTTTTTAACCGACTTCAAAAAAAGGAGGAGGTTTCTCAATTCGACCGTATATTTTTAAACGATATTATTGTAATCGGTAGAGTACGTTTTTGAGGTCTCATCGTAATTTCATCGAGATCTAATAAGTATCTCTAGAGATATGACGATAAACGTCTCAAACTTGCTACTGAAACTGACTCGCGGGGCATTGAAGTCGGTTCTTTTAGTTTTTAAACTATCTTAATTTTAATTATTATTCGATAGAAAATTCATAGAAGCTTAGCGGGGCTGTAAACCGACAATTCTTCCACACACGCCTCATGTCATGTAACTACTTATGTCTAAGCTAAGATAATTAGAGGTTTTTCTACCATTATTTTACTATGTATTTTTCTACCATTATTTTACTATGTATTTTTCTACCATTATTTTACTATGTATTTTTCTACCATTATTTTACTATGTATTTTTATGCTGTGTCACTAATAATCTTTTCCACTTTAACTTTTCACTTTCATTGTTATATTTGTTTTGCTTTTTTACCTTATAGGCTAGCGTTTGAGACCACTGCCTCACATGTTGGTAAGTGATGATGCGGTCGAAGATGGTAAGCACGCTAGGCCTAGAATGGGAACTGGCTCTCAAGGATAGCTGCCGAAACACATTAGATGTTTGGCGACAGTTTTTCTAACTTGTGGGTGGTAGCTGGCCAGGCGGACACTAGATAGTGTCCTATCACCATGCGGGGATTTTTGTTTTTAACCGACTTCAAAAAAAGGAGGAGGTTTCTCAATTCGACCGTATATATATATATATATATTTTTTTTTAATGTTTGTTCGGGGATAACTTCGTCATTTATGCACCGATTTTGATTATTCTTTTTTTGTTCGAAAGGAGATATCCCAAATGTGGTACCATGGTAATTTTATCGAGATCTGATAAGTATCTCCAGAGATATTGAGATAAACATCTCAAAATTGGTACTGAAAATGAACATTGAAGTCGGTTCTTTTTTAGTTTTTAAACGATATTATGTTAAGGATGTTTTTCCTTTACCGGAGGGTCACTGTGAAAAGCGCACACACATTTTTGGGGGGATTGAACTCGGTACCTTTGGCATCAAAGCCGGCCGTTCTCCCGATTACGCCACTGGGCCCTCAAAAAACGACTTCATTCAAATAGTGTTCCATCATAGTACTTTTGACTTAGTAAATAATTGTTTTCTAATCGCCGTAGATCGCGTGTGGTGTGAACCAGTCAGTACAAATTCTACTGCGCTATCTGATTGCCGCCTATATCACGCACGCAGGACGCCGCGGTGTGGTCGTACCTTAACTAACCTGATTGTAAATGATGATGCGGTCGAAGATAGTAAAAGAAGTAGCACGCTAGGCCTAGAATGAGAACTGGCTATTAAGGACTGCTAGAACACATTACATGTTTTGGCGACAGATTTTCCAATTTGATGGTGGTAGCTGGCCATACGAACACTAAACAGTGTCCTACTACCACTTCAGGGGTTTTTCAACGATTCTTTTCCTTAACTGTAGGGCCAATGTGTAAGGTCGGCTCACATCGCGACGCGATGCGGTGCGCATTTATTAAAAGAGTATTACAAAAAAGAACTTCATTTACTATACAAAAAGATACACATTTAATTGAGTTAGTTCGGCGGCTTCAGGTTGCGCCGCGCGGCGTCTCGCTGCGCCGCGCGGCAAAAAACAATTGAACTGCTTGATAAACAATTGAACTCAATTGACTACAGAATAAGATACAAATTGCATTGAGATAATTTGGTGGCGCTGCATGTTTTGCTGCGCCGCGCTGCGTCGCGCGACTCTAAATACATCGTCACGTCGCGTCGCGGTGTGAACTGACCCTAAAGTGTACTTAATTTTTCTATAGAAAATCCATAAATGCTTGGCGGGGATTTGAACTTGCTACCACAGACGTTGAAGCCGACCATTCTCCCACACACGCCTTGAATTATATATAATACTAGCTGACCCGGCAAACGTTGTTTTGCCATATAAATAAATGGCTATTAAAAAATAAGGGTTGATCGTAGAAGGGTGAAAATTGAAGATTGTATGTATTTTTGTATGTTGTATCATAAAAAAATAGAAATTAAAAATTTTGTCTAAAAAATAAAAAAATAAAATTAGGGGTGGACTACCCCTAACATAAAAAATAGATGTTGGCCGATTCTCATAGATACCGGATAAGCACAAAAAATTTCATCAAAATCGGTCAAGCCGTTTCGGAGGAGTATGGCAACGAAAACTGTGACACGAGAATTTTATATATTAGATTTTTATTTTAAATCCCGGAATCCTACAAAGTACAAGCATTTTTCCCGCATTTATCCACTTGAGTGTACATATTACACCTAAGTGCACACGTGTTACGCCAAGTTTGAGCGGTGGCAGTTATTTCTTTGTTAGTGAACACCTTGCGGGCTCTCATTATGAGAAGTAGCATGAGTTGCATTATAATGTTTTTTAGCGGGTTAGGTTAGTACTACTTAGACAAAAATACCCGTGTAAATAAAGCGCTGAAAAACGAACTAATACATAAAACCAAGGGACGCGTGAAACTTAAACCCAGATGTTATGTCAAATTCTGGAAATTTTGATTTGAACGTGCCACAGATTTTAGGGTTCCATGCCCAAAGGATGCCAACGGAATTCTATAACTGAACATTTGCTGTCCGTCCGTCCACACGCCCGTCCGTCCGTCTGTCACAAGGATAAATGTCTGAACCCTAATATATACTATCGGAATAGATGTTCCACTTGACTGAAATAAGCACGCATACAAATAAAATATCAATAAAAAGGTATATCGTAACAATTATTCTTAATATAGCAAAAACATAATTTAACGCTTTTATTAAAAATATATGTATACCTAGTGAACCATTCAGTTCTCATCTATATTGAAAAAAAAAAAACCAATTATATTGTAGCGTTGACAACTAACTGACTGTATACACGCACCTAATGTTTCAGCACTTCAGATAATTTGTGTTAGTAAATTGTGAAATACAGAAACTCGATAAATAAAACCCATACTGGTCGCAGTACAAATCATATTCCGAATGGAACTGATTGTCAGTCTATCAGTTGCATATCGTTTCTCATCATTCATATTAAAGTAAATATCAAGAGTTTGTCTGTCCAAGATGAAAAAGAAAACAAGGCAGTTCTTTTTAGGGTTCCGTACCTCAAAAGATAATAAAAAGGAACCCTTATAAGATCACTTTCTTGTCCGTCTGTCTGTCTGTCCGTCTGTCTGTCCGTCTGTCTGTCCATCTGTCTGTCCGTGTGTCACCACTGATTTTTTCAGGAACGGGTAGACCTAGCAAGTTGTAATTTATACCTGATACTGAAGTCTATAGTCCCTATTGGGTGTATAAAAATCAAGGTCTTGAGTCAATATAATATCGTTTAAAAACTAAAAAACAACCGACTTCAATGCCGCGCTATTCATTTTCAGTACCAATTTTGAGATGTTTATCTCAATATCTCTGGAGATACTTATCATACCTCGATAAAATTACCATGGTACCACACTTGGGATATCTCCTTTCGAACAAAAAAAGAATAATCGAAATCGGTTCATAAACGACGAAGTTATCCGCGAACAAACATAAAAAAATAAAAAAAATAAAATAAAAAAAAAATATACGGTCGAATTGAGAAACCTCCTCCTTTTTTTGAAGTCGGTTAAAAATAAAAAGATATGGGCAAATTTAGATTTTCGCGAAAACTTGTTAGTACCAAAATGTACCTTAAACTTCAACTTATTTTTCGGAATTTTTCCTTTACTTGTGCTCTAAAACCTTGCCTATAACCAAAATTGACAATTCTAGGTAAACCGGAAGTACCCTATAGGTTTTGGGTCGAAAACCTATAGGGTACTTCCCGTTGACCTAGAATCATGAAATTTGGCAAGAAGCAAGACCTTACAGCACAAATTAAGGAAATATTCCAAAAAATAAAAAAGGTGAAAATTAAAGGGTGTCCCCATACATATATAGTTTGCGCCAATTAACATAGACCTGTGAGTTATATGAGCTCTGATACAATTTAGAGGTCTAGCTTAATTGGTTTGTTCGGAAGCCTCGGAGGGCGAGTTCAACTCGACTTAGCAGGTTTTATTTTTTTATTTAAATGTTTAGTAATACTATCATTCTAAAGCTGATGCTGAAGTTAAGCTCAATGCAAAATAAAATGTATATCAACTGAATCCAAATTAAAGTGGGGACCCTTCCGATTCGTAGGGTGGAACTCATTTACCTAAAATTGCTTCCAATTTGTTAGGATTCCTTAAATAATTCCATCGGAGTCATGGCCGGTACAGATGCTTGCATTTTTGAAGAAAATTAGTTTTTCGTCTCTATCTAAATTTGTGAACTGAAAATCGTTTTGATGCCATTCGGATTAAAAGCATTGGAGTTTTTGGAAAATTACGATTGGTACAAATTAAGTACCAAGGAATTAACCTAGCGGCTACTTTTGTGGTCTCTGGACTCAGCGAATTGAAAAAAAGAAATTATATAAAATTCTTAATTTATGAACTTCAACATAATGTTTGGGAAATATTTGTCAGTCAAGTCAACAATAATCTCTCGTCAGACAGTTTACTGCAGCTACTAGCTACTATATAAGAGGTACGGTCACGCACGGCAACAGCCCTTAACATCCCATCCTCACTTAAAATCAGGTGAGATAGTGATCAAATGCTTGCTTAACTACTATTACAAAAAATCTTAATAATCCACAAATGTTATAAAAAACTTCATTGCAAATATACACAGTATACAAAACTTCATTGCAAATTTGACTATATTTCAGAATAACTTAAAATATCAACAGTAGGAATGTTACATTAACTGACATCAAATTTAGGTAGAGACTGAGGCGGGGGGATGGATAGAACCCCACCTTGAAGGGCAAGTTGCGGAAACCCCCCCTTTCAGAGATATGATTTTTTTTGTTTTCTAACCAAACTTTTGAAAATTTTAAAAAATCAGCTGGAGAAGGATGTGGAAAGGGTGGGTTGTTGGGGTCATACACTAAAGATCATACACGCATTACGTTAAACGCTTAAAATGACCAGAGAATGTAAGTTTGTCATTTTCAGTCAAGCAAGTTTGAGGTATGGAAGTTGGTTAAAGAGTGTTCCTTTTTAGCGCTTCGCCGGCCGCTGCCGCGGCACGCTCGCTTCGCTCGCTCGGCTCGCGCATGGTGTTGTCACAGTTCAAACCTAAACCTAACCTAGTCATTTTCATTACATACTGTTTATCTTAAAAATTATATAATCAGCTAGAGTAGGACGTGGAAAGTAATTAAATAAAACAGTATTCCTAAACAAGATATTTCATTGTCATTATTATTATTTTTTTAATTAAATGTTTACCTCTCTCTCTCTCACTACCCTTTACCCCCACCCCTAGCCCCCCTCTCATCCCTAAAATCGATTGGAGTAGAACTAACCTTTAGCACATGACACTTCCTTGTAACATTCTCTACAACAGAACATGTAAAGTAAGTAATAGATCTACTTACCAACTTAAGCCAACAATAACTAAGTGTCTTGTAAGGTAGAGCACGGAACCATCCCATGTTTCCATATTAGTCCAGAGCCAGACAATTTCCGTCACTCCATTATTTGCATGTTAACCAGCTCTATAGAGTTTTATGATTGCTGGGAGTCTGTTGTACCATCGCAATAATTAATACTAAAATTGCTGATAATTGGTATCTGATATCTTTAACACGGCCAGTTTCATCGGTTTGTTATAGCCTTGTCAGGAACTTACTCGGCATACTTTTGACAACTTTTATATTGCGTTGTGTCAGATAAATAACTGAAACATTATAAGGAACCGGAGAAACTGGACCATAATCTTGTAGAACTATTTATTTCGAGATAGTCACTGTTTAATAACTAATAATACGGTAGGTACATATTGAACTATACTTGTGACAATGTTCTAGGTACCTATCTTTCTATTAAATGTTACGTTCTATACGATGTTTACTAAACAGATATTATACATAAGCTACATAATATATTGCGTTTCAATAATTTAAACAGTTAGAGCAGGCTCCTGATTCTCAATCATTCAAAAACCTTTTTAGATTCGTAAGCTTTATTTTTCATTTTGAATAATGATAAATTTGCAAGCTATATAGTCGCGTAAATGTTTCCTAGTTAGAATCACTGATTTTTTGAATTGTAATATCAAAAGTCACCGATCAGACCATTGTGAATTGTAAAGATCCAAGTCGAAGTAAAGGCAGTTTCCGAATCCGCATTTGCTCTCGAATGGTTGAGAATAACCATGCAGGGCTTAAATTGCAAAGTGCAGTTACATGTTACAAATTAATTGCAACCTACAAACACGAGTTTTTATGAACAAAAACTAAGGAGAACCACCAGACATTTTCTAAGGTTGCTTTTCATATTGCAGTTATACTCAATCATCCTTTGTTTTCAAAGATTACTTACCTTGTTAAAATAAGTAAACATTCTAAAGAAAGAAAAGCCTCTAAGTTACACACCCTGTAAAATCAGCTACAGAAACATTAACCAAAGAATTGTGTCTACAAGTAAACTGTAAAACAGACTCGTCTTCTGTTAAACAAGGATAAAGAAAATGACATCGACGAAGTAGTTCTTGTTAACGCGATGAGAATATAAAGAGGTGCTCCAGCCCGGCTCCATGGTTCATTTATTTTGAGCCTTTTAAATGGAAGAGTCTAATGCAGCTTTGAGAGAAACTACGCAATTTATCCAGTATGTAGGCAGTATTAATATATGCGCATATACACGTCAAAATCATAAAAGAAATCGTAATCAATTATTAAGTAAACATAGAAAAAGCAGAATTTAACGCTTTAAATTATAAAAAAAAAAGTAATAAACCATTCAGCTGTCATCCAACCGTTGACGTCAGACTATTAAACAATTATTAAAGTAGGGTTGCCAACCATACACGTAACTTTGTGTTTCAGTACTTCAGACAATTATTATATTAAAATTAAACTGGCCAAGTGCGAGTCAGCATCGCGTTTCTTATCGCACACTTAGGGAGGGTTCCGTACAATACGAAACATAACAGAGTTTCAACCTCATATATTTGATTAATTGATATTACCAAGAATATTTGGTTTGGTCACGATGTAGAAAGACGGGGCGGGCTACCGTTTACTGGCGCTATCTATGTCATTTTGCCGAGACTAATTAGATAGAGGGCGTTTAAAAACACGTTTTTTGTATGGGGACCCCCATTAATTTTTAACTTTATTTTGTTTTTAGTATTTGTTGTTCTAGCGGCAATAGAAATACATCATCTGTGAAAATTTCAACTGTCTAACTATCACGGTTAATGAGCTATAGCCTGGTGACAGATGGACAGACAGACAGACAGACAGACAGACAGATGGACAGCGGAGTCTTAGTAATAGGGTCCCGTTTTTTTTTACCCTTTGGGTACGGAACCCTAAAAAAGTGAAATAGTAAACACAACTTAAAGAAACGCATGCAATTAAAAGAGCTCACTAGCCATACTTAGAAGTAATTTTAATTCAGCTAAAATTACGACAAAATGTTAAAGGAGTAAAAAGGTAGAAAAGCGCAATGTAGGTTCGTGAGAAAAATAATCATAACAATCATTAACATTTATTCATACAACAAATTACAGGTCAATCACAAAATAAACACAAAATCCTTAATTAAAAATATTTATAAATTGTATGTTCATAAAATATAATTTTATTACTATTAAAATTTATCAATTCTCAATATTATCAATCTCAATTCTCTAATATATAATAAAATTCATAAATTCTCTTCTCAATTCTAATACAGGATTATTTAAGTATTAATAATACATTACGCATGTACACCATACAACTTCTTAAAACGTTGTTGTGATAAGAGCCAATTAATAAGTCAATAAACTATGAAACTATTGGGGTGTTCAATAATGAGTTTATCTATCGATATATTTAAATGTAGAAATCATCATCATTTCATCATTTTCCTACCCTTGTCCCACTCAAGTGGGGTCGGTGCAACATGTCATTCTCTTCCATTTGGGTCTATCCGCAGTCATTTCCGCATCCACTCCTTTCACATTCATATCTTCTATCACACAGTCCATCCACACTTTTTTCGGTCTTCTTCTTCCTCTATAGCAGTCCACTTTTTTACGTCCGTCTACATTTAAATGTAGAAATAATTGATAATAATATTTGAGATAATTTATTTTACCCAATGCTTTTTAGGGTTCCGTAGCCGAATGGCAAAAAACGGTACCCTTATAGATTCGCCATGTCTGTCTGTCTGTCTGTCTGTCCGTCCGTATGTCACAGCCATTTTATTCTGAAACTATTAGGACTACAGAATTGAAACTTGGTAGGTAGATGTATTCTGTGAACCGCTTTCCGATTTTTATACAAAAATAAAAATATAAAAGTTTAAGGGGGGGCATCCCATACATGGAACTGAAACAAAAAAAAATTTTTTTCGTCAAACCTATACGTGTGGGTTATTTATGGATAGGTCTTTAAAAATTACATTGAGGTTTCTAAAATCATTTTTTCTCAAAGTCAATCATTTGAAAGATAGGTGTGTCTAAAGTGGTAAAATGTGTGCCCCCCCTCTAACTTCTAAAGTAAGGGAGTGAAAAATCTACAAAAAATATATTCTGTAGATCTCAATAAAAACTTTCAACGAAAATTGGTTTGAACGAAATACAGTCAGCGGTTGTTGAGATACAGCGACCGCAAGTATAACTTTGTTTTTCATACAAACACTATGAAAAACAAAGTTATTTTTGTAGTTGCGAAAAATCAAAGTTATAGAATACTCTACTGTGTTACGGCACCCTACGAGTGCGAGTCCGACTTGCACTTGGCCAGTTTTTTTTTATGATGAAAGGTAACAGGACAAGCACGCAGCTCGCCTTATGGTAAGCGATAGGGTCTATCTATTACAGATACAGCGGTATGCAATACTTATGTGTTTAATTCGAGAACTCTGTAAACTTTGACTATGATGAGGTACGGCATCCAATTATACCTCATTAAAAATTGTTAAGGTGGGTGGTGACTTGCTATACACTGATTGGGCCTCCCATAAAGGTTTTCGGCCCAAAACCTATAGGTTACTTCCGGTCGACCTAGAATTGTCAATTTTGGTCACAAGCAAGGTCTTACAATACAAGCAAAGGAAAAATTCCGAAAAACAAAAAATGTTGAAAATGTAGGTACATTTTGGTACTTACAAGTTTTCGCGAAAATCTAAATTTGCCCATATCTTTTTATCGTGTTGACTCAGGGCCTTAATTTTTATACACCTAATAGGGACTATAGACTTCAATATCAAGTATAAATTTCAACTTACTAGGTCCACCCGTTCCTGAGAAAATTGGCGGTGACACACGGACAGACAGACGGACAGACAGACGGACAGACAGACGGACAGACAGACAGACAGACGGACAGACAGACGGACAGACAGACGGACGGACAGACAGACGGACAGACAGACGGACAGACAGACGGACAGACAGACGGACAGACAGACGGACAGACAGACGGACAGACAGACGGACAGACAGACGGACAGACAGACGGACAGACAGACGGACAGACAGACGGACAGACAGACGGACAGACAGACGGACAGACAGACGGACAGACAGACGGACAGACAGACGGACAGACAGACGGACAGACAGACGGACAGACAGACGGACAGACAGACGGACAGACAGACGGACAGACAGACGGACAGACAGACGGACAGACAGACGGACAGACAGACGGACAGACAGACGGACAGACAGACGGACAGACAGACGGACGGACAGACGGACGGACAGACGGACGGACAGACGGACGGACAGACAGACGGACAGACAGACGGACAGACAGACGGATGGACAGACAGACGGACAGACAGACGGACAGACAGACGAACAGACAGACGGACAGACAGACGGACAGACAGACGGACAGACAGACGGACAGACAGACGGACAGACAGACGGACAGACAGACGGACAGACAGACGGACAGACAGACGGACAGACAGACGGACAGACAGACGGACAGACAGACGGACAGACAGACGGACAGACAGACGGACAGACAGACAGACAAGAAAGTGATCTTATAAGGGTTCCTTTTTTTACCTTTTGAGGTACGGAAACCTAAAAAGGAACAATTTTGTGTAGTATAGGCAGTAGTAGTAGATAGGCATTTTAAAAGACAAGACAAGAGTAAAAAAAATATTGTCGAACGAGAAAACAATACTAATATTCTTGTATCCTTTTGTTTTCCGCAGCATTAATTTGCGCGAATAAAGCCTGCGAATTGTGAAAAAAACACGCGCCGTCACAATGGCCAGGGATTTCCACTGAAATATTCATAGTTTTTCCGTTCGCACGGTTTATTATATTTTTTATTTGCTATCCGTTATTCCACTCACATTTTATAGGAATATCGATAGGTTTGATTATGAAATGGATACTAGATGTCACAGTAAGATACGTCAGAGACATAGATTCCACAGGCTGTAAGAGAACTATAATTCAATGTTCCGCCTGACGTTTTTTAATGGTTTTTTTTTTTATAGTAAAAGTTAACAGGACAAGCACGACGCTCGCCTGATGGTAAGCGATGACGTCGACCTAGTACAGATACAGCGGCATACAAAATTCTGGCAGTCCAGAATTTGGCATGTCACTGCACTGCGCGTGTTACCTTGAGACAAAAAGATGTTGAGTCTCACATGCCCTGTAATTTCACTGAACACCTTGCCATTTCAACCGAAACACATTACTATTTCACGGCTGAAAATTAAGTGGCAAAGTGGTTGTACCGCCCCAGGCGGACTCAGCAGAAGTCCTACCACTACAAATTACTTGCTACCAAAAAGTAGCTTACCACCTTTACGATATTCTCACAGTACAGCCCTTGAGAGTCACACCATTCTTGGCCTAGCGTGTTCACTATCCTCGACCGCATCGTCGCTTGCCACCAGGCGAGATAGTTGTACCAAGAATAACATCGATGCTATTATTATTAGTAATATAAATAAATCTGAAATGTGTAGACGTATACATATATATACACAAATACACACATACATACACACAATTTGTTATTAGTAGGGAAGAATTTTTATAAGTTATTTTCTAAGTTAGGTATATCAATTATGCACAAATAGTTAAAAAGTAGTAATGTATAAGTTTACCCACGGTACATGTATTTGTAACATTTCTTTGTGTCAATTACTGAAATCCAAAACACAGGATTTTTCCTAGTGTGGAATTTCAGGGTGCCCAAATGATGGTTAATTTGTGTCCATATATATAAGAATTAATGTAAAAACTAGTTTGAGTTTAATAGATATTCCCTCCCATACAATAGTATATTACGATACGTGTGACTTAAGTGTCGATTATTGAACGGCGTGAAGTTAGCCCCCAAAAGCCGCCGTGCAATAATAGACAACTTAAGTCACGAGTATCGTATTTTATTTTATAGATAGCAGTGTGACATAAGCCCGCACTTTACGCTTACGCTACGCTTTTCCTTCTAATAGCCGATTATTGGACGCGTTACTAGTCACGGTAAAGCGTGCGTAAAGTGCGGGTTTAGGTCACACTGCTGCACTGTGCTATAAAATAAAATATTTAAAAACAAAAACAACCGACTTGCGACCACCTCGGAAATGTACCCTACCGAGTAAAAATAGAATCGGTTAAAAATTGACGGAGTTAGTAACTATATATTATTTATTATAGTAACTATTATATAATCTGTGCCAGTAGTAAGAGGTAAATTGTCGAGATAAGTAAATGCATTGTAATACAAATGTCGATATATTAAAAACGGCTCGGTCGATTTCGTAAAAATTACAATGGGAGCACCTCGAAAACGTACCCTACCCATTAAAAAATGAATCATTCAAATCCGTTCACAGTTGACGGAGTAATCGCGTAACATAAACACAAAAAAAAACACAGATGAATTGAGAACCTCCTCCTTTTTTGTGAAGTCGGTTAAAAAGTTGAATTTAAAAAAAAAACAAAAAAATACAGAATTGAAAACCTCTTCCTTTTTGCAAGGCGATGATAAGTGCCCTTACTGCTTGTTAACATAAGTATAGTATCGCAATTTTTAGGCTATGAATCTGATAAATAATTCGAGGACACGTGTTGAGAGCAAATGAACAACGATGTCTGTATTGTGAACTCACTTCGCCGACTTATCGTTAGACGATGTGTCTACGATCCAACGACTTCTCTGAATGGAGTCGGCCATGTGGAATCATGTAGCAGACGCAATATCGGATACGGATGTTAGATATTAATCATACAAATTTGCATGCAGTTCAAAATGTATCAAAATACGTAGGTACATACGTACAAACATGAAATAGTCGTGTGGCATATAACTACCTGGTAGCCACACAATTATTTTGAAAAAAAAAACTAAACTTTAAAAGTCATTTTTCTTTTGGGGTACGGAACCCTAAAACACCTGAAACATAAAATGAAAATGCCTCGCGCAATATATAAAGTCAGTTTCTGTTAATTTTTTAAAAGATAATATACATCTTATATACTTAGCCTAACACGATAATCTAAGAGAATTTTCCACACTGAAAAGCCTACTTACTCCCTGTCACCTTTACAAAATAAACAAATCTGTGGATAAACAACTCGACGGAACAAAGCTTCCTCATTACGCGTTTAAAATGCTTTGCAAAACAAAGGTAAGATACCTCTGAAATAGTGTATAAGATACGGGTTGATATCATTACGAAAACAATAATTAAATAATACCAATGTTGATATACTAACAACGGCTCGGCCGATTTCGTAAAATTTACAATGGGACCACCTCGGAAACGTACCTTACCCATTAAAAAAAATCATTCGAACCCGTTCACAATTGACGGAGTAATCGCGTAACATACACACAAAATAATATCGTTTAAAAACTAAAAAACAACCGACTTCAATGCCGCGCTATTCATGTTCAGTACCAATTTTGAGATGTTTATCTCAATATCTCTGGAGATACTTATCATACCTCGATAAAATTACCATGGTACCACACTTGGGATATTTCCTTTCGAACAAAAAAAGAATAATCGAAATCGGTTCATAAACGACGAAGTTATCCGCGAACAAACATAAAAAAAATAAAAAAATATATACGGTCGAATTGAGAAACCTCCTCCTTTTTTTGAAGTCGGTTAAAAAATACGTACAGACGAATTGACAACCTCCTCCTTTTTTGTGAAGTCGGTTAAAAACAAAAACATATTTATGTTGAATGCAATAAGGTTAATTAAAATTTAGATTATTTCTTAATATCTTATAGGCTATCGTTTGTTCACAATCTCGCCTGGTGGGAAGCAATGGTGTGGTCGAACAGGCTAGCCCTAGAATACTCTGACTCTCAAGTGCTGTGTTCT
This sequence comes from Cabera pusaria, assembly GCA_954871355.1. Taxonomy (NCBI): domain Eukaryota; kingdom Metazoa; phylum Arthropoda; class Insecta; order Lepidoptera; family Geometridae; genus Cabera; species Cabera pusaria. Next base: position 3,527,708 of record OX940891.1, read on the forward strand.
GCCGGAACACCGTAAGGTTATAGCGACAGATTTTCTCCTTGATGGTGGTAAGCTGCTTTTTGGTAGCAAGTAATTAAGTATCTAATATTTAATATTATTAAATATATTTATATTTAATATCTATCTAAGTGTACCTATTTTATCTATGTATCAATTTATTATTTATTTTTATTATTTTATTTACAAATATCTTCGCATTTTTTTCATCACCCGCAGGCTTGTCTGAAAATCAGCGTCCAGGTGTAAATCTAGACATAATGTGCTGAGACAAGCCTTTTTGACACCTCACATTGTTTCTGGTTTTTTCTTTCATTTGTTCAGTTTCATTGTTTTAGTAAGTATTTTAATGTGTTATGTCAAATAAATGATTTTTCTTTCTTTCTTTCTTTCAAGTCAGGCGGAACATCGATATAATAAGCTCCTAACACCTGTGGGTATTATAAAAGCTCCATTTTATTTTAAGTTAACTTATAATGACTTAAAAACGGGAATTCAACTTGATTAAGGGAGGCGATGTAGTGATAGATAACTCTTTCAGCTTTCTTCGGAAGTCTTCTTCAGGACTTTGGTACAAAGCATAAAAAAACAAAGGTCACACACTAGGTAATGGAGAAGTTTCACAGTATGCAGTGTAGTCTGAATAAAATAGACAATAGAAGCTTGAAAAACTCTTGTAAGATTTTATGATAGCCTTATTTGCGCATATCTATGTGATTTCCTAGGATTATTAAATAAGACATCTTAGGAGATACATAACAAGAAATAAAAACAAGTTCAGTTTCGTTAGCGTATTTCAATTTTTTTCTTATAAATATTGCGATCATAAAATAATGGCAACAAGTTGACAAGTTACAAAATTAAAGTTTTGAATAAACACCCATGACAATGTCCTTTAGAAAATTAGCGCCATAACATCAATCTAAGAACCACCACTGATTAATTACGAACCGTTTAAAGACAAAATTGAACTTGTTTTAGAGAAAAATGGCAACATGGATTTGCACAAACAAATGTTTACTGCAGCGCCCCCTGGTGAGTTCACACCGTAAAACCTATTTAAGAACATGCACCAATCAAACACAAACCTATAGCTAAAAACTGCATCAAAATCGGACTAGTCGTTTTAAAGAAAAATGACAACATCAATTTGCACCAACAGATGATTACTGCAGCGCCCCCTGGTGAGTTGTCACCATAACACCTATCTAAAAACATGCACCAATTACACTCAAACTCATTACTGAAACTGAAACTGAAACTGACACACAAACAAACAAACAAACATCTTCTCACCCCAAACGCATATACAGTCTCCGTTCCGTCGTGGGTAAAAATAAATACAACCACCAATATGCAAATTTTTTTGTTTTTATTAATGTGAAACTATTTTTTTCATTATTTCCAATATTATCATCAGTAATCAGAAATGTCCACCAAGCTGCAAACAAAAAGAAGTCACAGATTAATAATGAGGTGCTTCAGGTGGAGCTGAAAGCGATAAGAGGCAGTGGGCTCGTCGCTTCCATTAAATAATGACATCTAATTATATCTCCATTGTCGAATTTCGGCGCTGCATTTAATTTTGTTTGTAGAGGTAACGTCGATGTGTGGTGTAGGACATAAGAGGCAGCGATCTTACAACCCGCTGATTTCAAGTGAGCAATATAAATAAGGCTTTGTATGCGTTTTATGAATATTTGTTTTATAGATTGCATGTAATAAAAAAAAAAAACAACGCGTAGCACTCCGGGAGAGCCAGCAGAAGTTAAAACTCGAACATCAACGTTGTGCATTTGGTCCACTCTCCCTCCGTTTTACGAATTTTCGATCAGGTCACGAGTCCTAACGCGAGGTCCTGACGCGAGATTAACATTTTTTACCCATCCCAAAAAGTTCACAACGCTGCTAAAGAACTTTTCACTTCAAAAATTCGTTAGTTTGATAATCCTCATTGATTATTTTTAAATGTATACAAGGTGTGGTTTTGCATTCTCGCCATATTTGCATAGTCGATTGTAACAGGTACCCCTAATCACTTAATAATATTATTTAAGTGCTTTCGTTAGTTAATACCCGGATAATTGTTAAAACAATTTTTTGTTTTGATCTCCAGAATAATCACCAAAGTTATATTAGAATACACGTGTTTCGCCGATGGACGGCCGGCCTGTTTGATCTTTGCGCGCCGCTTTGCGAGTGTGCATGTATTTCGGCAAAGAGCGAGTCGCTTTTAGGAAGGTTTTATTTTCAATTAATTATTATTTTTCGATTTTTTTTTTTAATATTTTTTTTACTGATTCTTGTTCTATACATGGAGTATACCTACTCCTGCAAATATGGCGGGAATGCAAAACCACACCTTGTATATACGATTTACTATATAGGATAAGTATGGATTATTTATGTATGTTTCATGTATGTTTGTTTATCATTTGCACTGTGTAATAAATAAACTTGATTTATGAATTGTATAATTTGTCATTGGTGTCAGTACCTGTATCCAAGAAACATAATTATACTTCAAACTTTAACTAAATAGAGAAGTTTTTATATATTTGATCTTATACCATGGACCACCCGTCAAATGTCATTTAATTTAACACGAGGGCGTTCAAGTGTTCGCTGATAAATACGCGGCTCCCCTTTGCAATAATAATATCGTCGTTTTGGTGTAATTAATTTATAAAAGGTGTTATTGGGACACACACACAGATATGCGTGTTCAAGTTTGTAGGGCTATGATAGATATGCAGATACAGGTAAAATTTAAAGAATGTAACAAATTATCCAACAAATCTATCCGGATTATTATGCATACAAAAAGCCACTTCGTTCATGATACGAACCGCCAGGGAATAGATACCCTGCGTGATTCTATGTTTGCGGTTTAGTACAATATTAACTCGCGATTTAAAGACCCCCCCCCCCCGTCTTCAAATCGCGAGTGAATAGGTATCTTCTGGGTAAGCACGCTCCATCATCGATCGTATCATCACTTAACATCAGGAGAGATAGTGGTAAAACGCGAGCCTATATGATATTTAAAAAAAATATTAATGTGTACAATCATACAATGTAGGCCTATGTATGTATATTTCGAGTAGCTGATGATAAAAAATCGTATCGTACGTGTTTACAGGTATGTTTCTTATAAAGCAAACACACACACACACACACACACACACACACACACACACACACATACACACATACACACATCAAATGTTTTTACGATCACACATGGTCACACACATAAAGTATGCCTTGTTGTGAGGATATTATAGAAAAAAAACTTCAAAACTCGAACTCTAACTTTATTAAGTTTAACGTAAGTTTACTTACTGCAGCTTATTATCTTATAAATTATAATTCCACCGCATGCAGTAATTAATTTTAAATATGCTCAACAACTGTCACTTCATAATGGAACTCTGAGTGTAGAGGTTAATTAAACCTTAAGGGTTTACCTCTCTGTATGATGCATGAGGTGCGAAAATATAAAGCTGATTCTTATCTTATTGACAGACATTATGTGAGATTTTTATTTTTTATACAGCTACAGCGTAAAATATACCTATGTTTTGTATTGAAAGAAAGAAAAGAAAGAAAATATTTTTTTTCAGCTAAACTAACTACACAGTCAAAAACAATATAAAACAAAAATAGATAGCGTTACATAAACAAAAAAATAAAATAAAATAGAAACTAAAAAATAGATTTTTAACACAAGGTAGTTGTTGCTGAAAAGGCCTATCTCAGCACAAATGTTCAAGAAGCTAACCACCCGAACGCTGATTTTCGGATAGGCCTAGAGCGGGTGTTGGACTAACACAAAACAATTTCTAAAAAAGAAAAAAAAAAGAAAATGCCAACTGTACGATGTTTCTGGGTAGACAGTTGTTGAGAGACATGGCGAGCTGAAGATGACCTGCCCTCGGCAAACCAAATGAGCTTGTTATATAGATAAAATTGATTTTTAAAGTTTATTACGCCAAAAAGCAGACACGCCAGGTGGTGTTTACGTCTAGATTTAATTTTCAATGTATAGTGTTTATTAAGGAAGGGAGTAACATGTGATCTAACAGGAATATTGAAGCAGAATCTTGCACAGGCATTTTGACAGGCATATTGAAGAAAAAATAATATCTACATAGAAACATTGTAAGCATAGAAACATTTTAAACGTAATTCAACGAGCTGAAGTTGGCATAAATACGGCCGCGCGACGCTTCATAGTACTTTCGAGCTCGGACCGTCGAGCGGTACGGAGCAACCGATATTGCCGTGTACTTGTAATATTTATGTTGTAACCACATAAAGTTACTTAATATTTGAACAGAAGACTTATTTCAAGTCGTCCACTATGAATGATGACGACGCTGACGTCAACACTGCTGGCGTCACATTCTTTAAAACCAATAGTTATGTACCTCTCTCGTCATATATATAAATGTAACTATTTTTAACCGACTTCAAAAAAAGGAGGAGGTTTCTCAATTCGACCGTATATATATTTTTTTTTTTTTTTTTTTTTATGTTTGTTCGCGGATAACTTCGTCGTTTATGAACCGATTTCGATTATTCTTTTTTTGTTCGAAAGGAGATATCCCAAGTGTGGTACCATGGTAATTTTATCGAGGTATATATAAGTATCTCCAGAGATATTGAGATAAACATCTCAAAATTGGTACTGAAAATGAATAGCGCGGCATTGAAGTCGGTTGTTTTTTAGTTTTTAAACGATATTATATTGTTGGAGCACTACAAGTATCAAACATTGATTTTTCTTGGTATAATAATGGTCTTCTTACTATTAATTGTATGCTATGTAGGCGATAGACCCAGGTATCATATTTTCTGGCTGCAGAATTATTTATCACGTTTGTTAGAATTTTACCTAAGAAAAGTTATGCTGAACTGAAGTTAAACAATGCAGCAAAATAATCGCTAGTTTTGATATCTTATCACTCCAGATTTCGTACGACTGCATATTGAATTACATATAAATTTTCATAGAAGTTATATGATGACAAAATACGGTCTTCACTCTTAAGGAAACTATCACGTTTTCTTATTAACTTACATTCATAATCTACTTATCATCAATAATACATTTTATATCGTATCAAGAGTCAAATAGTCAATAGTTATGACAGAAACGATTTTTTTTTATGTGGGTCGCACATTACTAGTATTCTTGAATTAAGCTAAATATTGCTTGTATCTGGTGTGAGTTTACGTCAATAGTGCAATGGGTGGGGATCGAACTCATAACCTCTCGATCACCAGGCCGACTCTTTTGCAATTGCCGCCTTTGATTTTTGAGTTTCTTTAATAAGTGATTATTAAAAATTCTCCAAAATATTACTCAAATAACTTCTAAGATTCAAACAGAAATATTCGCCAGGTAATTTTATAAAGCTCTAAAGAGCTTAACCTACTTATTTACTTTTATATTATTATGAAAACTAATTTAACTTACCACACATTCCACTCAAAGTTTTCGCATTTAGCTTCATGTGAGCTCGTAAAACACTGTCGGTATCATTTACTAGCAAATTTCGTACTCCTCTTTTGTACGAAAATATATTCGTCAACGCTATTTTAACCCGAAAGTATCTTTCGAGAGCCAGTTTCCGTTCTAGGCCTAGCGTGTTACCATCAAAACTCACTAACAGGTGAGATAGTGGTCAAAGGCTAGCCTATATGATATAAAAAATTGAAAAAAAGCACTAAAGAATACACTATCATAGAAAACAGCTTGATCCCACATTCTCCAATTAAAACAGAACATCTTACAGACAAAAACAAACCCGAGAGCAAATAACTGAGACAGCTAAGTTCAGTAGAGACTTGAAGTAATAATGCCAGCTAAGCGGGCCAGGGTGAGGCAACACTGGAACACCTGGGACACCGTGATAATGAAACTAATTTACTAGATTTAGGGAGGTAGGAGGAATGGAGGTGGTTTTCAGTTTGGGAAGAAAAGGTTAAGGAAACAAGTTTAATATTGAGCTGTTCTTTTGGTTGTTTTGTTTTGTTGGCAGAATATACTTTAATACTAATTAAACTTAAATGGTAGACGTTAGCAGGATTTTTTTATTCTGGCATGGGTAGATAATATAATATGTGACTGTAGTCTCACCGGATGGAAAATGACAATGCCGTATATAGCAGTGGGATCGCTTTAACTTATTGGAAAGGGATAGATGAACTGTATTAAAATCATCATGATTTAAGGGAGCACAAACACCACCTCAGTGCTCCCAGCCAAAGAACAAATAATAGATTCGCCAGCCAACCTCACCTGCCCGTGGTGCATCCTGCTGACCAATGAACGTGGCTTTGGTGACCGATAAATGGCGGTAAAACCATTTAAAATTTTGGCGTAGCTAAATACTACCGGTCAGTGACGGGCAGCAGCGTAACCGGTGCGAGGAGCTACGTCCTGCGATCGCCAACTCGCCTGCCCAGCGTGGCGATTAGGGCATATCGCTACTAATGAGCCGAAGATCGGGCTCAGTGGCATATCTTGGGAGAAGCCTACGTCCAGCAGTGGACTGACACTGGCTGGTTAAGATGATTATTAAAAACATCATGCCAGAAGTTGGCTGACAGATTAGCTAAATTTTTAGGGTTCCATGTTTTAATTAATACCTGCTTGTATGGTATATTTAATGCACCTAATTGGAAAAGGTCAAATCCGATGCACTGTGTGTTTTTTTAGGTTCAAATAAACATGTTAGGGAATTAACTTACTTAAAGCAATTTCCTAAATCGGTTTGAACAATTTTTTACCGACTTCACAAGAAAGGAGGAGGTTCTCATTTCACCTGCTTTTTAGATTTGTTACCTAAAAACGCAGTCATTTAGTAAGCGATTTTTTTTGCTGGAGAGAATATGATTCCCGTTTGGTCCCATTGTAGTTTTATCGAGATCTGATAAGTGTATATAGAGATATGGAGATAAACACCAAAAACTTTGTACTGAAAATAAGTAGCGTTGCATTAGAAGTCGGATCATTTGGTTTATTCCTGTTTGTTCTCTTGATCTGTCCCCTTAAGTGGACAAACAGTAAACGAGTTCATGCTATCCCCTGCAAGCAAGGGGACAGGATGAACTTTTTTGTCCAGTCTGTCCCCTTGCTACGACTAAGGAGACAGCGTGAACTTTTTTTTCCTGTTTGTCCACTTAGGGGACAGATTAAGGGGACAAACAGGAATACACCGTTTTTTTTATTGTACACGATCTTTAATTAATATCCTACAACACATTACTATTTTCTACCACGAAAAATACCCATAGCCTCTAAACGAAGTAATCACGATATATTAAACCATCCGAAAATAATTTTCCTACTGAATGTTGTGAGTAGACCCGGATTCCCGTCTGGATTAAATTTTCTTATTCGTTGAATGCAGCCATGATGCCCTCGGAACTGCGCTGACTACGATAATGGCCATTTCGAATTTCATTCAGAGAAATTCGCTCATTTTAAAGCTAGTAATGTGACTTATACAATAGATTCATTAAAACTCTTGGATGAACGAGAAATAAGTAGTTTTAAAGTTTGTCAATTAGTCTATTGGACTGAGCTTTCAGTTTTTAGGGTTCCGAACCCAAAGGGTACCAACGGAACCCTATTACTACGACTCCGCTGTCCGTCTGTCTGTCTGTCTGTCTGTCCGTCCGTCACCAGGCTGTATCTCATGAACCGTGATAGTTAGATAGTTGAAATTTTCACAGATGATGTATTTCTGTTGCCGCTATAACAACAAATACTAAGAACAGAACAAAGTTAAAAATTAAAGAAAAGTTTAAAAAAAGTTTTTTACGATAGCGCAGCGCCACCTATCCAGCATCAAAAATGGCGCGCTATCGTCTTTACCTTAATCTGAATATCGGAAGCGGCTCCAACGATTAAATAAAATTTAGTATACGTACAGGGGATTTCGGGGGCGATAAATCGATTTAGCTAGGAGTCATTTTCAGAAAATGTCAACTTTATTGATAATCAACTTAAAATATGACTCTTTCCGACATCTATTGGCGAGTAGAAGTACTGTTTCAGTAAAGCAGTTACTTGCTCTCAATTAAAAAAAATAGTATTATTATTCGGCAATAGATGTCGGGAAGAGTCATATTTGTCTGTTTAAGTGGCAAAAAATACCGAGCAAAGCTCGGTCAACCAGATATTTAATAATATTAATTACTACAATTACTATTTAAAAGTGTAATTGGTATGGCGCCAACAGTCTTCAATAAAATTCCTAAATCTTTAAAGGACATGGACAATATTATGTTTAAAAATAGGCTAAAACAATTTTTAATTCAGAAATGTTATTATGGTATTGACGAATTTTTAAGTGACAAATTATAATCATTATTATTATTTTCATGACATTGTGCTGTATCCTTTTAATTTTATAATTCAATTTAGTTTATAAGAATGACCAGTGTAATATGTATATAAATTTGGATTATATGTAGTGAGTAAAGCAGCGCCATCTGCAAAGTTTGCACGCCTGTTAAGGCAAAACATGACGATAGTTCGAATATTTTGTCACAACTTTTTGTTATACGCATGTTTTACGCAAATAAAATATCTTTATCTTTATCTTATCTTTATTACTACTATTACTATTACTACTATATAATACTATTCTACCTTTGTGTTAACGTTTACTTAGTTGGTGTTAGAAGTTCGTTAGAAATTCGATAGATGGCGTTCGGAACCCTCCGTGTGCGGGACAAAAGTCTGACTCGCACTTGGCCAGTTTTTATTTTTGTTACGTGTCTATATGTCTATGATCATAGCCGAAAACAAGTTATACCTATCAATTGTATAAATTTACTAAGCAATCGTTAAACGCTTAAACATGTTTTTTTATAGAGTGATTTATCTACTCAGCGTAGATATTTCACTGCTATTACAATCTAGCCTTATAACTAGGCTAATAAGTAATTTGATTTTAACTTAATTTACTATTAGAATATTACCTAAAATGTGTCCGTTAACACTTTTCCTAATGTCTCTATTAAGAACAAGACACCTTTTTCTTGTGTTCTTTTAAATAGCGTTCACTATCACTAAACTAATGTACACTTAGTAAAGTAGCACTGAAGTAACTCGAAAGGTTTTACCCTTTCAGTCTTCTCACTACGTTTGTGTACGCTCAAACTTATTTTTAACCGACTTCAAAAAAGGAGGAGGTTTCTCAATTCGACCGTATATTATTATTATATATATTTTTTTTAATGTTTGTTCTCGGATAACTTCGTCGTTTATGAACCGATTTTGATTATTCTTTTTTTGTTTGAAAGGAGATATCCCAAGTGTGGTACCATGGTAATTTTATCAAGGTCTGATAAGTATCTCCAAAGATATTGAGATAAACATCTCAAAATTAGTACTGAAAATGAATAGCGCGGCATTGAAGTCGGTTCTTTTTTAGTTTTTAAACGATATTATAAAACTTGTCTACTTAAAAACACAATCCGACTATACTTAACTTAAGCAAAACCTATGTTCGCCATTTTAAAAAACTTTTAAAACTATCAAAAGGAATCTCTGAAATCTAAATAAAATGCAATACAATCCAGAACTACAGCCAGCCAATTTACTTTCGCCACATTTTGAAACCTACACACCGAAATTAATTCAATTCCGAAGTTAAATTAAACGTAAAGCACACAGGTAACATTCAAAACAAACACTTGCTGAAATATTCAAAAACTGTTCGGAAGTTGTGCATAACAGCACATCGGACCAGCGGACTGACTCGTGAAAATTTAACTAGAGCGATGTTCAGTTTTATTTGCACTGAGGTGTACGTTTCGCTGGCAGGTGAACTTTGTAGTGCGCAAGCGGCTTGATCCGTTAGTTACGAGTGGAAGGGAATATCTATAGATTGTTTTATGTTAAGGATAAGCAGAACGTTTGCTTGATGGGAAATTACATCTGCTGGTAGTAAAAAAAACGAATTACTAATATTTTCAAAAAATACTAATATTTTTTTCAAGTAAACAAACAGATCTTATGGAATTAACTTATTGAAAGCAATTTCCCAATTATATAAAACAGTTTATATCTTCTCCCATTGTTGTTTTTAGCCGACTTTTTTATGTTTAGGATAAGCAGAACGTTTGCTTGATGGTAGATGACATCTGCTGCTACTAAAAAAAATGTACGGTCGTACAAAACGAAATAAAGACCGGCAAAGTCGAGTTGGACTTGCCCACCGAGGCTTCCGTACCAACGTTGGTTGGCACCAATTAGGCTAGACCTCTAAATCGTATGAACGCCCATATAAGTCAAAGGCCTACCTTGATTGGCGTTAACTATGTATGTATGGGGATACCCTTTAATTGTCAACATATTTTATTTTTTGGAATTTTTCCTTTATTTGTGCTATAAGATTGTCAATTTTGGTCACAAGCAAGGTCTTACAGCACAAGTCAAGGAAAAATTCCAAAAATAAAAAAAAATAAAAATTAAGGTAATTTTTGGTACTTACAAATTTTCGCGTAAATCTAAATTTGCCCATATCTTTTTATGGTGTTGATTCAGGACCTTGAGTCACCTCATAGGGACTATAGACTTCTGTATCTGGTATAAATTTGAACTTGCTAAGTCCACCCGTTTCTGAGAAAATCGGTAGTGACACACGGACAGACGGAAAGACAGACGGACAGACAGACAGACAGACAGACAGACAGACAGACAGACAGACAGACAGACAGACAGACAGACAGACAGACAGACAGACAGACAAACAGACAGAAAGACGCAGACAGACAGACAGACAAACAGACAGAAAGACAGACAAACAGACAGACAGACAGACAGATAAGAAAGTGATCTTATAAGGGTTTCTTTTTTTTACCTTTTGAGGTACGGAACCCTAAAAACTGACTTCACTTGCCGCGATAGTAAAAATAGCCACTAGCCATAATCATGCCATCAAAGTGTACAAATTTGTGTATATTGTTTATCTCCATATCTCCGGAGATTATTATGATTCAGACCTCAATCAATTTTGAATGTGACTAAACGGGAGGCATAATCTCCGAAACAAAAAAAAATTCAAATCGGATATTGGAAAAAATCGAAAAAAGATATGGCGGAGTTCTGAAATGAAATGAAATGAAATTATTTATTTGCTAGAAATATGGTAAAAACAGATGAAACTTAAATAACGTGCAGCATATTTCGTCAAAACACTGACATGCAAATATTTAGAGTGTTATCAATTAAAGTAATTTCTCTACATATTCAGAGATGATACAATTACTAAAATTACAAGTCATTCATATATGATTAAAAACTTCCGATAATACAATTAAAATTAAGTATGTCATTCATTGAATAAGAAATTATAAATTATAATTTTCTAATTCTACCGACAAATAATTCAAATAATTATCAATTTTATATTATACAAATGTCTACAATATTTAGAATTATTCATTTAGATTATAGAAACAATTTTCAGTCAGCCATTTGTGCAGTTTTGTTTTAAATTGTTTCAATGGCAATTCTCTGATTGCCTGTGGTATGTTGTTATATATCTGAATGGTCATGAGCTTGCAGTTCTTTCTTTGCAAGACCGTATTGCTACTTATAATTTTTAATTTAGTAGGATCCCGTCTCGTGTGACGTAGAAAAGCATTTTCACTAGCACTATGTAATGTTTCAAAAATTTCTGGATGCTCTTTTACAAATACTCCAGCCTACATAATGTACAAGCCAACCAAGGTCAAAACCTTCAGTTTTTTAAAAAGAGGTCGGCAAGAGTCCAGTGGTAAGTCTGAGGTAGTCTGAGGTAACAAACATAAAAATAAACTGGCTAAGTGCAAGTCGGACTTGCACTCGTAGGGTTCCGATTCCGTACCACACTACGATATTTTATAAAATCGAGCAAAAAATGCTGAAAGAAATAACGTAATAAATTGATAAATCGACCTAGCTAGGTTTTCATTTTCAGAAAATGTTGTTTTATCCCTGTTTTCAGGTAATGAAAAACTTCTACAATATAATTAGAACATGAAGGTAAATTTCGCCGGAGTTACATTATTATTGATAGCTCAGTGGAAGATCGATCGGATAGCGATCAGAAGGACCCGGTTCGAGTCCAGACGAGATGATTAATTTTTCCAAGTCTGTTCTTTTGAGAGAATTATTGGGAGCCAAAACTTTACATAAAACACGATTTACAAAAAAAAAAAAATGCGATTAAAGCTGGGTCATCCAGATATTATTATATTATATAGATTATATTAACGTGTCAATTCCAAACATTTATTAAAACGGGAGCCGCGTGATTATTTAGTACAACGCCATTTTACGAACATCTAACGCCAACTAAGTGAAAGTTAACACACAGGTAATTAAAATAATTATTACAGTCAAACGTTTATAGATGGCGTTATAGTAAAATGCCGAAAAACACGCTTCTTGTGTGGGGACCCCCTTTAATTTTTAACTTTATTCTGTTTTTAGTATTTGTTGTTCTAGCGGCAACAGAAATGCATCATCTGTTAAAATTTCAACTGCCTAACTATCACGATTTCAAAAATTATTTTTCGTTTGTGAGATTAGCCTCTCGATTGGGCCCTATCAAATTTTATCGAGGTATGACAATTATCTCTGGAGATATAGAGATAAACATCTCAAACACATTACATACCTTGAAGACATGCATTTGTATACCTTGACGACATGGTATTACTGGCTATTTTGATTATCGCAGCAGGAGAAGTCGGTTTTTTTTCGTTTTATACGATCATAGTTTATTATAAAAAATAATTGACAACGCATGTTCCACACAAAAAGTAATGATTTGTAATCAGTGTACAAATTAAAATTTTTTGCAAGTAGAAAATGCCAAAAATATTAGTCTGAACAACTACTATTGACTTTAGTAGATTATTCCGTGTGGTAGTAACTCAGTTCGTCTTTCAATAAAATTAGATCTGCGCAATGAGCTCTGTTTAGTATCTTTCTTATATCCTTAATATTTGTCTTGGCGAGCGATAAGAGGCCTAAAATTCCTCCTAACCTTAGGTTATAAAACATTCCCACCAATTAGTAACCAAATAACCCAATAACACCTTATATGGAATACTTGCCAGCTACGTCAATGTAGACTACAAATTGTTTACGCAAATACACCGCGAGCCAAAATAATTGGTTATACTCGTAGCCAATTACGATGATGGACATCGGACAATGCTAGACTGTACTTACTTGTTAATGAAGGGGACGTATGGGAGACATATTTGATATTTGCTAATGAGGGAGGTTGGGTGTTTGCGATACGTGAAATACGACCAAATTGAACGAAGTTTTGATAACGCCAAATTTGAATGCAATTTGGAATTTCAGTGGCATTTGAATTTTAATAGTTTGTTGCAGTAAATAACAATGGTTGCAAGTCCAATAACTCTTCAAGTGCGAGATGTGCGTGGACATGTTTTTATAATGTTTAACAAAATATGGTTTATTCCCGTATACCCTCGAAGACGTAGAGGGCAGAAGGGCAGTTGCCTGCCGCAAGTTGAGATTTGAATTCAGTGTTGCAAGCTTTATCACAGACGTACTGCTCAATTTTTATACATTCTCTGACGACACACATTCTCGAACAGATATCTGAGCTAGTTTCCAAACTTTAAAAGAGACTACATAACATAAAAATGTCTCTCTACCATCGGCATCATTTCTTTTCATCGTTAATTTCAACTCATTTGACGATCCTACCACAGGTGATATCAGATACCAGAGCTATCGATGTTCCACCTGAATTGTTACCAAATAATTAAGATACTTTAAAAACTGAAACAACCGGCTTCCATGCCCCGCGAGTCAATTTCAGTAGAAAGTTTGAGACGTTTATCGTCATACCTCTAGAGATACTTATCAGATCTCAATGAATTTAGAATGGGATCACCTCGAAAACGTACCCTACCGATTAAAACAATAATCATTTAAATCGGTTCACAATTGAGGAAGTAATCGCGTAATATACACACAAAAAAACATACAGACGAATTGAGAACCTCCTTCTTTTTGGGAAGTCGGTTGAAAAATAGCTTACCAATATCAAGGAGAAAATCTGCCGCCATAACCTTACTGTGTTCCGTCAGCAAACAGACTTTGTGAGTCGGGCCATTTTTAGGCCTACCGTGCTCACCATATTCGCCTTTCATTTTTTTTTCCAAATCATCACATCGTAATCAGCCAATGTCTCTCTACGTATAGACACATTGGTAGTACATATTAATATCATAGATGACACGCGTCCGGAGGAGACAATCGATGTTCTCACTTTTGTTCTCGTGCCTATTGTTCAAGCGCCTGAAACGTCACGGTCGAACAGCTTCGTTTAAACAATTTCACCATATATACCATTTCGTATCATTGTTATGTTAATAAGGAAATTGTTTATATGAATTTCGGGATATCCGGATGGGACGAACGTAAACAATGCTGAAATTTTGTTTGTGTACATTTTCATAAATTATCTGAGGTGAAAATAATTACAATGTTGTTTATAAACTTTAAGGATTAAAGATAATGATGTCGATGAAATTTTGAGCTATGTATATTGAAGTTACGAATAAGTAGGTTATATCATTATCATAAGTTCTTTTAATAGAACTAATCGAAATTTATTTCCGTATAGTTCTACAGTAGAACTAGAGTGATAGAACTACACGGAATGCCTTATGCGACACCTTATCTCGTAGCCATGTCCATGTTACAAATCCAGATATACAAGTCTTTACCAATTTGCCTATAGTAAGTTTATATTTGTCTCAAGCTTAGCTATAAAAATACTACAGTCAGACCAAAGAGCAATTATTACTAAAGTAATTATTGCTCTGAGAGTCAGACCTACAATAAAATCTATTCATCTTTTTTAAACGGCATATTTAACTCAACTAGTGATGTGGTGGTAGTATTTTCTTACAATTTTTATTTTCATTCATCAATTATCATTATCATCATCAGCCGGTATCAGTCCACTGCTGGACGTAGGCCTCTCCCAAGATGCACAGTGGTCGGATGCACAGATCGGGCTCAGTGGAGCCCGATCTTCGGCTCTTCTTTTTCAGTTACTGCCCACTGCTTTGCGTATGTTGTCGATTGTTATTATTGTTATATACCGGCTGTAATTCACGTACCTTTAGTCGAATTTTCTCGACCTAGGTCTCGACCTTAGGTGAACATCGCGGTGAACATCGCGATCTCACCGCGTGACCTCACTCCCGGGGAAGAGCGACTGACTCGCTCGAAACCTAGGTCGAGAAAATTCGACTAAAGGTACGTGAATTACAGCCGGTATATAACAATAATAATGTTACAAATTCACGATAATTTTAAAATCAAAATAACTTGTCGATTGCTCATCAATATTGTAAATTATACTAATCTACACTGCACGTCGATCCTACTTACAAACTTTTTTTTTAAATAAAAGCTTATTAGCATTGTGGGTCGCACACTACTATTAATCTTGTTAACCCCTTCAACTAAGCTCAATATGCTTGTGTCTGGAGTAGGTTCATATCAATAGTGCAATGGATGGGGTTAGAACTCACAACCGCTCGATGGGGAGGCTGACGCCTTAGACATTGGGCTATTGTCACTTATTATATACTGAAACATTAATAAAAGAAAACAAAAACAGCATAAAAATATAGCTTGATGCAATATCTACCTACCAGTGAATAACCTCGAGACAAACCCTAATAGAACAACCTAAGCACTAGAGCTAACCAAAATCCGAGAGACTTAGATTAAGCCAGTAGATCCCTGAGAAGTATACGTCCCCATTTACCCTATTTTGTGCATGAATTGATTCAGCGGAGAGCCTTACAGCCGCAACACTATCGTATAAACAGTACCTAATCTTACACTATACTCTGATCAGTATATATGAAGCGAGATGGTTATTAATCTGCCTAAGTTTGAACAGCAAAAAGTGTTTTTATATCTTATAGGCTAGCGTTTGTTTGCGGTCTCATCCGTTGATATACGAGGATGTGGTCAAAGATGATGAACAAGGTTGGCCTCTACGAACAAAATGTTTTTTTCGTTCGTAGGTTGGCCTAGAATACTCTGATTCTCAAGGGCTGCGTGCTGCCGAAACACCGTGAGGTTATGGCGGCAGATTTTCTCCTTTTTTTTTTTTTTTTTTTTTTTATACGTTATAGGCTAGCGTTTGACCACTATCTCACCTGTTGGTAAGTGATGATGCGGTCGAAGATGGTAAGTACGCTAGGCCTAGAATGGGAACTGGCTCTCAAGGATAGCTGCCGGAACACATTAGATGTTTGGTGACAGATTTTCTAACTTGATTGTAGTGAGGTTTTTTTGGTTCAAGTCAGGAGGAATGATAATTATAATATTATCATACAATTTAATTATATAATAACCGAATAGATTGTTGAATCAAACTTAGTCAGAACCCATTTCACAGTCACGTATTTGCTATCGGTACATTCCTGTACTACTAGTTATACAGGATGATATAGTACCAGCTACTATTAAACCAGGCATCTGTTCGCCACTGCCCTCACCAGAACCAGCCGCGACAATACCTTTATTGCTACCTCGTTATTTATGTCACGATGGGGCAAACTTTCTCCTTCGATTACCATCATCAGATGGGACAAACTGTTCGTTGCCTATTTTTTTGATTGCTTCTCAGAGTCAGTTAATGAAATGGGTGTCGGACGTTTTTAGTGCTTAATTACAGATTATGTGTATGCTTATAAACGCAGTAAAAGATGGCGTGTTTAGTACACAGAGCTAAGCTAGTCAACGGGATGATGTAGAAAAATGTGAGGTAAATGCTATTCCAATGATACCTAGGTGCCACCTGTTGTTTACTAGCTTCCTTGTCCTAGAGTGAAGACCGCGAATTGGCAAACGTAGCATGGGACGTCCTGTGACCAGGTGGAGCGACGATATACGCAAAGCGGTGGACAGTGACTGGAAAAGTAGAGTCGCAGATGCTGAATAATTTCTTTATATGTACCTATAGTCTTATAAATGACACACTCTCTCCACCATGATTGCCTATCTCAGACCATTGAAATGTGAACTACCCGCAGCAGGACTGCTTTTTAGGGCCCAGTGGTGGAGAATGGTACGCTTTGACGCCAGAGGTACCAAGCTTAATCCCCACCGTGCACGTGGATTTTTCTATCGAAATAATTATGTGCGCTTCTCACAGTGGCTCTCCGGTCATCGTTAAGAATCCTCCAAAATGCGTGCAACCAAAGTATGGCAGTAGGACACATCTAGTGTCCGTCTGGCCAGCTACGACCTTCAGGTTAGAAAATCTGTCACCAAACATATTAATGCTGTTCTGGCAGCCATCTTATCTTATAAAAAAGCAATTTTCCCCCCTAACTATCGGATGGAGTCTTATATAAAGAGTATCCACAAAAAAAAAACAAGCAACATTACAGTTAGTGCCTAAATATTTAAGCTATTACTTCTGCACAATTAGTCTTTGCCATTATTGTTTTCAGCGTACCTTCACCACGCATAGAGGGTGTTCAAAGATTGATGCTTCAATTTCGCTAATGGTTGCTTATTAGGAGTTGGGAGCACTTTGAGGTTCGCGGTTTTGGTATTTGGGACACCCTATATGTAGGGACTTGATTTAAGGTAATGACTGTGATTAGATGAATACCGGAGCTGACAGGGTTTTAATTAAAAGTGTACTTACATGTACTTAGAGATTGATTACTGCGTAAGGATGAATAAGTTTCTTCATAAAGTTTGCTTTGAAGTTGGTTTTATAAATAGTTCTTGATTATATTTTTTAACCGACTTCACAAAAAAGGAGGAGGTTCTCAATTCGTCTGTATGTTTTTTTTTTGTGTGTATGTTACGCGATTTCTCCGTCAATTGTGAACGGATTCAAATGATTCTTTTTTTAATAGGTAGGATACGTTTCCGAGGTGGTCCCATTTAAATGTTATCGAGATCTGATAAGTATCTCCAGAGATATGGAGATTAATACCTCAAACATATGATAATGTACTGGTTTTAGTAGAAGAGTCCCAAGAAGATTATACACAATGGAGGTTGCTATTGCATATATTTTTGAAGACTAAAAAATATGACCTTGAATAATGTTTTTACATCTTTCTTCTCGTTGATTTTGGTTCTTGACAGATATTCTTACGGTAACTGTGAGCGAGATAGATATAAAGGTGAGAATAATATTTTTTTTTTAAATATCTTATAGGCTAGCGTTTGACCTATTGTACTATCTCACCTGTTGCTAAGTGATGATGAGGTCGAAGATAGAGAAGTGGACTAGAATGGGAACTGGCTCTCAAGGATAGCTGCTTGAACACATTAGATGTTTGGCGACAGATTTTCTAACTTGAGGGTGGTAGCTGGCCAGGCGGACACTAGATATGTCCTACCACCATGCGGGGGTTGTTGGTTTCTTAACGATGTTTTTCTTCACCGGAGGGCAACTGTGAGAAGCGCACATATATTTTTCGATAGAAAAATTCATTGGTGCACGGCGGTTTAAACTCGGTACCACGGCATCAAAGCCGACTGTTCTCCCAATTACGCCAGCGGGCTCTCAATAAATAATTATATATTAATAATTATAATAAATAATTGTATATAAATATAAATAATTTGTCTTCACAGGAATGTTCTACCGGGCAAAGTCTTGTTAGGGTGCAAACTTTTTTAAACATACCTAAGATTTTTTGACATGACATGACGTTTGGCGAAGATGGCGGCCATTTCAGTCCCGCGACACTGCATACATTATTAAATAACTCAGAATTATGAACGTACTTTGTACCAACCAACACTGCAAAAAAATAATTTATAAGCATAATACCACAGATTATATAATAGTTACTGCGTAAATAATACTTTCCGTTGTTAGGTTGGCTACACAATGCTTTCATAATTCGGGATTCAACAATATAGGGAAGTGCCTTTTATAACGTAGTAGAGTGATTAAGTACTCTGTTGGCCATATGGCGGCAATTAATATTAATAATCGCAAATAATACTTTTTAATATTCATTTTGGAATGCAACTAGTCCGTGTTATAAAAGTATTTGGAATCATTGTAATAAAATAGACACTTAATTATCGTGTGTATCAGATGCTTTAATTGCACAGGGCCATTTTGAACATTGTCCTTTGATACCTAGATGACATCATTATTACTAGTGAATATTTTCACTTTAGCAAGGCATTTAAAGTAAATTTTTTTAGAGTTCCGAACCCAAAGGGTACCAAATGAACACTTTCTGAGACTTTGTTGTCCTTTCGTCCGTCCGTGTGTCTATACATATGTGCGCACTTTACAGATCTGTATCTTCTTAACCGTTATAGGTACATACTTGAAATTTTCAAAAAGTATATATCCGTCAGTGTATAACGGCCTAGACACGAAATTTAATAGATGCATGTAATTTAATTAAAACTTGTTTTGCACTAAAAAGGGTAAAATAAGTTATTTAAAAAAAAAAAAAAACCGACTTCATAACCACAAACAGGCACTCAAAAGCGAAAAATAAATTACTTAAAATTATTATAAGCGCTACCCACTTATCTATTTGAAGTCGGTGTTAGCTTAGTCTATTGGATAGTAGATAGATACTATGCATGTAGTAGTAGTAAGTAGGTACATGTAGGTTAGTAAGTAGGTAGATACATGTAGGGATTTATCTATCTACTACCTATTAGACTTGGCTGGCACCGACTTCAAATAGATAAGTGGGTAGCGCTTTTAATAATTTTAAGTAATTTATTTTTCGCTTTTGAGTGCCTGTTTGTGGTTATGAAATAGGTTTTATTTTTTTTGAAAAATAACTTTTTAATAAATTGTCTATATGAATTGAAACAGATATTTAGAATTCCAAAGTGACCAAATCGTACTAGGACTACTTAATTAGATTTCTTATTAAATCTTCTGTATGAATCGAACAAATTATTTATTAGATATTTAGAAATGTAAAGTGACCAAATCGTAGAAGGACAAGAGACGCGAATGTTATAATTTAATATCGTTTAAAAAAACCTTATTAAAAAACACTTCGTTATCTCTATATTTCTGGAGAAACTAATCAGATATATTTACGATTATTTTTTTTTTTTTTTTAATATCTTAAGGCTAGCGTTTGACCACTATCTCACCTGTTGGTAAGTGATGATGCGGTCGAAGATGGTAAGCACGCTAGGCCTAGAATGGGAACTGGGTCTCAAGGATAGCTGCCGGAACACATTAGATGTTTTGGCGACAGATTTTCTAACTTGAAGGTGGTAGCTGGCCAGGCGGACACTAGATAGTGTCCTACCACCATGCGGGGGTTGTTGGTTTCTTAACGATTTTTTCCTTCACGGGAGGGCCACTGTGAGAAGCGCACATACATTTTTCGAATGAAAAATCCATTGGTGGTTTGAACTCGGTTTCACGGCATCAAAGCCGACCGTTCTCCCGATTACGCCACCGGGCCCTCAAAAATATAATTTTGGAATAAACCTCATTTGAATAAAATAACATCATGTTAAAATTGGTCCACAATTGACAAAGAAAATGGTGAACATAATTACATAGTTTAAAAATATATTCATACAACCTTCACGTGGTACATAGAACCGACTCCTTTTTTGAAGTCAGTTAAAAATTAAAAAATAATGTAACGAAAAAAATATATTTACTTACTTTTTCTGTACCCTATATCGATATCCTGGCGGTGTCTGTATATTCAATTAAATATGTTAAAAATCTATTATAATAAGCTTATGATAATCCTCTTAACAAAATCCTTTACATTCTCATTCTCAAGCTATCTAAATCCCATAACATCTCCAATCCCCATCCCCAATGAAAACGGACGAATATTTGCTGCATGCAAGAGGATACCTGCAAATATGCGCCCGGATGTGTAATCTTACCCAGTCAGTGAAGTGATGGGAAAATGGGGGACGTGACTACGAAATATCGATTCAAAAGTCAAAAGTCAAAGCATTTATTCAGTACATGGGCAAATTAAAAATATGCACTTACACACGTCAAATAACATTAAATAGGTCATATTCAATAATAATTATTATATAACATAAACATAACTTATTCCTTTGAATATACAAAAAAACAAAGGTATTCAGCTTTAATTCAGCTTTAATTTAGACGTCGAACGTCACACTTAAAACACATGTTTAATTTCCCTGATTAATGTAGGTTTACCAACCGTACTATTACGTGCACCCGCAACCCAGTGCATGTTTAGACAATTTTTATCCAAAAACTTGTGAAATAATGATTTAAAATACCTGATTCATCGCGATATTATAAGTTGAAAATAATATGTACCACATAATATTTCCTGTACTTACTACAGTCGTAGACAACAAATTGTAACTTCGTCGTTGAACACTCGTAAAAGTACCAATTTTATTTTCTAACGCAATATTTTCGAATATTTCATATTTTAAAATATTTATGGGCTTTAGCAGTGATTTCAATGCACATAAAATCTGCATTCATTTAAATGATACAGATTTTTTGTGAGTGTCACATATAAAGTTAAATAATATTCTTGCATCATCAAACAAGTTATTACAGGTGCACTTTAGTTTCGATACTGGCTTTAAGAAATTTGTTTCAATTTATTCAGATTTATCAAAAAACAAAACTTTTTTTAAAGTCATAACAATGACCAAGCATTTGTAGTCTCGACCAGCTTAAAATTTGCTGATATTTTATCGATATAATTTTAGTATGAGTTTTTTTGCACATCACTAGAATAAATCGATAGTGCGTCAAATTTCCCGACGGGTTTGTGTCTGATCGTCATAGACCTTTAAAGACAAATCTGATTTGTATTTTCAGTCTGTACCTATATGTATAAATACTATGTGGTAGGCTATCAGAGTGTACCAAGAAAACAATAATAATAATACTTTATACTATCTAGTAGTTCTAGAAGGTTGATTGTGCACTGGTTATAAGCTATGTGTTGTGACATTAAACTGAATATGGCGCCCTCTATAAGACATGAAGTCATGAATTGTATCCAAAATTCATCGCTTTTCATATAGAGACTACCGGCCCAGTTCGGGCAAAGGGTAGACTGAAAATCAGCCCTGCGCTTGCTTTACCTAGTCCACGTTGTATAGTGCTGAGTCTACCCCAATTGCCAAATTATTGCTGACTGTGTAATTTTTTTCCCTTATATAAATTATGTTGTAATTTGTATATTTGGCATTATATGCATTTTTATTTAATCTATTTATTTATAACTAAACATTTAACATCTAACTAACTACCAACATCTTATACATGATTTATTTAATAACATTAAGCTAATATCGCAGTTTAAACTGCACTTTAACCAACCACCGGTATAACATAGTTGACCTGTTTACGTAACCAAATCCGCATTTACCTACAATCCCCATCCCCTGATTGATTTAAGTCGCCCCGTCGCTTGAATTAGTGACCAGATGCAATGAGGTCTACTCTCACATACAATGTTTATTTATTTATATAAGGGCAGACAAAAACTGGAGCTGTTGCTATAAGCGCCATAACCTTGCAATGTTCCGGCTGCACACAGACTTTGAGAGTCCGAGTATTCTAGGCCTAGCGACTTTATCTTCACCTTCACATAATCGCTTACCTCTAGAGTAGACTAGAAATTGATCAAAAGATATTAAAAAAAAACATGATATATCACGATGACTCGTAAAAGATCATATTTTGCTTTGAAAATGAAGTTGATAGATGACACGCTTGATAACTAATAATAGTATTACTTACACTCAGGTAACAACCTCAACGTCTCTCGAATTGGCTACACTACACCATAGTGTTGTATTTATTCTATGGCTACACTGAATGACATGCCGCTATTTAACGAACCAATTTGTTCCAAAAATCCACTATGTATTTGTTTTTGGGCACTTGCCAACGTCAAAGAAATAGACATATTGTCTAATCTTACCATCCCAAGGGGTTGTCGCATTATTAACAATTGTTTGTGGAAATAAAATTAAATAAATAATATTGACAAGCTGTCAAAAATATGAATACTACACATCATATCAATGACACTTCCTTACACTTTCGAGCTCACAACTTTATACAGCAATTAGCCTTGGCAGGCCTTGGTACATTATGCCATCATTAGCCTAGCCTACAAAGCCGCAATCGTGTATATATTAATCGTGCCAATAAACTCTAAATAAAGTGAAACAAAACTACTAGAGTATAAGTGAGAGTAGGCTCAGATAGGACCAGTTGCGAGCGACACTAATGGATTGCGCTCGCATTTACATTGCTAATCTTACATCAAAGCTTTCTTTACATTGCAAATCAAAGGTGTAGTTAACTGGACCTTTTGCGTAATCTTTATGCGAACTGTCGTGTCGCTACATAAAAAAAATCCAGTAAGCTTTCCAATGATAAGACTGATCAGAACGAAATCTTTACACAGATCAATTAGGTATATATTTTTGGTACGGCTACTATAGTCCGTATAGTGGTACTACTACAGATAGATAGTCAGATGATGAGAAAGTTGTTTTTGCGTGCTAATATATCTTTTATATCTTATAGGCTAGCGTTTGATCAATATCTCGCCTTTTGGTAAGCGATGTGGTCAAAGATCGTGAACACGCTAGGCCAAGAATATACTCGTACTTACTGTCAAGGGATGTGTGCTGTCGGAACACCGTAAGGTTAAGGCGTCCGATTTTCTCCTTAATGGTGATAAGTTACTTTTTGGTAGCAAATCAGGTGGAACATCGATATAATATACTCCTACCACCTATGGAAAATCTGCTTTATGGAGATAGTTCATCCGTAAAGGCTTTGCCGCTACTTAATACCGACAGTAAAGCTTCAATACGTAAGTAGTTAAGTTATATAGAAAAATCATGTTTTTCAATGTATTAAAAGAACCTAAGTATCTTTTCCACAATTTACCAGACTCAACACCTATATAAATAGGAAAAGTTTCAATCGAACTTCCGTTTTTTGCATTGGAAAATGGCCAGTGCAGTCCATTACGGTAATAGAGTTCTCCTGCTTGACCCGCGAACCGCACGTAAATATTGGCAACTAGAGACTGCACTTTTGTTTCCTATTTACCTACTCTCGCATTAAAATTTCATACAATTTGTGAGTATCTTAAACCCCGTCGTAAAATCATATGTGTTATCCGGCTCATGATAAATTTAATTTACAAGCAATTATAAATCTCCCTTCTATTTTTGTATTCGCCAAGATCATCCTTTCTGCGTAAGTTGTCTGAGGAAGTGCAACAGATTTTTTAACCCCATTCGCGTAAAGAATAAATGGCTTGATTTCTAAGCGAGGGTCGCTAGTTCAAATCCTAGCATGGGTGTTTATTTTCAGGTTATATGAGTTTATTTACAGGCTATTTCGCCTGACTTGCTACCAAAAAGAAACTTACAAGCATCGAGGAGAAAATCTGCTGCCATGACCTTACGGTGTTCTAGCAGCCACAGCCCTTGAGAGTCCGGATCATTCAATGCCTAGCGTGTTCACCATCTTCGACCACATCATCACTTACTACCAGGCAAGATGGTCAATCGATAGTCTATAAGGTATAAATAAACTGGCCAAGTGCAAGTCGGACTCGCACTCGTAGGGTTCCGTACCACACTACAGTATTTTATAAGATCGAGCAAAAAATACCACTATCATTTTTCGCCAGCAAAAAATTATAATTATTAAACATTTTATTTCTTTTAACGCCATCTAACGTCTAACGAAGGAGTTAGAGATCGACATTTCAATATAACGCCATCTATGCGACGTTTACCTAACGAAGTGATCATAGATGGCGTTACATTGAAATGCCGAAAAAAACACGTTGCTTGTATGGGGGACCCTCTATTATTATTAACTTTATTCTGTTTTTAGTATTTGTTGTTATAGCGGCAATAGAAATACATCATCTGTGAAAATTTCAGCTGTCTTAACTATCACGGTTTATGAGATACAGCCTGGTGACACACGGACAGACAGACAGACAGACAGACGGACAGCGGAGTCATAGTAATAGGGTCCCGTTTTACCCTTTGGGTACGGAACCCTAAAAAGAAGAGAATGAGAAGCCCAGAAGTACCTACTATATAATATGATGCTATTAGACATACTGATCAGCTCACAAAATTAGCTGGGAGTATTAATGCAGTAATCCGATATATCGAATGATATTACCAATTGCAATCGGTTCATAACGCCTGCCATCATTGCTCGGCATGCGGCAGCGTGAAACTAGATTATTGTTGGGGATGCCAGTTAGAAAAATCAACTAATATATTAAGCGCAGTTTTGACGATACATTAGATTTCTTATTCAAGTTAAAATCCATCAAACCGTTTAGGCCACAGAGCATGCCAAAGAAATATAACATGGAGTCCTTCAAAGCGTTAAAAGAATTTTGACAGGTCGGAAACGCATGAGTGACACCTCTAGTGCTGCAAGTGTTCACAGGCAACGCTGACCCCTTCCCGTCAGGTAGACCGTTTCTAGTTATATCTATTGTTAAAATTTTATTTTAATATCTATGGTCTACTTATTATTATAGTGCTAAATAAATAAAAACGTTACTGATAGTAAAAACTGTTACACGCTTCTGCAATACAGTCGAACTGGATTTCAATATTCTAGAGGCAGTTTTTGTGCTACATCTGGCAACCCTGCCAAAGAATCGAATCTGGGCCCAGCTTGCTGCACCGTATTAAATTTTCGATAATGTCTTCAAAGCTTCGGGAGATTGCATACGGCTCTATGCATCTGGGTCTGGCATTTTGTTAACAGGAAGAGGGACTCTTGTATAGCTGTACATAAGGGTCTGCGTGAAATAGAGGGATATGGAAGCTCTAACGTTTTCTTTTTCGTATAGATGATAAAGAATTGTTTCATATAATTGATGGCCGGTTTCTAAATACATTTATTGAGAGTTTATCTATTCAATAACGGTACAATTAAGTAGATAAACTCTCAATAAACCGACCTCAGAAGCCGACCATAAGATAGTTTAAAAACTAAAACAATCGACTTCCATGCTCCGCGAGTCAATTTCAGTAGCAAGTTTTGTTAACAATATGAGCACTTAAAAAACGTACCCTATAGATTTAAAAAATAATCATTTGAATCGAATCACAATTGGCAGAGTAATCGCGTAACATACATACAAAAAAAACATACAGACGAATTGAGAACCTCCTTCTTTTCGGAAGTTGGTTGAAAATAACGAGATTCGAAATTCAAAATGCAAAGAATTCCTTCAGTTTATAAGCAGATCAAAAATCTGCACTTGAACACGTCTTATTTTTGGCTTTAAATTTAAAAAAAGGATATGCAAAAGTAATGAGACATTTTAGCTCTCATACCATCGTCGACGTCATTTTCAAAGACGCATAAACGTACGTGTTTGTGTATTAAACCAATGTCATTTGTCTACGCGTACCTTTACTTCCTTATCATTGCCTGTGTTGACGTTTTGTTATAATCTCCTCGGAAGCTTATCTGGAGTTCAAAGTGAATTTCGATACAATCGATTCTGTTACTTTTTTTATACAAAATAGTCGTTGGATAACAATAAGCATTTTTAAAATCTATAGCAATTTTGAGCTAGCTAAAATGCTGAATATAAAAATGTATATTTTTTTTTAATATCTGATAAGCAAGCGTTTGCTAACCACTATCTCGCCTGGTGGTTAGTAAGACAAACGGACAGATGGACAACGAAGTGATCCTATTTTTTCGGAACCATAAAAACAGTCGAATTGAAAACCTCTTCCTTTTTAACCGACTTCAAAAAAAGGAGGAGGTTTCTCAATTCGACCGTAATTTTATTTTTTTTTTTTTTAATTTTATGTTTGTTCGCAGATAACTTCGTCGTTTATGAACCGATTTTGATTATTCTTTTTTTGTTCGATAGGAGATATCCCAAGTGTGGTACCATGGTAATTTTATCGAGGTTTGATAAGTATCTCCAGAGATATTGAGATAAACATCTCAAAATTGGTACTGAAAATGAATAGCGCGGCATTGAAGTCGGTTCTTTTTTAGTTTTTAAACGATATTATCTGAAGTCAGATAAAAATAATATCTACAAATTCCGTGAGAAATTCATCACGCATCAACAGCATTTAGTGTTGCAGATTCATAGGCACATATTGATAGCTTACCATCAGGCAGGCAGTCTGCTTGTTTGCCCAGTGTTACATAAAACCCAGTCTTACAATAGCCAAGGTACCCATCGATATTTTATGCACCCTAAACTTTTACTTGCTCAATAAAGAAGAATAAAGAAGTACCGAGGAGCCGGCGATAGCTTCCGTTTTAATAATAAATCGGAGTTTTTCCTTCATAATGGGTTTAAGTCTGCAACCAACATAATATTACTATTAACTGAGTTGGTAGCAATAAAGAAAGATGGTATGTTAGAATGGTATGTTAGCCTTTGTGTTACTATGAAACAGTCAATAAAAGAGGCGCCTCTAGAAGTGAAAGGTACAGTGTAAGGTAAAGGTTTGTTTGAAAAAGTAGAGGTAAAGGTAAAGGTTGATTTGTTTTTATTTTTTATATAAAATAATAATAATATGCAATGTTAATTTATTTTTGGTTCACATTAAATAACGCTATGAGCAATAAGCTCCCTACTATCGGATATAATACCGTGTTTCGGGGAGAATCTTTCCCTTCCAAAATATTCTTATTGAAAACAACATTGAAATTAATTTCGATACAATACAGGCTATTAGTTTGATCAATCTTGCAATCACAAAATACCCTGGTGACTATGTAGTTATCCTATAATGCTTGATGGAGAATATCGAATTATGAATAATGATATTTTTTATCTCATAGACGCAAACGATTAATAAAATAATGTAAGATCGTTTAAAAAAAACTAAAAGAACCGACTTCAAACGTCGCGCTAGTCAAAGTAGCCAGTAGACGTAGTAACTATTACATAATCTTTGCCAGTAGTTAGTAGTACAAATGTTGATATTTTAAAAACGGCTCGACCGATTTCGTTAAAATTTAAATAGGACCATCTGGGAAGGGGAAGGGTACCCTTTGAAACAAAAAAAGAATTTTTCAAATCGGTTCAAGCATCTTCGAGTAATCGGTGAACATACATAAAAAAATAAATAAACTGGCCAAGTGCAAGTTGGACTCGCACTCGTAGGGTTCCGTACCACACTACAGTATTTTATAAGATCGAGCCAAAAATACCACTATAATTTTTCGCCAGCAAAAAATTATAATTAATTAACATTTTATTTCTTATAACGCCATTTAACGTCTAACAAAGGTGTTAGGGATCGACATTTCAATATAACGCTATCTATGGGACGTTTACCTAACTAAGCGTTCATAGATGGCGTGAAATGCCGACACAAACACGTTTCTTGTATGGGGACCCTCTATTATTTTTAACTTTATTCTGTTTTTAGTATTTGTTGTTATAGCGGCAACAGAAATACATCATCTGTGAAAATTTCAACTGTCTAACTATGACGGTTCATGAAATACAGCTTGGTGACAGACGGACAGACAGACAGACAGACAGACAGACGGACAGCGGAGTCTCAGTAATAGGGTTCCGTTGGTACCCTTTGGGTACGGAACCCTAAAAAAGGCTCCGACGAATTGAGAACCTCCTCCTTTTTTGTGAAGTCGGTTAATAACACTATGACCGGATGCGTTAAAAAGTTAATGATGTCCATTTTTATCAATACAACGAAAACAAATACAGCAATTTATTACAATACAGATTAATGACGGTTTTATTATATTAAACATCCCCTACTGGCAAGAAATAGAGAAATTAATATTAAATTATCGTTTATTGAAGCAGAGAGATATTATTAAACCTAATGAGATTATGATTAGTTGGTTCGATCTTAATGTTGGAAAAAATTATCAGAACTCATCATCACATCAAATACAAATACAAATTTTTTTTATTGACATAATGACATTGTACAATAATGATAATGAATCCATAGGCTCCCGAACTAGCGTTGCTGTGTCTCAGGAGCCAATGGCTTCTCCCATATTTGTGATCACTTAGTTTTATGTCTATTTTATAAAAAATATTGCTAATTACTAACTTTTAGCTTTAATAAGTATTATATACATCTTTCATACGATCGTTAAAAAAACTAAAAGAACCAACTTCAAATGCCGCGTTATTAATTATCAGTACCAAGTTTGTGTGTGGTGTTTATTTCCATTTCTCTGGAGATACTTATCAGATTTTTTTTTATTTTTTTTTATATCTTATAGGCTAGCGTTTGACCACAATCTCACCTGTTGGTAAGTGATGATGTGATCGAAGATGGTTAGCACGCTAGGCCTAGAATGGGGACTGGCTCTCAAGGATAGCTGCCGGAACACATTAGATGTTTGGCGACAGATTTTCTAACTAGCTGGCCAGGCGGACACTAGAAAGTGTCCTACCAACCATGCGTTTTTGGTTTCTTAACGATGTTTTCCTTCACCGGAGGGCCACTGTGAGAAGCGCACATACATTTTTCTACAGAAAAATCCATTGGTGCACGGCGGTTTGAACTCGGTACCACGGCATCAAAGCCGACCGTTCTGCCGATTACCTCACCGGGCGCTCATAATCTTGATGAAATTTAACTTATGACTATGACTATGGTACCACTCTTGGAAAATCTCTTTTCCAACAAAAACAGTATCATCTAAATCGGTTCATAAACGACGAAGTTATCCGCTAACACCCATAAATAAAATATATACACGGCCAAATTTAGAAACCTCCTCCTTTTTTTCGAAGTCAGTTAAAAAACAGATTAATCTTCAGTCAAGGATTTCTCCTTAAAAATAGATGTGGCTATCTATGTAACTTATTGAGATGATCTATTAGTATTGTCACTCAAAGAGGTAATGTCGCCAGATTTTTGGGTACTCTACCAGCAGACAATGCCCCTACCCCTAAACCCTCATTTGGTTTTTTGAAGTGAAAACTTCTTTAGCGGCGTTGAGAACTTTTTGGGATAGGTAAAATATGTTAAACTTGCGTCTGGATCTCGCATCAGGACACATGACCTGATCAAAAATTCGTGAGACGGAGCGAGAATAGACCAAATGCACAACGTTAAAGTTCAAGTTTTTACTTCTGCCGGCACTCCCAGAGTGCAACCCGTTGTTTTTTGAAGTGAAAACTTCTTTAGCGGCGTTGTGCACTTTTCTTGGGATGGGTGAAAAAGGTTGAACTCGCGTCAGGTCACGGGTCTTGATCGAGATTTCGTATGAAGGAGCGCAGGGCACTTGCTAGAGGTGTCATTACAAAATATTCAAAAATGACGTGTTCAAGTTTTCACTTAAGCCGGCACTGCCCGAATGCAACCCGTTGTTTTATTTATAGTTTTTTTTTTAATTTAATTTAATTTAAAATCAGGTGATATAGTCGTCAAGCGCTACCCATTTCCGATAAATCCGTATAATAAGTTTAGTCGTAGTTCATAGTGTAGTCGCTTAAGGTACGGCCACACAGTGGCGTCCTGCGTCCGCGTGCGCGTTCGCGATCTGAATTTCGCGTGTGGTGTGAACCAGTCGCGCATGCAGGACGCCGCGGTGTGGTCGTACCTTTATAGTTAATTTAATTTTTTGGAAATAAAATTTCGGAATAAACCTCTTTCGAACATAAAAGCAACTTTGCAAATCCGTCCATAAATTACAGAGTTATGCTCGTACATTCATTTAAAAAAATAGTTACATCCTAATTAAGAACCTCCTCCTTCTTTTTGGAAATCGGGTAAAAACTAGAAAAAAATTATAACAGAAAAATAGACAAATAATAGACAAATAAATATGTTCACAAAAATGTGATTTTAAGACTAAAATTATTGTAAAACATAATTATAAGAACCAGCAAACGTAATATCCGGGTCATCAATGCAATTCATTTTTCCTTTAATCGTGCGTTGCTCTTCAAAAAAAGCAATGTTGTATGATTTCTACAGAAGCTATGCAGCAATGAAAATTTGAAAAAGAACAAATCCTTAAAAAAGTCTCTCCGACCTATGCCAGAGGACGCAAGCGAGACATATTAAAAAACGTACGTCTACCTTGCCTAATAAAACATTCAGCGACTTGCCTATTCACTGTGCGGTCATTACACCAAACCATCAATATATTAGGGAATCAATATAGCACAGATTCGATCTATCATTAGCCGCCTGACAATGGTGGTATTGTGGATAGGAATGCCAATATCTTGCTATTGTCCACCTTGCGATAGGGGACTGTTAAATGTATGGATAGGGGGATGTTGGTGTAGACATACTTGTGTGATTAAGGGGTTGACGCCCGTGCATTTAGCGGTGGCTTTAAAAAACTTGTTTTTTTTATAGATGTTTACGACGATCTGGGCTCTCACGTGAATGATTAGACTACAATAGGACACAATCAAAATGTTGTAGTGGTAAAACTTCTGCTAGTCCACCTGGGGCGGTTTGAATGGCAATGTGTCCAGTAAAATTACAGAGCATGTGAGACTTAACATCTTTGTGTCTGGGTAACAGGTACAGTGCAGTGTATGTACTATCGAGGGACAATAGTCCAGTAGCACCTCAATGTTCATAGTAGCCTTCACGATATTTCTGTCGAATGTTCCAACGCAAACAATAACACGTAAGTACTGCATAGATGGCATGCTTAGCCAGACCGCAGATGAATAAAAAGGTGAAACGTAGCGTCAGATACATTTGGTAAACATCAAATAAAGATAACAATATTCCACTGAATACTCGTTTTCTTTTTGTTGAATTAACATAACGCAGAGTAAGCCACGCAACAAGTAACGTATGCTTAAATTCAAATGAGACCGTATCAGCATCTTAGTATAGTGGTTAGATAGATTGCTTTAGGAGCGGCAGGCCCGAGTTCGAATCTCTATCACCTGAATTATTTTTGTTTATCAATTATTAACAGCTTGTATTATTTTATTTCTGTTTATACAAACTTAGCTAATAAAGGTAAATTTACGATCTATGATATATGTAAAATAAAAAAATAACACGGTGATGTTATCTTAATAGTTTTTGAGGAAATATTTATTTGTATAATAAGAATACACAGCAAACATGTTTTTAAATAAACTGATTTACAATAAATCGAAATATCTTATACTACAATTTTTATTTCATAATACTTATATTAAATTGAAATCGCCTATATTGACAATTTTCTACTTTGACAAAATATCACTGTTTTGGTTGCATCTAAGAACTGCTCTTACCTACCCATTGATTATTTTAGGTTATAAGCTTAATCATTCATTTTCTCTAGGAAAAGAGGATTGAAGCTTAATCCTTTATAATCATAACTTATATAATTACTTATTACAAATTATCACAGTCGGCACATCGCCTAGTTTTTAGATACTTTTAAATTAATATTTCGTGTGACTTCTATTGTTTTCGATGCAGCAAAGAAGTCACAATATTCGCACATATTATGTCGGTGCCACGTTAATTTCCCCAAACTGCATTCAGGGAGACTACAGGTGCTTAGCTGCTCAGGACATCTCTCGTCTCGTACTTCTCACCTTTGCATTATTAAACCCCATAGAGTGTGAACGAACGAACTTTCCGTAATGATGTATCAAATTCTTCTGAAAAACGCCAAATCTAATTAACACATTTTATTAACAATTTACTTTCACAACTACGATTTCTCATCACTTAATATCACTCAGCAATAACTTACACTTATGCCACTTTCACTATACATTTGAGATAATATAATTTATTTAGTCCATTTCTATGCAATGCCTCAATATTCGCCGTCTCTAATAATTATATTTGCTTGCATTTTGATTTTTTAAGTTATTTATTAACCAAACTTCAACCACTACCGAAGTTCACCAACCGACAATGTTTGTTCATTCATTTATGCCATCAATACATTTTGTTTCAAATCTACCCTCATTATTTGTATAACTGATAAAAGAAGCAAATCTGGTCTAGCTATTCTACTAATTAATACTTGCGCTCTTTCTAATTGGTTCATAATGATAGAGTACGATATATGGGTGTATATCTTTCTCTTTCATTATGTTACGTTCGAAACGTCTTATAGAAGAAGGTCGTATGTGCATATTTTGCTGTCATGCTATTGCTTTTTGAGACTGCTACTTCAATTATGACTGATACTGTACACAGTTCTGGCTATCCATAATTTTGCATGCCACTGTATCTGTAATAGGTAGACGTCATCGCTTACTATCAGGCGAGCGTCATTGTTGTCCTGTTACCTTTTATCATAAAAGAAGCAATTGCAAGACATATAAGAATGGGAGGCTGGTATTTGTCTTATAGTAGAACAACTCAGAACACAAACTTTACAATATTAATTGACGAGTTATGATTTGTTGTCTATAATTCTTTTAACGATATTTTTGCTAAATACAAGAAAGCATATAAGACATTCTTATTTTACTTTATTATTCTTACTTTAATTTTATTTTAGCACCGAGTGCATTGACATCATTTCATCGGATCATTATATTGTAATGTTATTTTAATTATTGTAATAATTTAAAATGCCCTATTTAAGTTTGTTTCACGTTTAACAGTGAAAAACACCGTGTGTTATTTAGTTTTAGCAAGCCAGATTTTGGCGAAATATGCCGAACATCATTATATTATAGTCATCAAATTGTACCATGTTTCATACAAAATAAAATATTTAATTTCATTTCATATTATTATAGTGATTATATGTACCAAAGAATGACATGCATATGGAAGATCATGGACATGTAGGTTAGGCACTATCATCGACTGCATCGATGATACTGTGATCCGTATCATTATGAATTTGTTATTTGTGACAGGAATCTCTTGAGTCACTACTCAAGAGATTCCTGTCACAAATAACAAATTAAATAACAAAATAAGAATCACAACTCACTAGTTGTGATTCTTATTTACCACAGTTTTCTATTCCTGGTAAAAGATCTAGAGGAGTAACCAAAATAAGATGGAAGGATGCGGGTGTTGAAGTTATTTGAGTGAGAGCGAACTTTCAGAATCCAACGTCAGGAGTCGAATAAAGTGAAGAGAAAAGAGCCAGAAAGATGACCTGTGATATCATATGAGATGAACAGCTAGGAACAGAGAGTGGTAACAGGACATAAGGCTCAAGTACTTGTACTATTCATTATTCTGTGGCTCAAGTTGATTTTGTGTCAGATCATACAATAGCATAATAAACATAATATGTTCAATATATAATTTAATAACTAACTAAACCAAGTCACTACAGTGGTAGTGTCCTACAACATTTCAAAATAAATACATGCATATTTACGGGCACAACAAATATAGGCACGGCAATAGCGTCGCTAGGCCGAACAGAAGATTTAATTATGTACTTAATCACGGACTTTTCGTGCCTCTCTACAAACTTTTACCATGAAATATTTAACGTTGCATTTGTACAAGTTATTAACAGGTTCCTACAACCACTTGAAACTAAGGAAATCCCTTAATAGGTGATCAAATCGCCGTAAAAGTATGAACACAAAACATTTTATGGCGGGATCTTCCCATTTTATGGGATTTCAGGAGAACTTATCATTTTTCCCATAAAACCGGTTTAATGGGATCTCGGAGTTCGGACCGGGATATTTTATTATACGGATTTGGATTTTTACAATTTATTGGTTCAGGTAGAATGTATGTTGTTAGGTTTACGTCCGGGTTTTATTAGACCTTCTAATACCTGCAATGAATATTTAGCAATTTTGTTGAAGTTGTCTCCAATAAAATTGCTGAATATTTAAGAATTCTCTATCTAGTCTTTTCAAGCTGAAGATCGAGCTCAGTGGCACGACATGGGAGAGGTATATGCCCAGCAGTGGACGGAAATTGACTGGTAATGATGATAGCTAGTTTTTGGTGTTTTCGAAACTCTTCGCTAGCAAAACATGTAGCCAAATTTCAAAATTTCTTTTTTATTCAAAACAGATCCCATTTTTAAATTAATCGAGATCTGATAAGCAACTATATATGGAGAAAAACATCTCAAACTTAGTATTGAAAATAGCTAGCGCGGCATATGAAGTCGGTTATAGTCGTTATCATATAATGAATTCTGACTTTCATAAGTATATAGTGTCCCCAAATTAAATAAATTAAATTAATACAGAATTGAATTTAGATTGTTTAAGCGTTGTTGAAGTCCTCTTTCAAACTATAAACATGGAAGTGTCTCTACGTAGAATAGATTCCTAACAATCTCCGTAAGCGTGTAACACCTACCTTCTTGATTCGGTTTGCAACTGCAGTTCGGTTTAATTGTTAATTTATGCACTGAACTAACGGAGAATCAAAGTTAGGCCACATAATACCTGATACTTGGTTAGTGCAATTTTAGTTCTAAGTTCGCATTGATCATTATATAATTGTTATCTATAATCATTTGACTACAGTGCCAAATAACACATTTTAGATTCAGATATATACATGGTTAGATCTTGACTTGTAGATCTTGTAGTTAAGACAAAACGTGTCTCTGAATCACGGTTTTTTGCGTTAATCAATACACATCTTAGTCTCACTAATCAGTAGGCGTCATTTACTTGGCGAACGCCTTTTTGTCTCGTCACATGATATCAATAAAAATTCAAGCAGTTTTTGTGTCGTAAAAATACTAACTTGGTAGTTTTAAATTATCATTACTACTATCTGTACCTATGCTTTTACTCAGTTCCTTACAAAATAAAAAACTTCCTCTATTCTGTGCTTATGCCCGTAACCGCTAGTCATCGATTTCTCATCACTAACCGCTCAGACATTCAAGAATCCGAGTGAGTGAAATAAAAATAAAACATCGTTGTATATCGGTTTATTGAAAATATTCGAGTGATTTCCGAGGGCATCCCTTTTGAACGCTCACGGTGGTATTACGGAATCTCAAGACTGCATCGATGATGCTGTGATCCGTATCATTATGAATTTGTTATTTGTGACAGGAATCTCTTGAGCAGTGAGTTGTGGTTCTTATTTATTAGTTTAAAAAAAAATACGATAGCAAATACCTTGGTATTCTGCGCCAAATCCCCTTCTATGTCTCTTTGCAGATAGACAAGGAATTTACGTTAATTCACGATGTCGATATAGAGATTGACAATGTTCTGACTTCTTTCGAAAGTCGTCTGCAGGATCTTGATGCGCTCACCGACGCTAAAAACCTGTTTTCTAACCATAATAATCAAAATGCACGTATGTTTTAGTAATAAGACTATACAATTTTTGATGGTGACTCTCTGTTAGCGGAAGATAGCAGTAAGATAAGACAGTAGAAGACTGTCTTTAATCTAACCTATATGGATATGGAACAACTATTTGAATACGTCTTCCGAAAATCTATAAATGAGACAGCGCGCCGGTACGCTGACCAAAAGTTTGTTTAGTTTTATTTACTGGCAGCTAAGGTTATATATACTAAGGCTGAGTTGCACAATCTTACTTTGGCTATAACAAACGTCAAAAATCTGTCAAAATCCATATAAAAACAATGGTTAATAGTCATAGTTACGGTTAAAGTAAGATGGTGCTACTCAGCCTAAGTTTTTGGTGTTAAAGTGTTTAACTATTAAAAAAAAAATATATATGCAAAGTTGCAGCGTTCCACAGGTAGTTTCGATAGGCAGCACATATCGATGTTCTGCCTGACTTGCTACCAAACAGTAGCTGACCACCATCCAGGAGAAATTCTGCTACCGTCTTCTCTTAGCTAATCAGGCGAGATTACCATCTTTAACTACATCACACCTACCACCACGTGAGATGCCAAGCAAAGGCAAGCCTTACAGATATGATATATGGTTTTTGTTACAAAAAATAATTTGTATGTCAAAATGAAACAGAATTTCTTCCATCCAAAATACCAACAAACTCTCAAGGCATAGGATGCAAATTGAAAATCTCTCTACTCGAAGATCAAACGCCCCCCAGCCTTTGTAGATTTTTCATATATTTCTTCGTGAGTGATGTGTAGCTATAATGTTCGTATTATCGCCGTGTGCTGGAGGCTTAGCCTTTTGTCAATCGTGCGTGATGCCATTCTCATTATTTTGTGTATGGAAGATTTGGTGGCGCGTATTTCAAAGTACTTTTTTTCTCTTGGTATTTTGGATTTTTTAGACCAATTTACTGGAGCTTCATATTCTATATACACCGATCAAAATTATGTCAATTTAAATAAATTTTTGATTGATTTTTAACCGACTTCAAAAAAAAGGAGGAGGTTCTCAATTCGTCTGTATGATTTTTTTGTGTGTATGTTACGCGATTACTCCGTCAATTCTGAACCGATTCGAATGGTTCTTTTTGTAATCGGTAGGGCACGTTTTCGAGGTGGTCCTATTGTAATTTTATCGATATTTGATAAGTATCTCCAGAGATATGACGATAAACGTCTCAAACTTGCTACTGAAATTGACTCGCGGGGCATTAAAGTCGGTTGTTTTAGTTTTTAAACTATTTTAATTTTACAAAATATGTTCTTAAGTGTATGAACAAACATAACTTAGTTAGAGTTAGACTAATTCGGTATTGACAATTATTTCTTGTACGGTATATATTATTCAAACATTTCTTTTAAAAGTTTTAAAATTGAATTTTAATGATTAAGATGGAATATTAAATACGTACTTATCTAATGATTTTTTATATAATTTAAGATCGTTTAAAAAAACCGGCTGAGTCGAGTTAGACTCGCCCATCGAGGTTTCCGTACCAACGTTGGTTAGTACCAATTAAGCTAGACCTCTAAATTGTATGAGCGCTCATATAACTCAGAGGCCTATCTTAATTGGCAAAAAAATCATTATGTATGTATGGGGACAAAAATAAAAAGCATTTTAAACTTTTTTATTTTTTGTAATTTTTCCTTTATTTGTGAAGACCTTGCTTCTTACCAAATTTCATGATTCTAGATCAACGGGAAGTACCTTATAGGTTTTCGACCCAAAACCTATAGGGTACTTCCGGAATTTCTAGAATTGTCAATTTTGGTCAAAGGCAAGGTCTTCACCATCATCATCATCGGCATCACAAGTAAAGGAAAAATTCCGAAAAATAAAAAAAGTTGAAAATTAAGGTACATTTTGGTACTTACAAGATTTCGCGAAACTATTTTCATATTTTGCACACATCTTTTTATTGTGTTGACTCAGAACCTAGATTTTTATACACCTAATAGGGACTATAACATACCTAAAAAAAGATTCTGACGAATTGAGAACCTCCTCCTTGTTTGTGAAGTCGGTTAAAATCGTAAATAACACCACTACAATTCCATCAAAAAGTAACAACGTTGAAACTTAATTAAAAGTCCTATCTGAATATTGAACTATAAAAATCATCTGTGACTGAATGACTAAAAATGCTGAAACATTGTTATCCACAAAAAAATGACAGGCGATTTGTCTCCGAAAATGAAAAAACCTTTGCAGTGTACATTTTGACGTTTTTATGGTAACTAGTGAGTGTCGTCAGTATTATATATACAACCTCAAAAGTGAAGTTGTGTTAATATAAATTATTTTTCTAAAAAAATAAAACCGACTTCATAACCACAAACAGGCACTCAAAAGCGAAAAATAAATTACTTAATATAATTATTATAAGTGCTACCCACTTATCTATTTGAAGTCGGTGCCAGCCAAGTCCAGGGTAACCAGGGGGCGCTGCAGAAAATATTTGTTTGTGCAAATCCATGTTGCCATTTTTCTCGAAAACTTGTTCGATTTTAGTGGTGGTTCTTAGATAGATGTTATGACGTTAATTTTCTAAAGGACATTGTCGTGGGTGTTTATTCAAAATTTTAATTTTGTAACTTGTTACTGCATTATAATATCAAAGAAGAAACAATTGAAGAACTTGACAATATCTAATGCAAGATTTATGTTACAATAAGTTGTTTCTCATAACATAATATTCTCTATGCCATTGTATCCATTTTCCCCAGGACCTCCATGAGCATTCAATTGTGGTGCGATTCAGAGTTATCTTCCCATAATATGTTGTAAATGTTTAAAAATAATAACGAGACCGATGCTGATCACAGCTGGGCAAATATCTTCCCATGTTTTTTCTCCTATCTCGATCCAATGGCGTTTATGGCCAGTCTTTGAGAAAAACATCAAAATGATCTCGGCACCGCTTTTTGGGCCTTTTTCTTCTTTCGTCTCTCGGACCGTCTTCAGGCACCCATTGCGTGACAATTTTGGCTCGCCTGTCGGGATGCAACTGACAAGTATGACCCGCCCAGTCCTATTTCAGCTGGGCAGTCTTGTCATCCATTATTACCCACTATTTCCTTAATAAAAAAATGAAAGCAATCTCTACTCAATAATTCCCACAACACATGTACACGAATCATCTAGCTATTAATAAATCTGTATTCACAAATAAAACTGGCCAAGTCCGAGTCAGACTTTTATCTGTATATAAGTATAATATTATATTATATTATTACCGAGTCTATACTAAACATGCTTATTAACTACAACGCCATATAACGAATATCTAACGAACTTCTAAAACCAACTAAGTGAACGTTAGCACAAAGGTGTTAGGGTAGGTAATTAATATTATTAATAAGATAAACAATCGTTCATTTATGGTGCCATAGTAAAAAACACGTTTTTTGTATGGGGACCCCCTTTAATTTTTAACTTTATCTGTTTTTAGTATTTGTTGTTATAGCGGCAACAGAAATACATCATTTGTGAAAATTTTAACCGTTTAACTATCACAGTTCATGAGATACAGCTTGGAGACAGACGGACAGACAGACAGACAGACAGACAGACGGACAGCGGAGTCTCAGTAATAGGGTTCGGGTGGAACCCTTTGGGCCATTGGCTTCGAAACCGTAAAAACCAAACTTATCACTGAAAAAATGTGCACCCATTTACTGGTGTTGACACTTTGTTAAACCCAGTGATGTGCCTGCGATCGTTTCGCTAAAAAAAACATGTATGCTGCCTTATTTACCAATCAGCATCCACTGGGCCGTTTGATTGAATAAACCACGGGAAACAAACATACCTTCACTGTACCACTGGCTTGTCTAAACAAACCCGACTGACGTCTTTCTGCAACCATCGCTCGGTTTACTTACAACTCTACAGACTTTAGTATGAGAAAACATCAATGGTTGTAGCTGAAAGATCTATAGTTGAAATGTTACTGGTCGTTTTTGATCGGAGTTGTGGTATTGACGTCCAGCGACTGTAGTTGTAAGCTATTAAAGTTGCATAGAGGTCGCCAGCGCAGTAATTTAAAGTTGCGAACTAAAAATGGGCGATGGCCGTCAGGCAGATCGTGTTTGCGCAATTTTAAACTTTTTCTGTGATGTTGTTTTTGGTGCAATGCATTTTAAATGTTAAATATTTACACGGATGTACTGACAGATTTTCATGAAAAGAGATGTAAAAGTAAACCATGTAAACTGAAAATTAAGAATAAAAAAACAAATGCTTCCACAAGACTATACGATTTTTATACCTAGAGCAACACAATACATGTTGATACCTACAGCAAATCGAATGTTTTTAAACACCCTTTGTTTTGGTCCACTATTAAAGAGATCTCATTCATTATAGTAAATGAACGTCATTAAGTCACTCTCATGGTCATCAGATAAGTTTTCAATAGTATAGTACACCATCAATACGTCTCTTTCTCAGTCAATCAGATTAAAACACTTTCAAAGAAACTGATTTAACTGGACTTCATATGGGCAAAATTTTATATCAAATTTTCCTCATCAATTAATTTGAGACCGTCAAAATAATGCTGTAGAAATGAGAAGTTTGCGGAAGTATGATTGAAGTGACTCTGATGGATAAGGTGGAGAACAGTGCGATATTAAAGGAATATTGTGGTGTGGTAAAATATGTAATGACAAATATAGAGGAAGGGTTGCTTAGATGGTTTGGACATCTAGAGATAATGAATGAAGGTAGATTGACAAAAATATTTATAAGACGAGTGTGCATGGGCCAGCTGGTAAAGGCCGACCTAGGCGAATGAATCACGACCAGATCGGGGACGTTTTAATGAAAGTCCAAGTCAAAAGTACCTATAACCGGCGAGAAAGGGGTATGTCTGGATCGTAGCATGTGGAAGGAAGTAGTCTCTGCCTACCCCGTCGGGAAAAAGTAATTTTATGTACCTTTGTATGTATGTATGTCAAACCAATGCTCGTTGTCGTTTATCATCAAATGACTGTCTGTTTAGCTCGAAGATCCTGCCACCTCATAACTGGTCCTAATTCTAATCATCTTCTCGTTTCCTGATTGGATTACTCAGCACATTTCTTCATTAGCATTACAATGTGCCCCGCCCTTGTAGCTCGAACAATCGCCGCAATGTCTTAATGTCTTTGTTGCGCTCGTGGGTGGCTGGGATGCCAGATGTGAAGCTACCTTTAAACTGGGAAATGTTACAGAATGTATGCCTAAGAATGATCTTTTTAACCGACTTTACAAAAAAGGAGGAAGATCTCAATTCAACAGTTTTTTTTTAAGTTTGTTACCTAAGAACTTCGTAAAGTATTAACCGATTTAAATTTTTTTTTTTTTTGTTTGAGTGGTTATGCCTCCCGTTTGGTCCCATTCAAATTTTATCGAGATCTGATAATCATCTCCGGAGATATGAGGATAAACAATATAAACAAATTTGATACCTCGATGACATGATTATGGCTAGTAGATATTTTTACTATCGCGGCTACTATATGTGAAGTCGGTGTTTTCGTTTTGTACGATCATAAATTATCCATGAAGATAGTGATTTGTATACTAACGGTACCACTACACTAACGTACGTTAGCACTTTTTTATCATTATAATTTTAATATCGAATAAGCCAGCGTTTTATCACTATCTCACCTGTTGGTAAGTAATGAAGTGGTCGAGGATGGTAGCACGGTAGGCCTAGAAAGAAAACTGGCTCTTAAGGACATTTGCCGGAACACACACATAATGTTTGGTGACAGATTTTCCAAATAGTTTTCCAATTTGTTAGCAAGGCCAGTGTCCTACCACCATGCCTATGTTTCTCAACGACACTTTTCTTCACTGGAGAGCCACTGCTAATGAACTTCATCACTATCTTACTGTCATAGGTGTAACATTATGTGACGCTGTGATCTGGAGATAACTTTATTCTGCTTAAGAGTAGAAGTAGTAGTAGAGTTAGAAATATGA
Source organism: Cabera pusaria (assembly GCA_954871355.1). Classification (NCBI taxonomy): domain Eukaryota; kingdom Metazoa; phylum Arthropoda; class Insecta; order Lepidoptera; family Geometridae; genus Cabera; species Cabera pusaria. Next base: position 3,570,032 of record OX940891.1, read on the forward strand.
AATTTTGCTTGTCTCCAAGTGGAAAATGCTAGTGAGATGATTGTCTGGACAACGAGCCTATTTTAGCGCTATTGCAAACCGTCTTCCAAATCGAACATCAAAATGATACAAACTCTTTGGATAAAATGTCTCTCTGGCGATGTTCGTACCTGCGATGACGTATTATTAGACCGGGCGCGCACTAGCGACCAGGTCGCAGCGGCCACGTTGAAGCGGCCAGCGAGATAATGAATCGCCACAAAACGTGCGCACCAGCCTGCGCGCGCGGTTCGTGACTACTATATATACTATATAATATAATACTATATAATAATATATATGTACTATATATCGTGATACTAATGTGTATACTGTGTATACTACTCACTGGCCGGTGCGACCTGGCCGCTAGTGCGCGCCCGGTCTTAGACCTCTTGTATTAGACCGTTTGGCATAGTACTAGAAAACATAATCAATACCAATATTATAAATTCAAAAGACAGTTTTTTTATTTGTGTGTTTGGGACTTCTTCACGGTCAAACGGCCAGACCCATTTAGCCAAAATTTGCACAGGGATAGCCAGGATTATGGATTAGGCAATAGGATACTTTATAACGCTGGAGAAGCCCCGGGGCGCAGCTAGTTTATGATCATATCTACTAGAATATTTAAAGTAATTATCTGGCAACACCAGTGGGCGATATTTACAATCCAGTGTGACTGGTCGAATGGAGTTGTAACGTCACAGTGTCACCTCATGTTGCAATTGTCGTGATAAGCCTATTATACTGCGATAAGTGCATTATCTGGCTGCCTTGTAAAGTACCATTGTTTGAGGATTGTCTCGCTGGCTCACTCGGGAGGCTTGAATACAAATTATGAAGCGTTATTAGCTAATATCTTCTTGCAAGTTGATGTGTTTAGGGACTTGTATCTACTGGTAGATATTTACTGGTAGAGAGATTACAATTAAAACAAACTGAAAGTATTAGGCAGCAATTTATTAAATTTTGCACTAAGTTTTGCAGTACCGTAGCTATTCCTCATCTTACTTTGTCCACTCGACTTTCGAGTGCAACAAGACTTTTCTAGACAAAATAGACTAGAAGAAATTCTTCGCATTTCTGCAGTCCTAGTACCAACATTTCTTTTAAAGTGTACAAATGACATATTTCTTTGTTCCGCCCTTGTTACGAACAGCTGTTCTAACAAAGGGATTAAATTAGAAGAACAAAGCTCCACGGAAAAATGCGATGCGCTTTCTCAATTGTGATTAAACGTTTGGGATTTAGATGAAAATGTTGTGTAGATTTATCAGTGGTTTCCTAATTTTATTTTAGGGTTACGCACCTCTAAAGGAAATAGGAACCCTTAAGGATCACTTTGTTGTCTATCTGTTTTTTTATACGTCTTATAGGCTAGTGTTTGACCACTGTCTCGTCTGGTGGTAAACAATGATGTGGTCCAAGATAGTAAATACGCTAGGCCTAGAATACTCAAACTCTCAAGGGCTGAGTGCTGCCGGAACACCGTAAGATTATTATAGCACATTTATCCGTGATTGTAGTAAGCTACTTTTTGGTAGCAAGTCAGGCGGAACATGGATAAAATGACCTAGATACTGGACTAGACACTTAGACAGACATCTTATCAGCAATGAGTTTGAATTTAGTCAAATTCTCAAAAAGCGATAACTTCAACAAATATTGTAGTCGACTTTAATATTTTGAACCTAAGTTTTATTCGTTATAACGCTAGTGCATAGTTAAGTGGCTTCACAACACATTTAAAATCGTTTAAGTACCTCGGAACTCCGACTATTATAATTCGATCTGGAAAATAATCCTTTTGTTTGAGAGAGTATGCTTTCCGTTTGGTCCAATTGTAATTTTTATGAGATATGAAAGGTATCTCCAGAGATACTGAGATATGACTTCAAACTTATGACTAAATTGAACTGACTCTGAAAATGACTTTATTTTATCGTTATGTAAACTAGATCTTAACGTGATGTTAAATTTTTTTAATAAACAATGTTGGAATATTGTGAATATTGTAAATTACAATATTTCCTAATTAACATTATATTGTAATAATCACTTCAAGAATAATCTATTTAATTATATCTAAATTTATTTATTTATTTCGTGAATAAATAAATATTATTATATATTATTTGTGATTAATGTACATTCAAACTTTCCCTAGAGTTAAAATATAGCATCGATGGTTTATTGCGTTATAATATTACAACTTGTTATCCCATATTCACAGAAGCCTCATTAAAGTCAATACCTACATGCTTCAGATTAATACTTGTACCTATATTACGTGTCCTCAGAAAATGTCCATGAAGTTTCTTTACGAGCTCCACGCGACACTTTCCACGGTTATAGTCTCGCTCAGGGACCTGTAAATCTGTTAAATGGATCCCAGCGCAATACATGCGCTTATTAGCATGACTTACTGTCTCCAGTCTAAATTATCACCTGGCTTAGGATGTTCCTATATGCAATATGTAAGCAAGGTGGTGGGTGGTTAGATGTTGGTGAATTTTTTAGAAGAATTAGACCGATTAGAATTGCTACTGAAACTGACTCGCTTGGCGTAGGTTTTTTACAAGCTTTTATTTAACTTGCAATGTATGTATGTATATATTTATACCTTTATTTTTAAAAGCTTGAGGCACAGAAGTATAGTAAAGACCTACCTGTAAAACGGATAGTGCCTCAAGCTTTTAAGAATATAGGTAAGTAACTCGCAAAACACTTACTAGAATTAATTTATATCTTTTTTGTTCATTTTCCCACATAAAAACTGGTTTAAAAAAATATGTTTTTGCTTTTAATTTAATTATAGTTTTTAAACTGAACGATCTCACTTTAGCTTCATGTAATGTGGTGCCAAAAGCCATGAATCAAAGTCACTAGCTCTAGTTTCAAGAATCGCCTTCGATTGAGCAGTTGGTAACCGTGGCAGCCGTAACCGAATAAATTGGTCGCTATTCCCCGCACGTCCTCAACCGCTCCTGCATCGGAATTAGGCCATTCCTGAACTGGGAAATGCGGCACCTAGAGGTTTGCTTTATGTTACTACTGCGGGTACTCTATTTTGCTGTGCTGGTTTCAAACTCAATTAATTTATTTTTTTCAAAGGGAGCTGAGTAGTTAATCAAAGCATTCTTTTAAGTTCGCCATGTCTATCTGTCTGTCTGATTATTCGTCCGGATATTTATTTCAGCTGGGTTATGAAATGAAATACACATTCTATATACAGATTCACTATGTGCCTATTATCTATCTAATTTAAAAAAAGGGCTATGATAAAGAATCGCGCTAAAATTTTAAAGGTGGTAAAGAAAAGGAAAAAAAAACTTTTCGATTCATACCTCTAGAGGACTGACTTATATTATGCTCAGTAACCCTCACAATTAACCAGAATGTGTACAGTCAATCAGTGACATAAAGTTGCATCAAGTCACGGCGCGGCGAAAATCTTCCATATATTTTTTTATAGCAAACGAAATCAAAATCAAAATTCAAGCAATTGACCGCTATTTCACCAAGGTTTGATTAATGTATTACTTTTTAGGTGCCCCCGGGTACATCGTGGCATTGTAGTGGTCATCGGACTTCAACAACTAAAACTCCACGGCGTTCTTTGCTGCACCGCCTTCTGCCGAGAATACGTGAACGCTTGTGCTATTGTCCGCAGCTGCGCGCAAATGTCCCAACTCTTCTTTTTTTAGGGTTCCGTAGCCGAATGGCAAAAAACGGAACCCTTATAGATTCGTCATGTCTGTCTGTCTGTCTGTCTGTCTGTCCGTCCGTATGTCACAGCCATTTTATTCCGAAACTGTTAGGACTACAGAATTGAAACTTAGTAGGTAGATGTATTCTGTGAACCGCTTTCCGATTTTTATACATAAGTAAAAAAATTAAAAGTTTAAGGGGGGGCATCCCATACATGGAACTGAAACAAAAAAAAAATTTTTTTCTTCAAACCTATACGTGTGGGGGTGTCAATGGATAGGTCTTCAAAAATGACATTGAGGTTCCTAAAATCATTTTTTCTCAAAGTCAATCATTTGAAAGATAGGCGCGTCTAAAGTGGTAAAATGTGTGCCCCCCCCCCCCCCCCCCCCCCTCTAACTTTTAAAGTATGGGAGTAAAAAATCTAAAAAAAATATATGCTATAGATCTTAATAAAAACTAACAACGAAAATTGGTTTGAACGAGATACAGCCAGCAGTTTTTGAGATATGGCGACCGCAAAGATAACTTTGTTTTTCATACAAACACTATGAAAAACAAAGTTAATTTTGAAGTTGCGAAAAATCATAGTTATGGAATACTTAACTGTGTTACGGAACCGTACGAGTGCGAGTCCGACTTGCACTTGGCCAGTTTTTTTTACACTAGACTAGCCGCGCACCGCAGCTTTGACCGCGTTTAATCTTAGTTATAAACCTTCTTCTTGAATCACTCTATGTATTGCTGAAAACTGCATTAAAATTTGTTGCGTAGTTTAAACGACTAAGCGTACGACAGCGGAAGCAACTTTGTTTTAAAATATGTAATAAAGGTAGGTAAGCCTTTGACCACTACATGATGTTAAGTGACGATGCAAAGTACGATGTAGCACGCTTACCTAGGAAGATACCTGTTCACTCGCGATTTGAAGACCCCCGGGTTGTAGTTACTGGGAAACACAGACTCTGTGGCAAGGAATTCCAGCCCTAGGCCGTACGTATGTTAAAATGATAAGTCTTTCAAAGTCTTTAAACCTCTGCATGAGTCTTTTAAAATCTTTTAACCTCTCCACTGCAGTAGAGAAGATTTCTCCAAAGCAATGAAACAAGTTAATCTACACAGATTGCACCGATCTCCAGCCACTATTTCCTGAAGTTCAGAGCTGACCTATTTTTCATTCAGCTGGCTTCACAGACGTGCACCGAATATTTTACAGATCAAACGAAAACTTAGTGTCGTTCAGAGTTACCTTAATTGGGGGTGTTAACTTGTTAATGGTTATGTTAAACTGCGTAATCTGTGACGTGTGCAGCGTGACTGTAGTTAATAAGGTAAGAAGAGAGAACAATAAGTACACAATTCTTTTATATTTTAGCTTGGATGTTTTTCAGTATCATCAGATTTTTGTAAATTGTTAAACACAATCCAAAATTTCATCGTACCGACGGGACTTGAACCCGCACCCCCCGGATTACACGTCCAGGTGCTCTGCCAATTAAGCCACGGTTCGATCCAACGATACGACGAAATTAGTGGATTGCATTTTTTGACCCAATTATGCAATGGTGGCGCACACTTGTGTTTCGTGGTCATAAGTTGGTATGCCTCGGAAAAATAAGGTTATCTCATATAGCTAAATAAACGGATGTACTTTCAAAAATTTTTGTATTCCCAGATGTACCTTGAACACATAAAGTTTGCGGAACACTGGAGTAGATCATTCTTCTCGTGACCTCGACCAATGCAACTTGGCCGAAACGTCGAGGTAAACAAAATGACTTAATGTTTTACCGCGATAAAGGTACGGACACACCGCAGCGTCCTGCGTGCGCGATCTCGGCGGCGATGAGATAGCGCAGTAGTATTTGTACCACCGAGTGGTTCACACCAAACGCGATCAGAAAACAATTGAACAGTACTGAGATCGCGCCCGCAGATCGTAGGACGCCGCGGTGTGTCCATACCTTAAGTCCCTTATTTTAATATTTATAATTATGTCATCAGATTGATTTCTGAGCTGATTGAGGAGACCGACGATATTTATTTTTGCGAAGTATGATTTTGCTGTTTCTTCTGCTGTGTAGTCATGCTGTCACAAGCTATAAATGCCAATCAAGTAGGTATGCTACTTTTAAACTGACTTCACAAAAAAGACGGAGGTTGTCAAATTGCTCTTTTTTTGTGTAATGAATTCTATAATTTATATATAACTGGACTACAGGAAAAAACATGAATTGCAGTTCTAGGCAGGAATATAAAGTCTTTATTTCCCATTAAAACAGTAACAGTATCCACGTTTGTTTGTATAATCTAGATTTCCCGGAACAACTTTAGACTTTAGTACATAATATTCCGTGCCTGACTGCAAACTTTTAATTGCAAACAGTTGTTCTGCGGCGTTTAAACTTGTGTGTCAACTTCGTCTTGCCGACTTTATAGTGTGGCAGTGCAAGTTAAGTGAAGATAAGTATTGCATTTTCTTGGTTTTATGTCTGTCTTGTTTATCAACACAAAAAGGTAGGCGTTTAATAAATATTCACAGGTCGTAGTGAGCATATTTTACCGATGTTCCGCCTGACGTGGGGTAAAAATCTGCCAATATTGGCACATTTTTTCCTTGATCTTGGCAAGCTACTTTTTCGTAGCACGTCAGCCGGAACAACTTTTCGGTGTTCTGGCAGCACACAGCCCGTGAGAGTCAGAGTATTCTTGGTCTAGCCTGTTCACACCACATTAGGCAAAATAGTGGTCAAACACTGGTCTATCACTACATATAATAGAAAAAAAAATCCCCGCCCCGTCTATCTATCTGTCTGTTCACAATAAACTCATAAACTACTGAACAGATTTCCTTGCGGTTTTCACCAATACACAGAGTGATTCATTAGAATGGTTTTGGTATATAATTCTTCAAGGTTCTGTGTAAATTGGTTGAAATAGGACGATGATCGCTGAAGATGTTAATTCATACTCGACGCCATAAGCTGAAGCAAAAAATGTAGGCATATATGCTCTACCCGAGCGAAGCCAGGGCGGGTCGCTAGTAAGATATGCCCTCATACCCAGGAATTACGTTCAGATCTATGGTTTAAGAACAGTGACGTGGCTTTTACATTTTGCATCATATTTTCCTTCTTGGGACGTCAACGATTGTACAATCGTGATCATAGGTACAACAACCTTTTTAATCAATTAGAGTTTCTGCTACCGGAACGCTCGTCATTTCGTCGATACCAAAAGAGTCTGATATAATCCCCTGTCAGTCATACTTACAAGGAGACGCTAAGTGGATTATAGGGCATTAGCTCCGATCAATAAGGTAGTACGTTCGCTACCGGTTGTAGGCTGGGAGGTGACGAGAGTTTTAGTTACTTGTTAAAAAAAATCAAATCGACCGTTGAATTAACATCCGTCAACTAGTCGATTAGCTAGTTGAATTGATTAACTAGTGAATGTTTTAACCATAGTCTATTTCACAGTCCTCTTAGGAATTCAACCGTTATCGTAGTATTGGTTCATTCAATCGTTTAAATCCAAATAGCGCTGTACGTTAATTGTATTTTAATTTTTCAACAATTAATATACATATTGTGATTTTAAGTAGGTATGTTTTAGTTTTACGTCCTGACGTACATTTATAAGAAATTTAAATAAGTCTAAATCTTTGCATATAGAGCTATTAATGTTACTAAATACGTGCAGTAAATACATTATTACCTACTTTTTTTTATATAAAAAATATCTACGAAGTTGCAATTCCCTTTTCTACTATCGAAATTAGCCGTCTAACAACGAATATTACCGTTCGAAATCAAGTTGACAGTTAATCGTGTGGCGCGCATCTGTTCTTTAACGTTAACTGATACGTTTCTCTATACTCTTGAATTTTGCCGTCCATGGATTCAACTAGTTGATCGGTGAACGGTTATTGGTCGAAACGTTAACAGTCGATGGACGGATTTTTTAACTAGTTCGTTTAATCAACACTCATCTCTATTGTACATTACTAGTAACCTTCTACAAGTAATGTGCAAACTACGTTGCTAGTAATCCTTAAAAAACGCATACCAGGTATTTGAGAGGCGTATTAGTACATATCGTACATTAAAGTCACGTAATCGTAGTATTCGTTCAACTACGATCTATAATATGTATCGTTACGACGAAATTAGAGGATTGCATTTGTTAACCCAATTATGCATTGGTGGCGCCATCTATGACTACTTATTACGTAAGTTAATCATTCGGAAGAAATCATTACAGTTTTTAAATCCAACAAGAGATGTTGCACTGCGAAAATCATATATTATGTTTCTTTGAAGTGTTTCACACTTTATATTTTTGTAAATTGTAAAACACTTTTAATTGGCAAAGCACCGGAACATGTTATTCCGGAGGTTGCGGTTCATGTCCCGTCGGTACGATGAAAATTTTGGATTGTGTTTAACAATTTACAAAAATTTAAAGTGTAAAACACTTCAAAGAAATATAATATTTGATCTATAATATGTTATTACTGTAAACCTATATTATAGGCGATATAAGAATATCTATAAGATGCTAAAAAATTAAAGATACAATTTTTTTACATGTAACAATATCTACCAGCAGCTCCCAGACTTTTAGCTCAAGCTTCACTTCCAGCGGGTTCCGGAGCGATATCGTATAGGATTTATTTATAGACCCGATTGGATTCCATGGGATTTCGTTTATTGAAGTATTTATTTTTAAGCTGACGTTGCTTCAAGAGTGCTTTTGGTACTAGTTGGTAATTAGTTTCCCGATTAATTTGATCTACTGGCACAGAACACATTACCTACTGGTCAAAGAAATATTTGATAAAGACTGACGAGTTATCTGGAAAAAAAGCCTTATGATTTTTTGGCTGACTCCACAATTAGAAGAGTTACTGAGTTTATGATAACGCTATGCTATATTGTATTTTTTTTATAGAAAAATGCATTTGTGCTCCATGGGATTTGAAACCACGAGCTCTAGAGTCAAAGCCCACTATCTTGCTAACACATCACAGAGACATCAAATAGTAAAGAGGGGACAAAACAAAAAATAAATAATAATGGAAATAGTAATTATTCACTAAGTTAGGAAATTATGTATGAAGCCAGCTGTTCCCTAAAGAGCGTCCTTAGTGTAAAGGGGCCATCGTCCCATGAAACCATGTTGAAACTATTCCTCTTACGGCCACAATGACACCACATTCCTGATCTTAAGTAGCGGCATTACCTCAACAATGCAGCGAGATAGTGGCAGTCGCTCACAGAATACCTCTGAAACCTTGTGAGGGATGCCTCGGTGCGTGGCAGATGTTAAGCTCTGTACAAACATTTCTTAGCTATCAGCCATATACGAGTAAATTACGTTTAGGTAAGGTATTATGGCTCTCCGTATAGTGCAGTGCTTGAATACAATCCAAGTAAAGTTTTAACTTACAGCGTTGCTCAAATCCACTGAATAGTAGATATAAATCAACCAAATACATCGATAATCGATAATCTGAGCCTGTGTCTGAGTGATAAGACGGCCCGTTGTTACACCTTATTATTTTTTTTACTTGACTAAAGGTATGGCCACACCGTGGCATCCTGAAATCTGCGGGCGCGATCTCAGTACTTTTCAATTGTTTTCTAATCGCGTTTGGTTTGAACCAGTCGGTACAAATACTACTGCGCTATCTGATCGCCGCCTAGATCGCGCACGCAGGACTCTGCGGTGTGTCCGTACCTTTTTTTTTTGACAAACTTGTTAGGTCTTTACGTTTTTATCAAATTGTTTGCCAAACGCATCAAAGAACGCTTTAACGAACACAATAAAATTACAATATTGTATATCTTTAAGTGTTACAAACTTTATATTTTTATGCGTTTGCAACTAGCATTGTTATACAATCCAAAATGCAATCCATTAGTTTCGTCGTATTGATAAGATCGTACTGTGGCTTAGTTGGTTACAGCTCCCGGGCATGTTTCCCAGGAGTTGCAGGTTCGAATCCCGTCGTACGATGACATTTTTGATTGTGTGTAACAATGTACAGTAAAATTTTACAAATATCAAACCACGATCAGCTTACAATGGTAATATTGCGATCAAGTACTTCTCTGAACTTACAATGAATATTTCCAATGAACAATAACTTTCACCCAAACAACTGGAACGTCAGTAAACGTGGCTGAAACGAAGGAAATCCTGGCGGATCGTCGAGGCAATAATTCAGGGGACGATGAATTATTGATGGGCCACGATGTAGGGACCAGACGGTATTAGATGATGTATGCCGCCCGAAGGCTGAGGGATTTAAAAATGAAAATAATGTGAGGGATTCTTGAATAGAATAAGGATGAGGCGAATTCGTAATGGTGCTTGTATTTTCACTTCTTTTGGAAGGGGTGGAGAATTTGAGAAAGTTTGTGGATGAGATAAAATTGAATGATGCAAGCTGATTAGTAGTGAATAGGGCGTCGGGTAACTAAAATGATCTGTAACCTTTAGACCGTTAGAGGCTGACCACACGATGCGTTGCGGATCCAATAGCCGCAACGCAAACATTTTACCGCAATGGCAGTGAAGCTGCGGCGCGGTAACGGTGCCGCACAGCACTGTCGCCCAAAGAAATCGCACATACAAAAAGGGCGGAGCGGTGCCGCTCCGGCTTAGCAACGCGTACAGTCAACCCCCCTCCCCCCCTTCTCCAACCTTATCTCGCTAGCTTACAAGTTAAAGGCATTATAATTTCCTCCATCGGTGTTCCGGGAGACCCCCTTAACTATCGAGAACCATGCACGCCTTCAAAATACTTTTGTTTTGTAACTTAGAAAATAATTTTGTGATTTTCAGAAGAATGCATCGAAACAGGTTTGTGAAATTAAAAATCTTGTTCTTAAATAAAATGTCCTAAAAGCCTTCTATAATAAACACCATTAATCTTCATCACTCCAATGACCGGGATAGGCTTCTCTTCTTTATCTCCTTCAGGGTCTGATAATTGAGGTTCTTCTTCTTCATCCAAATTGTCTCCATCCGGTGATGGGTCATCTAAGAGAGCCAGCGCTTGACGTTCATCGAGTAGTTGGTAATCTTCTTCATTGTTCTCACTAAGTTTGGTTTCTGATATTTTATTTTTTGGCGTTGAGACTTGTGTATCTTTGTGAAATTCTTCTCTTCTATAAGAAAATAAATTTTTATATGATATTATGCTCGCATATATTCTTCCAACAAACATTCAAGCCCTATACATATATTATCTCTATCAAAACCCATTTAAGTACCTACGTCCAACTAGCACTTGAACTATCTCATTTTTACCCGGTTATAGAAGGGTTAATATGAATATTTTTTTAAATTAAAGCGTGACTTTTTAGTTGTCAGGTTTTCCTTTTTAACTTCTTTTCATACTAGTAATTTATTTACGACTTCCTTATACGATATATTCTGACAATGAAGTTTATACAATATATTCTGATAATGAAGTGTAGGTAGACTTCATACATCATGAACAGTTTTATCGCGTAGGTACGCGTGCTTTACTTGAAACATTATTCTGGATTGTAGTGCCTGCTGCTATACATTTATAAATTAGCATCCAAACCATACCGCAAGACTATTACGTTCAAAATAATTATATTCACATAAGTAGGTATAAAATTGTAATAGTTACTCATTGTAAAGGTTGGAGTTTTTTTTATTCTTAGACTTGATCTCGTTGATGAAACGTACAGCCGCTTGCGCTGCAAACTCATTAGCTATCCCTTTCATATAATTCGATGATATCACAGTATGAAATGTCTTCAGTATATCTTCAGGACGAAGTCGTACAGTAATCGATTCATCTTTCTTAGCAATCACTAACTGTATAGTAACAAAAATGGCAAGGTTTCTGAGACACATTATTTTCTGTTTCTATCGACATTTTAATTATCATTGCTACAGCTTTATGCACTTCCCACTGATTGATTTTGATATTTTATAGTTTTGTATAATTGTTTTCTTGGTTGGTATTGATTAAAAGATTTTCGAATCTCTTATTCATTTACTGCTAATAAATTGATGTTTTGACATTTGAGAATTTTCGAAAACAAACAGGGATCTAATATCAAAATCAGGTGTTAAGTATTCTATTCTTTAAATTTTGTCGAACGGTTTTATTGCAAAATTACTTTATTTTTTTAGTGTATATCAAAATGTGTGTTTTCCTCACCGTAAGATATTTTTTTTTAAATTGGCTCATATAGTTTCAGTGATAAATGTGGGAACTTACAATTTAATTTTAAAGACCTATCTATAGACACTGCGCGTATAGGTGTGATGATATTTTTTTAGTTTAATTTCCATGATGGGGAGCCCCTCGTTTTAGCCCCGTCGCCCCTAATTTACGAGGTAAATTAATATTGTTTTTTATTTTTGAATAAAAATCGTAGAGCCGTTCACAGAATACCTTTACCTACCAAGTTTCAATCTTTGTAGTTTCGGAATAAAAAGGCTGTGACATACGGGCGGACAGGCAGAAAGACTGACGTCACGAATCTATAAGGGTTCCGTTTTTTGCCATTCAGCTACAGAACCCTAAAAATCGTATAATCGTATATATAAACATTTTTGAAATAAGGTTGCCAGCTACTGAGTTATGCTACGATCGCTTTAGGTCTGATCTACTCGTATCACCAAATAACACAATTTTTTCACTCAAATTACGAAAGGTATTATGATACCCCAAATTGGGTCAGAATAGTTTACTAGATACGATTACACCCAATCATAGTACGAAGTAATGTAATAAGAATTCCTAACAGGTTATTCCCTGGCGTAACTTGTTTGGAATATGTTATACTTAGGGAAAAATTGGGGTTAAATATATTAAAATGATAATATTATTTTACATCTCTCATATTCGGTACGTAGGTCCTTATTACCCCCAAATGGGGCTTGTAGGTTACCAGTTAGCGCTCTAGGGTAATAATGTAGCTAGAAAAGCCCTAGGGCGGTAAGTCATTAAAAAAAAACTCTTCACTCTTTCAAAAAGTTCGCGTACATCTAACCATCATACTGGCAATAGACATCATGCATTCAGCCCAATGACAAAAGAGGTCGCTTCGCTATTCAGCCTTGTCTTTGTATGAGTATAATAGTCATCAATTTTAAATATCGAACGGATGCTGGGACTAACTTAACCACTATAATAAGGCACGGTGGATGGAAATCCAGCAAGGTGGCTGAAGGTTACATTGAAGATTCCATACAAAATAAAAGTAAAATTACCAACCAAATAACGGAAACTATTCAGCTTTCAAAAAATGAAACATCTTTCTCAAGAGATGATCCGCAAACATCAACTTCTGCTGAAGAAAGCTTCATCCCGTCAGATTTTGTCCATGACCAACAAATATCACAGTCTCAAACTATTAACATACCCAAAAAACACCTGTCCCTAAAATTTGAAAACTGTTCTCATTCCACTATAAATTTAAAATATATTATATATATATGTTATATATATAATATATTTTATATATAACCTATATATTAAATATATATATATCTTACCTCACAATCGAGATGTAAAGCAGAGTAGTTATCTCGGGTGTAAGCATCAATTGCACCCTCGAACTATAGGCGCCCTCGCTGCGCTCGTGCGCCTAAATATCTCAGGTTGCTATTGATGCCTTACAGCCCTTGGCTACTAATCTACTATTTATGGAGATAAGAGCTCACGTATTTGCACCAGTTATGATTAAACGATCATCTAATCACATGCGCTAGGTGCATATCCTACAGGTGGAGTGTACGATACTGATTTGCTACCAAAACTTAGTTAACCATCATCAAGGAAAAATCTGCCGCCATAATCTTATGGAGTTCCAGCAGCTTACAGCCCTTGAAAGTCAATACCACTATCTCGCCTGGTGGTAAGCGATGATGTGGTCCAAGATTGTGAACATGCAATTATTCTTTGATAATGAATTTGTATTGAGTTTTTTCCGCAGTTCAGCACCTAACATTATTTCTCAACCTGTTTGCTATTCTCATTATTTAAAATTTACGGTAATTTTTAACCCACTCCAAAAAAAAGGAAGAGGTTACTCAATTTTAATATTTGTTCGCGGATAACTTCGTTAATGAACCAATTTTAATGATTATTTTGTTGTTGTAAAGGAGGTATCCTAAAGGTGGTACCATAGTAATTTCATCGAGATCTGATAAGTATCTCCAGAGATATGGAGATAAACACCTCAAACTTAGCACTGAAAATTAATAGCACGGCATTTGAAGTCAGTTCTTTCAGTTTTTTAAGCGATCTTATTAACAGTCACCTTTGCCTATGGACTGGCAATATCACAGCAGAAAGACCAATGAAAAAAATGTATCTAGTAGATAGTTTTCTTACAAAACTAAATGATCGGTCAAAGTAGGACGGATCAATACAACCAAAAGAGTCTTTAAATATTAACTAACCAGTATTGAATACGATACACGAGACTTAGTGCATTATTTATGAAATATGGTAATTTTAGGCTACTAGATATCTAGTCGTAACAAGCCATTCAGGTATTCCTCAGAGAATCCAAGATTCTTGAAATTTGAAAAGTCCATTATTCTTCAACTTTTTTAGTTTATTTATTTTTAATCCACGGCACAAAAAGAGGGGTGTTATAAGTATGACGTATGTAGTTCTGTGTGTGTTTATCCGTTGCATCGTAACGCTCAAATGGATGACCTGATTTTAACTAAGTTTTTAACCAATTTCACAAAAAGGAGGAGGTTCTCAATTCGACTGTATTTTTTTTAATGTTTGTTAACTCAGAACTCCGTCAAATCTTAACCAAATTATTTTTTTGTTTGGGAGATTTTTCATCCTGGTCGGTCCCATTTAAATTCGAGATCTAATAAATATCTCCGGATAAACAATATAAACAAATTTGATACCTCGATGACATGATTATAGCTAGTAGATATATTCACTATGCGGCACGCGAAGTTGATTTTTTCGTTTTATACGATCAAAAATAATATAGTTAACTTCTGAATGTGACAAATGTGTTATAAGTCATCTCCATCCAAAGGTTGTACACAGAATAAGACAAATGTACCAGCTGTTCTGTAGTGGCCTGGAAGAGATCGCTATTGACGATGGTTGTTAAAATAAAGAAATGGTTGATATCTTTTGTTAATGTATTAATATCATGGATTTACAATATAATTAAATTCGTGCATAGCAAATATTTTTACGAATTTATTTTATCCATACGCTGTAAACATAAATATGATATTTACATCAAAACGGCTCCAACGAAAGAAACCTAGGTGGGAGTGTGTCCTTGTCTAACAACCTGCCAGTGCTATATGAATTATACTATATGCGTAGTATATAGAATAGAAAATAGAATAGAAAAACTCTTCATTGTACACCAGTATAGAGAAACAAAATAACAAAGAAAACTTAACTAGGATAGTACAATGGGCGGTCTTATCGCTTGAAGCGATCTCTTCCAGACAACCTTAGGATGGACAGAATTTAAAGCAGAAAAAACACGGTGGTACAATGCATAGCATCTATAGTTTAAAAAATAATAATAATTAATAAATAACAACAATCAAAAACCAGTATTTTTGTATATATTGATTGTATATAATAATATTGATATGGTATATAGGTACACACAAATAAACATCAATATAATATAAGAAAATATATAAATACATACTACATTACATAAATACATATACATATATAATATACATGCATATAGATATATACATACATATACCATACATACATGCATACATAGACAATAAAATTACACCTTTGATATAAATAATAAAATATATAATTAAATGAACTACAAGTGTGATAGATAATGATTTTTCACCATATTTTTAAAGATATATAATACATCTAAAATAATCCATAGAAAAGAAAGGGACAAACTGCGTTCAAGATCGGTCTCTTTCGGACCGTCTTCATAATATATACCTAGTCATATGACTTATTCAATATTTTGAAAACTTTCAATCTCGAAATTATTCCAACAACATAATATTCAACATTTTATATGATTTCACAAATGGCTCATATCGCTACATATTAATTTTTTTAACTAACTAATCAATACCATGTTATAATTATCTCGTACAATTAAGCATTGCGTAACCAAACCCACAGTAAAACTATCGTACTAACTAGCCACATATTGTATTACCTCACCTAAATTTAATTGCCCTGCACTATAAAACCAAATCACATTATCTATAACTGCGGTGAACGCAACTAAGAACCGTAGTCAAGGATCCCAGTGTCACGATTGCTTTTTTCTCTTTTAAATTTTACATCTAGTTTTTTTGTGATCAGTGACCCCAGAACTGTTTAACTGATAGTCATATTTCTTTATAGACATTTTTATACATACATCCGATTTTCAACTTCTGCAGAAATTTTCTTTTACATAAACGTTGTCCTGCAATTACAAAAAAAAATTATTTAGTTGGTCGGGCCGTTCTCAAGTTAGATTTGTCTATTTATAGATTGACTAGCTGATACCTGCCCCTCAACTTTGTTAACTAACACCACAGAATAATTAATATTAATATTTGTATTACCGTACATTAAGAATTTTATCACTGTAAAGCTCTGTCAATTAACGTTTGTGTGATCTGAGTTAATTAAGTTAAGTGTAAAAATCAAAATTTTATTTTCACACAAAGTAGCCTATGTTCATCCTCATCCTATAAAGTATCTCTTTGTTAAATTTCAGTAAGATCGGATCGTTTAGGCATCTTTAGGTAACAAAAAGACAGAGTGACAGAATCACAAACGATTTATAAATTTCGTCTGGATTAGGTAGCTCACACGGTAAACTCTTTTTAGTAGCAGGGTAAGTATTTTATTATATTACGTGATAGGACAGGCTAGAACCCTTGCCTTATAGTAAGCCATTACACTTGCTTACAGCTGATAACTATGGCATTCAAAATTTTAGATTAAAGGTATAATTTGCGCATTGCGCCCTATAGAGCGTTATATTAGTGTGTTTTCTTACACTCAATGATTCATCAACTCATCACTGAAATCACTAGAATTTAATCATATTTAATTTTAATTTTAAAATAAATAATTTTCAAGATATATTCTACAGAATATAAGACATAGAATAACAGTATACTGTTACCCTCATAATGTTCGTAATTAAAATGAGCCACCGATTTGTGTGATATCTTACATTACCATTATACGAACGAGGTCTTATTGTAACGTACAACCCACAATAACACTTATATATTTTTTAATAATTTATTCAGTATACGCCTTACTAGAATAACAGGTGAAAGTAAGTAACAAAAAAATTTTAAACAACTTCTCGGAAAATAAGATTGTAAATTAATAACATATAAAATGACGTGCTAAAACAGGCACAGTTTCAGCACCAACATCGCTTTATTTGTAAGAACAAGGCATTTTGCTCAGATAAATTGTGAAGATAAAAACCATATCATGGGATCTTGTGCTACAACTATCGCGAGCAGTAAAATGTAATGCGCCACCCGTAACATGTATCGCGTAACACGATAGTGCGTGATAATGCTCTGTTTCCATGGTTTATACGACACGGTATTTTAATAACTATGTTAAATTATTTTACATACAGTTTAAAAAATAAAAAGAAGTTGGACTCACTGACGCAAAACATTTTTGTAGCGAAATTCTGACAATCCAGTGTTTGTGTACCACAGTCTTTCATATAGGTAGTTTAGCTCTACAGCTTTGCTCGCACTAAAATGTGTCGTATGTCCAATCCACTAATATTATTAAGAAAAAAAAAATAGTAATTCAATCATCATCATCATAATCTGCCAGTGTCAGTCCACTGCTGGACGTAGGCCTCTCCCAAGATACGCCACTGAGCTCGATCTTCGGCTCATTGGGAGGGATATGCCCTAATCGCCACGCTGGGCAGGCGGGTTGGCGATCGCAGGGCATAGCTCCTCGCACCGGTGACGCTGCTGCCCGTCACCGGCCTGTAGTATTCAGGTACGCCATGATTTGTAATGGTTATACCGCCATTTGTCGGTTGCCAGAGCCTCGTTCAATGCTGCCTCGTGATGCACCAAGGGCAGGTGAGTTTGACTGGGAGCACTGAGGTGGTATTTGTGCTTCTTACATCCCATTCATTCAATTTTCAGCCTTTATTCTATACCAAACCTACTAATATTATGTAAATAAATGTAAAAGTTTGTATGTTTGTGTTAGTTCCTCAATCACGCAAAAACAAATGAACGGATTCGGCTGAAATCAGACAGGCATAGTTTATACCAATAAATAACACATAATGATAATTTTAACCCAGGTGAAGCCAGGGGGAACAGTTAGAACTGCATACTTTTATTTATAACATATATTTTAGCGTTTGTTGGTAAGTGATGATGTAGTCGAAGATGGTAGCACGCTAGACGAGGGTTGGGGGTTTTTCAACAATGTATTTCCTTCACTGGAGGGCCAGTATAAAACGCGCACATATTTTTTTTTCGATAGAAAAATCCATTGGTGCACGGTGGGGATTGAACTCGCTACATCTGGTGTTAAAGCCGACCATTCTCCCATTACGCAACTGCGACCTCGAAATATAATAACAAGTACTTCCCATAGTACAATGAGCCCGTCCATTCACATCGTCAATCCAGCTCCAATACGACAGCGCCGCATCGCAGCCTAGTGCGCCAATAAAAGTTAATGAGCACCTACGGTTTGGTCAGTTTGGACACGCGTAGGTATAGCCTAGGATACGATGTGCTATATCTTGGATTTAGGTATTAAGTACTCTACGTTCAAATGCCACGCTACTCATTTCCAACTGACTTACAAAAAGGAGGAGGTTCTCAATTCGTCTGTTTTTTGTATGTATGTTAAGCAATTACTCCGTAAATTTGAACCGATTCGAATGATTCTTTTTTTAATCGGTAGAATACGTTTCTAAGGGGATCTCAATGTAATTTTATTGAGATTTAATAAGTATCTCCAGAGATGTGACGATAAACTTCTCAAACTTGCTACTGAAACTGACTCGCGCGGCATGGAAGTCGGTTGCTTTACTTTTTAAACTATCTAAATTATCAGTACTACTAACTACTAAGTTATTTCTTAAGTTTTATTAGTTATTATTAGTGGCGGGTTCATTTCCCATATCTCTGGAGATACATACATGAAACTTAGTCGACTTAAACATAATCGAGATCTGATAAGTATTTCCAGAGATACTTATCTAAAAGTAGTTTTTTTTTTGTTTTGCTAACGATCTTAAATTACTAAGGATTTTTTTTAAACTTGTTGTCCAAGTAGATATAATGCCTTCTTACAAACAACCAGACAGATCAAGCTTCATTTACGGTTAAACAGAGATGAATGAAATTCTACGATTCTATTGGAAACGCAATAAGTGCGTCTAGAGGTAATTAATTGGTCTTAATTGCATGTTAACGAGGAGAATTTTAACGGCTTTCTAATGGTATTATGGTGTATCGGCACCTCGTTAAACTTTAACTGACGGATACTATCACCATCAATTTCATCAACCAACCAATCACTGAAGGTGCAAGAAAAATAATATACATACATACATAAATAAAAATCACGCCTTTTCCGTTGTGGTAAGCAGAGACTACTTCTTTCCACATGCTACGATCCTGATATACCTCTTTCGATTTTTTTATGTGCTGTCATGGGTATATTCACTGGTTGTTGGAACATTATGTCTATGTTCCGCCTGATTTGCTACCATTAAGTAATTTACCACCATCAAGGAGAAAACTTGCCGCCATAACCTTACCCTATTCCGACAGCTAACAGCAGAGAGTTACACAATTCTAGGCCTAGCGTGGTCACCATCTACGACCACATCATCGTTTACCACCAGCCAAGATAGTGATCAAACGCTAGCCTATCAGATTATAATTAAACCTTACACCGAGGTTTATCTGATAACTGTACAACAGGCCATACAAACCAACAACACGTAGGCAAATTATGACAAAAATGGTCAATAACATAAAAAGCCAGCTCCTCTCATTTGCATATTATGGCCATGTGAGGAAATCCAGGGCTTCTGGTTCAACAGGGTTCTCAGCTTTCTGTGTTTTATAACAGTTCGTTTTTGTTACAGTTTGTAGTATTTTTACTGTGGTACCGTAATAAACGAGCTAGTTTGAACACTCATACATATTTGCAAGTGTCAAGGTACCTAAGTCGTTTATGGTAGGTTGTATAAGGTGTCGGGTTTCGTACCTTCGTATACCGCCCCAGGCAAACTAGCAGAAGTCCTATCACTATCTGCATAATTAGTATAAAGTCCAGAGATGATTTTTCGCATTAGTTTTTTGTTTTTATTTTTTAATAAAAAAGCTTGTTTGTTGTCTGTAACACTTAGAATACTGTAAATAAACTAATAAACACTAATTATACTTTATTGCACAAATAAATGTATAAAAGGAGGACCATTTCCTACCAGTCATCCAGAAGCGGTGGGGAACATTTGAATTTTGAATCGTGCTTATAGTAGAACAAAGATGTGGTTTTACATACTAAAAGTATAATAATACTACCGGACTTATTACAATAATTATACGAGTACTTACTATAATCGTAATCAGCCAGTGTCAGTCCACTGCTGGACGTAGGCCTCTCCCAACTCTCCTCTCCCACTGAGCGCGATCTTCGGCTCATTGGCACAGAATAATGAATAGTATAAATCCATTGGGTAGGATGCCCTAATCGCCACGCTGGGCAGGCGGGTTGGCGATCGCAAGACGTAGCTTTTCGAATCGGTGACGCTGCTGCCCATCACCGGCCTGTAGTATATTTATGACATAATTTGAACTGGTTATACCGCCACTTGTCGGTCGCCAAAGCCTCGTTTGTTGGTCAGCAGGATGCACCACGGGCAGGTGAGATTGGCTGGGAACAGTGAGGTGGTATTTGTGCTCCCTTACATCCCTGTGCTCCCTTACATCCTTTTTTAGGATTCCGTACCTCAAAAGGTAAAAAAAGGAACCCTTATAAGATCACTTTCTTGTCCGTCCGTCTGTCTGTCTGTCTGTCCGTCTGTCTATCCGTCTGTCCGTGTGTCACCACCGATTTTCTCAGGAACGGGTGGACCTAGCAAGTTTAAATGTATACCAGATACTGAGGTCTATAGTCCCTATTAGGTGTATAAAAATCAAGGTCCCGAGTCAACACGATAAAAAGCATATCTGTTTATCGGCAAATTTAGATTTTCGCAAAAACTTATAAGTACCAATATTTACCTTAATTTTTATTCTTTTTATATTTTGGAATTTTCCTTTACTTGCTGTAAGAGCTTGCTTTTGACCAAAATTGACAATTGTAGGTCAACCGGAAGTACTTAGTACCGGAAGTAGGGTACTTTCCGTTAACCTAGAATCATGAAATTTGGCAAGAAGCAAGGTTTTACAGCACAAATAAAGGAAAAATTCCAAAAATAAAAAAAGTTGAAATTTAAAGGGGGTCGCCATACATATACATAGTTTAGCCAATATAGATAGGCCTCTGAGTTATTCTGAGATATGAGCGCTCATACAATTTAGAGGTCTAGCTTAATTGGTCCCAACGTTGGTACGCCTCGGTGGGCGAGTCCAACTCGACTTGGCCGGTTTTATTTTGTATGTATGTTACGCGATTACTCCGTCAATTCTGAACCAATTCGAGTATTTTTTTTTAATTGGTAGGGTACGTTTCCAAGGTGGCCCCTTTGTAATTTCATAGAGATCTGATAAGTATCTCCAGGTATACGAAGATAAACACCTCAAATTTAATTCTGAAACTGACTCGCGCGGCATGAAAGTCGGTTTTTAGGGTTCCGTACCCAAAGGGTTAAAACGGGACCCTATTACTAAGACTCCGCTGTCCGTCTGTCTGTCTGTCTGTCTGTCTGTCTGTCTGTCAGTCCGTCTGTCACCAGGCTATAGCTCATTACCGTGATAGTTAGACTGTTGAAATTTTCACAGATTTTCTGTTGCCGCTAGAACAGCAAATACTAATTTCAAAATAAAGTTAAAAATTAAAGGGGGTCCCCATACAAAATACGTGTTTTTAAACGCCATCTATCTAATTAGTTTCGGCAAAATGACATAGATGGTGCTAGTAAACGAGCCCCGTCTTTCTAGATCGCGACCAAACCAAATATTCTTGGTAATATCAATTAATCAAATATATGAGGTTAAAACTCTGTTATGTTTCGTATTGTACGGAACCCTCCCTAAGTGTGCGATAAGAGACGCGATGTTGACTCGCACTTGGCCAGTTTTATTTTAGTTTATAAACTAAAAGTACTGTGCCTAAGTTTATTAAGTGTTGTGTTAATTAAATTTAGAGTAATGTTAGTGTTTAATCCTATTGTTATTTTTTTACTGGAACAAACTAGCATCAACAACTGTAATAAACTAGCGAGTTCTAAAGGTTCGACCACACCGCGGCGTCTTGCGTCCGTGTGCGTGTTCGCGATCTGATTTTCAATCGTTTTCTGGTCGCCGTTAATTGCGGTTGGTGTGAACCAGTCGGTAAAAATACTACTGCTCTATCTGATCGCCGCCTAGATCACGCACGCAGGACGCCGCGGTGTGGTCGTACCTTTACACTTATTTTGCAAGTATCAAGGTAACTAAGTCTTGTATAAGGTATCGGGTTTCGTACCTCCGTATACCACCATTACCACCCCAGGCAAACAAGCAGAAGTCACTAGTTACTGCTATCTGCATAATTAGTATAAAGTCCACAGGTGGTCTTTCGCATTATATTGTTTTTGTTTTTTCTTTTCAGCCTACTTCTAAAAAGAAGGAGGTTCTCAATTCGTCTGTATGGTTTTTTTTTAAAGCTTACTAGCGATGTGGGTTGCACATTACTAGTATTCTTGTTAACCCCTCCAACTAAGCTAAATATGCTTGTGTCTGGAGTGGGTTCACGTCAATAGTGTAATGGGTGGGGCGATCAGCACGACGCTCGCCTAATAGTAAGCGATGACGTCTACCTATTACAGATACAGCGGCAAAATTCTGGTATTTCAGAATTTGGCATGTCACTGCACTGCGACTGTTACCTTGAGACATAAAGCTATTGAGTCTCGCATGCCCTGTAATTTCACTGGACACTACCATTTCAACCGAAAAACATTCCTATTTCACAGCTTAAAATTAATTGGCAAAGTGGTGGTACCGCCTCAGGCGAACTAATAGGAGTCCTACCACTACAAAAACTCATGAAAATACGCTTACAATTATGAATATAATAACACCCATCTGCACTCTACAAAATAATACCTAGTCTAAAGACTAACAAGTGCAACCTTGCAGCAAACGGCAGCTTATCCGTTGACCAGCGACGTCTGAGCGACAGACAATGTGTGGTAACAACTGACAACTGTAGTCTCGTAGACGTTATAAGTGTGGATATGCCATTATTTTTGACGATTATTTTGGACCTTTCAATAAGAGGAGGGACTTACCTACCATGTGTGAATGTTGATTTTATAATTTTTTATGTATTTTTTTACGATGCAGGCATACGTTGCACAATTTGTGTTTTTAGGGTTCCGTAGCCGAATGGCAAAAAACGGAACCCTTATAGATTCATCATGTCTGTCTGTCTGTCTGTCTGTCTGTCCGTCCGTATGTCACAGCCATTTTATTCCGAAACTGTTAGTACTACAGAATTGAAACTTGGTAGGTAGATGTATTCTGTGAACCGCTTTCCGATTTTTATACAAAAATAAAAAATATAAAAGTTTAAGGGGGGGCATCCCATACATGGAACTGAAACAAAAAAAAATGTTTCTTCAAACCTATACGTGTGGGGGTGTCTGTGGATTGTGTCTTCAAAAATGACATTGAGGTTCCTAAAATCATTTTTTCTCAAAGTCAATCATTTGAAAGATAGGCGTGTCTAAAGTGGTAAAATGTGTCCGGGAGGGACCCCCCCCCCCTCTAACTTTTAAAGTATAGGAGTGAAAAATCTAAAAAAAATATATGCTGTAGATCTCAATAAAAACTAACAACAAAAATTGGTTTGAACGAGATACAGTCAGCAGTTTTAGAGATATGGCGACCGCAAAGATAACTTTGTTTTTCATACAAACACTATGAAAAACAAAGTTAATTTTGTAGTTGCGAAAAATCATAGTTATGGTATACTTAACTGTGTTACGGAACCCTACGAATGCGAGTCTGACTTGCACTTGGCCAGTTTATTTTTTTTTGTTTGGGAGCTAGCATTGAGATACAGCACTTAAAACAATCCGACCAAGTCGATTGGACTCGTAGGGTTCCATAACAGAGTAGAGTATTTATAACTATAATTTTGCGCCAACAAAAATTAACTTTGTTTTTCATAGTGTTTGCATGAAAAACAAAGTTATATTTGCGGTTGCTATATCTCAAAAACTGCTGACTGTATCTCATTCAAACCAATTTTCTTTGAAAATGTTTATTGAGATCTACAGCATATATTTTTCTTTATTTTTCACTGTGCTGTGACATACGGACGGACAGACAGACAGACAGACAGATAGTCAGACAGACAGACATGACGAATCTATAAGGGTTCCGCTTTTCGTCATTTGGCTATGGAACCCTAAAAAATAGGATTGAGTTTGGCGTACCTGCAGATAGTTTAAAATCTGTAATAAAACATAGCACAAGCTTTACTTACTTATCTTCAATGTTCCTAGCTTTTTAATAACACAATAAATAATAATGATAATACCACATTCGTTCCACATTCAAACTTCCCCCTCGCATGCTGTGCGTTCCGACCCGACAGGCTCGCGATGCGAACGCCTGAAAACGCGCCACGCCTCGACACCCCGTTCCAAATTCAAACGGTTGACGTTCCCAATTGGAATTGTTTCTTTTTTATTTTTCGTTTGCGGCCAGTGATTTCGCGTGGCAGTAACTATGCGAATTCGCCGTAGGGTGCGACTTTTACAAGCTATACAACATTTTTATTTAACATACGTTCGTACGTTCATTTACGATTATACATTAGGAACGTGTAGTACCTACGTTCCTACAGTTTACATTTTACACGATTTTTCTGCAACTGCAACTTCATCACGTATCTAATTATTTTATTATTATTATATGCCGTTTTTGTCCCACTGCTGAGCAAAGGCCTTCCTACCCTATATCTATTCATCACGATTAGCTGCCAGTTGATATTTTATTTTTTAATAATAATCGTAAAGCGATTCACAGAATACACCTAACTACCAAATTTCAACTGTGTAGTCCCAATAGTTTCGGAATAAAGTGGCTGTGACAGACAGGCAAACAGACAGACCGACAGATATAACGAATCTATAATGGTTCCGTTTTTTTGCACCATGGAGCTGATCTGATGATTCACCCAGGGTGTAGGAGCTGGAACTCCCTGATGACAAACAATCAATCAATCACTTTATTGTAATAATTTTTACAATTTTGGATCCAAGTGATTTTATTGTCAATAGATTCTGACGTACAAATATATATATTTGATTCTAACATTATAAATCTTATATTTATTTTATTTGGTCAACTAATAGTATAAACTTCTCTCTTGAATCATCCTATCTATTGATTAAAACTATAAAATCCGTTGCGTATTTTGAAAGATCTAAGCGTACAGAAGGACAGACGGTGGGAATACTTTGTTTTATCTACGTAGAGTAATCTCTACTCTACTCCCGGAAGAATACAAGTTTGAAAATCAACACAATTAGAGCCAAGACACTTTTCACGTTCCCGCCAAAATATGTTTATACTAGTAGAGCCTCGTGGTATTGTGATTGTAAATATTATATTTTTTATTTAATAAAATGAAATTATCTAATAATTATATTATTACATTTATCGTGACCTGTGTACCGAGTGTGTACCGAACTGGAGGTGCGTAGGCATGACTCGCGTACTGTCCGTTTGTATGGAGTCACAATACTGTTATATTATATTACCGTGCTTCAACCGTCTAGAGTTAAGAGACTTCAAAGCTAAATTCACAATCACAATTTAAAATGTTCGTCTCTAATTACGTCTCGAAATAATTTCAAATTCAATGGAATTGTATCCTAGCACTGTGACGTCAGACGCTTTGCTAATAATTAACTTTACTGCTCGTTATATTGAAAACCCCCTGTTACATTCACGGGTGCCCGAAACACCTCCTTTTACGTAATAAGTCCCTTTTGACGTACGTTGAAATTAATATTTACGCGTTTGGAGTTGAACATACAATTATTTCATGATTTTGACGGACGGAATTGTGACGCAGGGTGTTGGCAAGCCAATATTCGCTTCAGTTGTAATTCCTGCGACTGTCAAACGAATTGTTGTCATTTTAACAACCAAGTAATGCGCTGTTTTTTCGGAATTATTTTCATAGAACGTCCCTGGTTTAAAAATTTTATGAGTAGTGAAATAAATCGCATTACATTTAGAGCGTTATGTTTTCTGTCAATCTCAAAAACACTGCTTTGATGGGTATACCCTACTGAAAAACATCTCTTGTTATCTCCGCTTCGGATATCTCCGTACATCTCCACTTTTGTCCTGGCCTTATTTTCCCCTGCTTGCTGTTTCCCTACTTTCTCAACTTCATTTATTAAACTTTATCTGCACGCCATCTAATTAGAATCTAAGTTCACATAAATGTATGTTTCTTAAGATAACGCTGCATTGAAGTTGCATTATTATAAGTCGATAATTATAAACTATCTTTGTTTACTTTAAATACTATAATCTATTGCAAAGTTGACTTTTGTAAAACTTTTCATATGCCATAACCGTTCGCAAAAACACAGGCTCATAGTAATTCCACTCCGTGCATTATAAAAGCAAATTGCATTGCACAGAAATACTTAGGAGTATGCACATTATATACGTATCCTTCTCATTGTTCTGCAGTCAGTTAAAAGTCTTTAGAAAGTTTTCAGCCACTCACAAAGTTAACTGAATATAAACACTGTTAGCGTTTAACTATCTCGGAATGATACCCCTGTAGGGTGACAATCAGTAACATTATTTTTAAATACTATAATAAGTTTTAGTATTAATCTTGCTTATTTCAAAGCGTTATTAGGTTTTATTTTAACTGACTTAAAAAAAAGATGAGATTTCTCAATTCGACCGTATATATTTTTTTATGTGTGTCCGCGGATAACTTCGTCGTTTATGAACCAATTTTGATGATTTTTTTTTCAAAGGAAATACCCCAAATTACCATTGTAAGTTCATCGAAATCTGATATGTAAGTATATCCAGATATAATTATGTCAATAAACGTCTCAAACTTGCAACTGAAACTGACTCGCGCGGCATGGAAGTCGGTTGTTTTAGTTTTTGAACCATCTGAATTACTACTGAAATGATCATTACAGTAAAACCAATAGGACTAGCTAGAGTTCAAAGTGTTCATTTTTATAGTAATCAATAGCAAGTTGTACGAAATTTGATCCCATAGGGGCTGATCAAATTTCGATATTATATATATAGCCTGATAGCAGGCGTAAATGGAACTAAAACGTTGTGCTAAATATACTCGTGCTAGCCTCACAGAACTATAATGACGAGGCATATCCGTTTACTGTAATGATAGTTAGCCGAAAAGCCATCTTTGAAACTATTTGCATTTCTATACAAGGCATAATAAGGTTAGAAGATATTGATTGACTTGTCGAGTACGAGAACGAATGTTGCGGCGTTCAGTCTCAATGTAACGTGCTTTAAAGATATTTTTATAAACCTATCGTTTTAGATTATTTGTTGAACCTTTCTAAGTCCTCTGCATGTCGTCATTGATCAGGCATCAAAATGCATTAAGATATTAGGTAGTTAAATAGATAGAGATAGATAGATATTAATTAGATAGTAGGTAGTATTTCATTGAATTCTATATTGATTGGTGGCAGAATTATGAGTGTATGTTTCTACTTTTTACGTGCTTCTTGCAAATCGGAAAATCAATATCACTTTCAAAAAGAAGGAGGTCTCAATTCGTCTGTAAGTTGTTTTTTTATTTAATTTCATTGATTTCTGGTAAGTATCTCCAGAGATATTACGATATACGTCTCAAACTTGCTGCTGAAACTGACTCGCGTGGCATGGATGTCAGTTGTTTTATTTTTTAAACTTAATTAATTATTATCTTAAATCTTAATCATTACTTTTTACTATTTTCTTAATCAATGAACCTTATCCTAGATTTGTTTAACGCATCGGCCCTCTACATCGGGTAGGAACATTTCTGAGTGAAACCAAGAAATTAAAACTGCATCTTGGTTTCGTATAATGTATTCATGATTATTTCTCTTCCTCTCTTTCTCTACTATGGTATGGTAATGAGACAGAAAAAACTGGCAAAACTAATTGATTCTAGTTATCGTACTGCAGCACTCAGGGTCACTAATTATTCAATGCTGATTTATAAGTTGTTGGCATCGAGGTACATGTAAACCAGAGGCGCCCATCTGCATAGACTGACTTACGTGCCGAGCGATGCGCGATCGGGCGTGAGGAGTACTTACGTTAAACTAAGCGAGATGTAGATTCAGCACTGTTTTTTATATGAACATAGAGCTAGTTCGCGACGCCACATCTGGTACGTAGTACATATACATCGATGGTTGGTGGTAATATATTGTAATTTCTTCAACTGCAGATCTAAAATAGGTAAGTAGGTACTTTAAGGTACTCTACCTGCTTTTTATCCTCTCTATAGACTTGCTTATTTGGTTGACCCTAGTAAACTGCGTGAAGGTTGGGAGGTTGAGTCGGTAGGTAATTAATTATTTACCCACGACCCTAAGACCTTAATCCCTCACTTGATCGCTGAGTAGTTGAAAATAGGTGAACACTGGTTGGTGGCTTCAGCGGTAGATCAATCTACCCACTAAACAAAGACATGTCGTTATGTGAACCGATGTTCATTGAGTACCGGTATGATGTTCGGTACCTGTCAGCACGGAATAGTTTCTGTATGAAGGTTTGACAGAAGTCAGTTGTCCATTCCATGACACTTTCTTCCACTTTCAGACAAGCACGATTCCATATTAGTCCACATCAACACATATCAGCAGGTGAGATAATGGTTAAGTGTTTGTCTGTTCTACATAAACTCCGCTTCAACCAGCAAGTGCTCATTGCAAATCCCCACATAAGGTAAACTTTTCACACATTAGTGACAAAATGTGCCTCCACTTTACACTGTAGCGTAAACTCCGGTAGAGGGAGCTACGTGTGAGGTAAGGGTTCTTAAACTGTAGTCCGAAAGAAAAAATCGATACTTAACCAGCTCGAAATCCAGAAACAAAGCTACCTCCTGACGTCGCGATGCATTATCGACGCACAAAAGAAGATCGCGAGTGACGCCAAACGTCACTGCCAATACCAGCCCCTGTTTGACTTCACTTGCACAGCTTTCTCGACTTTGTGCCTTTGTAATACGACACAATATCGTACGTACATCTCGTCACAGGAAAAGGAAAAGAAGGATAATCGATTGTATTGTATTCGGTGGGTAACTTGGAGTGGATTTTCCTATCCTGATTTCTGTAAGACTAGTCTCTTTAGGGTCAGTTCACACCGAGGCGCGACATGACGCGACGCTACGTGACGATGCTTGTGGTTTCGCGCTGCGCAGCGCGGCGCAGCAAAACGCGCGACGCTACCAAAATGCAATGTGTATCTAATTGTGTAGTAAATAAAGTTCTAACTTGTATCACGTGGCTTCTCGCGAGGAGCGACGCAGCTAGAAGCCGCGCGGTGCAGCCCGACGCCGCCGAATTATATAGTAAGTACACGGCGTGCTTCTCGCTGCACTGCGCGGCGCAGCGCGAGAAGCCACGTTATACAAATTAGAACTTTATGTACTATAAAATACATAAGATATACATTGCATTGAGATAAATTGGTAGCGTTGAGTATACGCGAAGAGGGGTCGAACGACAGTGCCTCCATGAAGGATTTAAAACCCGCCTTAAAAAAAACACGCTCGCTCTTTTTTGCGTTGTAGCCGAGGCCATGAGCCTCTGCGTTCCGTTCACACATAGACATGCATTCTGAGGGCACTGATCAACGTGGCCAGTAGCATCAGCAACACTGATATTATTGACCACGGTCCCGTCCATTCAACACCCCACCATAGTGCTACTGAGGTCACGATTCAGCTTATCTACGTTAAGGCGTCTTCAGCCTTCAGGTGGGGGTAAGGTGAAACCTGGGATACCAGGATCTTTGGTGAGTGAATTTCTAACACAGGGGTGGTGGCTGACCAGACAGACACTTGATAATGCCCTCCTACCTTGCAAGGGCCTAACATCTGTTACCAGCTTACTAAACCGGAGGTTTCTTAGCGATATTAATAAAACAGGGATCGACTACATGACAAATATTTTACAAAAAAACTGATTTAGTACTGTCTTAAAATTCGTGACAGTATTGCTTTAAATAATTCCGTTACTGCGCGATTTTGGCTTTTGAAAATTATATTCCTTAATTTCCATGTCCACGTGACCACTGAAAACTAATTCGTTGGTGTCTTTTGAGGTCCAATTAGTGAATATTCTACCCTTGGAGAATGGAAAGGTCGGAAGTAAGCTCTCTATTGGGAACGACATATTGTACAGTTCAAAGGGTCCCTGAAACAAAAAGTTTGAAAAATTACGTTACTAGATATACTCTTTTAATTACATATCTTTGTCCATATATACCTTGAACAACGTCACTGCACCTAAAATCAGATATTTATACACCTAAATCAGATGGACGACAAGTTTTTTAAACACCTAAAATCATATTTTGAGGATAGTAACACGCTAGGCCTAGAATGGGAACTAGTTCTCAAGGACAGCTGTTGGAACACACTAGATGTTTGGGGACAGTTTTTTTTTTAGTTGTGAGCCACGTGCTTATTTCTTATAACGCCATCTAACCTCTATCGCTATCTAAGTGAAAGTTACCACAAAGGTGTTAGGGATCGGCATTTCAATATAACGCCATCTCAGTACTCTTCAATTGTTTTCTGATCACGTTTGGTGTAAAATAGTCGGTACAAATACTACTGCGCTATCTGATCGCCGATCAGTTCGTTCGATTTTCGCTAAGATCGGTTGTGAATCGCGCCCGCGCGTAACCTACTGTGTAGTGCTAACGCATCAAAAACGCTACCGCTGCGTCAAGACGCGGCCGCTCCGCGACGATGACCTAGTTATCGTTGTGCAAGGTCGACAGTGAGTAAATTATTAAGGCGAGGTTATACTGACCGCCCTAATCATGGAGCCCAATTCGCCAAATAGTGAGCCCATAGAATTAACAACTAGGCTTGAACATATGCCCTACGAGCGTTTTGTTGAAGAGAGACAAGAGCGCAAAAGAATGGCAAGTCTTATTGATGACCTAAATAGTCAAATCGAAATTCTTCAAAAACAGTTGAAGTGCCTCGCAGAAACGAATACTGACAAGCCTGCACTTCCAACCAATGAGCATTCTGAAGCCAATGTTGAATACAACACGGACGAGGAAGAGCTCGCGCGAGAAACGGGGTGGATTCGGAACAAAACACGAAAAAAAAGAAAATTGAACACCTCTCCCACTCAAGAGAAAGCGGACGAAAAAATCATTGAAGAAAATGTGTCCAGGGAAAAAGTCCGAAAAATTCCTCTGCCACCACCAATTATCGTCGACGGTATAAACAATTACCAAAAGTTTTATGACTTCTTGTCTGATAAGCAGCCAGCTGATGCATTTAGCATTAAAATGATGAGCGGTGGTACAGTTAAGATAAACACTGTAAGTGACGAGTCATACAGAGCAATAACAACGGCTCTCAATGTCAATAACTGTGTGTTTCATTCTTATGAAAACAAACAAGAAAGGCCAATACGAGTAATGGCTAAAAAATTACACGCCACCTGCGAACCAGAACGAATAATAGATGACTTGAAAAATAAAGGCTTCAAAATTATCGAAGCAGTAAATAAACTTAGTTGGAAAACTAAGGAACGAACGAAGTTAACATGTTTATGCTGACGTTCGACAATAACGAGGAGATCAACAAAATCTTTGGGATTAAAATTATTATGGGATGTAAAGTAGAGATACAAGCGATAAAATCGACAAAGCTCGTCCCTCAATGTACAAGGTGTCAAGCTTATGGGCACACCCAGAGATATTGTTTTAAGGAACCAAGGTGCGTCAAATGCACGGGTAAGCACTTAACAAAGGATTGCCAGAAACCAAAAGATGCTAAGCCAAAATGTGTCCACTGTGGAGCGCCTCATCCAGCTAACTACCGAGGATGCTCTGTAGCAAAAGAGATACAATTACTTAGAAACAAAATCACAAAAAAATCTGCTCCAACACAACAAGAGATACGTGCTCAAACAAGAGACAGTCATATTCTATCAAAGCCATTTACAAGTAACAAATCCGAAGTGAATAAGAATATTTCTTACGCACAAGTCGCTTCAACGGGCACACCTAAAATACCTCATGCTCCTCTTTCAGCAATTAGTACTGACAAAAAGTTGGATAAAATAATGAATTTTATATTATCATTTGATGAGAGACTGAAAATAATTGAAAATAGCACCAAAAGAGCAAAATCTAGAGCTACATAATGAACAAACAACTAAAAATTATGGCCTGGAACTGCAATGGATTACTAAAACATCAAAATGAGTTGCAAGTAATCCTAGATATGGAAAGAATCGACGTATGTTTGGTTTCAGAAACCCACTTTACAAAACAATGTTTCATTAAGTTTAAGGGCTTCAAAATTTATCACGCACTTCATCCTGATAATACAGCAAGAGGTGGTAGTGCCGTTATAATAAGAGACAATACTGATCATCATAAAAATGTAACTTACGAGGGAAAAGATATCCAAGCTGTAGCTATCTGTCTTAAAACAAAAAAATATCCTGTAACGGTATCAGCTATCTACTGCCCGCCGCGGTATATGATAAAAAAAGAACAGTATGTGAGCTTTTTGACAAGTTTGGGTAACAGATTTGTACTTGGAGGTGACTTCAATGCTAAGCACACTTATTGGGGCTCAAGACTGTCAAATACTAAAGGTAGGGAACTATATAGCGCAATTAAAGACATGAAATGCGATTCAATTTCAACTGGAACGCCTACCTACTGGCCCACAGATCCGAACAAGATTCCTGACCTCTTAGACTTCTTTATAGTCAAAAATTTGTCATTAAATTATATGAGAACA
Organism: Cabera pusaria; assembly: GCA_954871355.1. Taxonomy (NCBI): domain Eukaryota; kingdom Metazoa; phylum Arthropoda; class Insecta; order Lepidoptera; family Geometridae; genus Cabera; species Cabera pusaria. The sequence goes on from OX940891.1 coordinate 3,603,030, forward strand.
CGCCAGAGCTACGACTTAAACTCTGATCACTCTGCTATATATCTCGAAATATGTGAGAGTATAAAACATAGAGAAAAAGTACCATCTCTATGTAACCGGCACACAGATTGGGAGCATTTTAAGCAAGATCTGGATAGTTCTGTAGATCTTAAGGTACCATTAAAAACACCAGATCAATTAAATTTGGAGTTACAAAGATTTATAGAACATATTCAACAAGCAGCATGGAAAAATACACCTGATTTTAATAGAACAACTAAATGCAATATATATCCGGCAATTATTAAGCGTCTTATAGAAGAAAAAAGAAAACAAAGAAAAAAATGGCATAGCTCTAGATGCCCAAAAGACAAAAGAAAGCTGAACAATCTTACCGCTAACCTAAGAAGACAGATAAAGAGTTATAACGACGACAATACTAACATGTACCTCGAGAAACTAACCAGTGATAAAAGCACAGACTACTCTTTGTGGAAAGCAATTAAAAACATAAAAAAGCCAACCGTACAAATTCCGCCTATTAAAGAAGAAAATGGAACGTGGGCATTATTAACATAGTAAGGCATATTAAGTTATTAAGTTATTAAGTAATATAAGTAGGCATATTAACAACGAGCAGAAAGCAAAAAGATTTGCTGAGCATCTAGAAAATATATTCAGACCAAACGATTCTGAGATTAGTTACGAATCCTTAACCTTAGAAGTAAACTCTACCAACTTAGACGAACCGAAATACATCAAATTAGTGACGCCAAGAGAAGTTCTACGAGAAATTAAATATAGTATAAGCCCAAGAAAAGCCCCTGGATATGATCTGATATCAGGGGAAATACTGCGAAATTTGCCGAAAAAGAGTATGGTAAAATTAACAACAATCATAAATGCCTCATTTAGAATGAAATATGTACCAGACTTGTGGAAAGTTGCAGAAGTAATAATGATAGGAAAGCCAGGCAAGCCACCCCATTTAACATCATCCTATAGACCAATATCTCTTTTGCCGATAATGTCTAAACTATTTGAAAAGCTGTTACTCAAAAGGTTAAAACCAATAATATATAGCTCTAACCTCATCCCTGAGTACCAGTTTGGATTTAGAGAACAACATTCGACTATTGATCAAGTCCACCGAATAACTAACATTATAGAAAAAACACTCGAAGAAAAGAAAGTATGTTCAACTGTATTTCTTGACGTGGCACAAGCTTTTGACAAAGTCTGGCATGAAGGCCTTGTGCATAAGCTTAAAAAGTTCTTACCGAAGCCGTACTCAGATATTCTGGAATCTTATATTTCAGACAGAATGTTTAGGATAAGACAAGAAGAGGCTCATTCAGAATTAAAACTAATCAAAGCCGGAGTTCCGCAAGGAAGTGTACTTGGTCCGGTCCTGTACCTTCTGTACACCTGCGATATTCCCAAATTAGAAGACAGCACAATAGCTACCTTCGCAGATGACACAGCTATTATGGCCGTAGGCAGCACTCACGAAGAAGCGGCTGCTAAAGTCCAAAAAGCTATCAATAAGGTTTATAACTGGACAACAAAATGGAAGATGAAGCTAAATGAATCTAAATCCATCCATATCAACTTTACCAACAAAAATGAAAACTATTGTGAAGTCTTTCTCAATGGCAATAAAGTACCATATGAGAATGCAGCCAAATATTTAGGCATGACGCTTGATACGACATTACGATGGAAAGCCCATGTTAAGAAAAAAAGAGATGAATTAGACCTCCGCTATAAGAACATGTATTGGTTGCTTGGAAAACAATCCAAACTATCAATACAAAACAAAATTCTTATATACAAACAAGTCCTTATGCCCGTCTGGACTTATGGTGCGCAGCTATGGGGCTGCACCAAACAAAGCAACATTTCCATCATACAGAGATTCCAAAATAAAGTACTGAGGGGAATCGTTGGAGCACCCTGGTATATACGCAATGATGACCTCCATAGGGACCTTCACATTGAGATTGTCGCCAGCACCATAAAAAAATGCGCAGAAGCTCACGAACGAAGGCTTCACCATCACGTGAACGTCGAGGCAATACAACTCCTCGACCTTACAAATATAGAGAGAAGACTCAAAAGAACTAAACCGTTCGAATTAGTGTAGTGATAGTGTATAGTGAACCTTAGTGGAATATAGTGTAAGTGCTATGCATAAAGAACACGATAACAATGTGTCTTCACCTTAACAATAGAGACAATAAGAAAAGTGCCGATGGGCACATTCTTTGTTTATGTCAATTTATAAGTTTATGTTAGATTTGAATTACTTATTAGCCTACCTAGGCTAGATTGTAGTATCATTAGGCGATACAATACTTGTATTGTATATCCTTATTTATTAAAAAAAAAAAAAAAAAAAAACTGTTCGCCGCCTAGATCGCGCACGCAGGACGCTGCGGTGTGTCTGTACCTTAAACTCCAAAAACCTACTCACCGATGGAATGGGGCAGCCAGCCTTCAATCTGCCTTGGATAAAACTTTTTCCAAAGAATGTCATTTTATCAAATGCATCGCAAATCAAAAAATGCATCTCGACGAAGCTTCGTTTGTATTGGTTTGATAAAAATTGATAGAAATATACATCAATCTGAAAAAAGTAAAAACCTTTAAAGAAGATCAAAAACTAGTAAAATTCTGTAATTTTACACTCTTTATACGTCTTCTTAAGTCTTGTCTTTGTTCCTGTCTTGTTCTCTAATTGAGTCTTGTCCTGTGACAAGACCTAACGTCAAGAGCAGAGTGTCCTGTGAGAGTTTCTTTAGGCGTCCATTACACTGTAGACCGTCACCCGTCATTCAAAACCAAAAGTCATGACTGATGGTTGCTCATGCAGCGAATCAAAGTATGTAAATATGGGTCAGTCACCGTCAGACACCCCATTACACGATCAGTTATCTATCAGCCACAGTCATGACTGTGAGCAAACTGACAGCAAAACCTATCGTGTAATGGATGCCTTAGATTTGTTTGATTACTAATCTTATAAAACTCGCACTCACACTCTGATGTCTCAGGGTACAGACGCAGTGTAGATCGCAAAATTCTGGTACTACGAAGTTTTGCTTGCTTATGATTCTTTTATAGACCGAGGTCATCGTTTACCACCAAACAAACGTTATATTTGTCTTATTATGAATAATTTTTATATACGGATTCGCATTTTAAAATTATTAGGACGGATTTAGGTGGGTAGACAGATAAATTATAACCTAGATTTTAAGAGCCTTGCTGGCGTAATGGATAGATGGTTTAACTTCTAAGCGAGAGGTCGCCATTTCTAATCCTAGCACGAGTGTTCGCCTACAGGTAGCAGGAGCACATTATATAGATGTTTCACCTGAGTTGCTACCAAATAATACATAAATTCAAAATTTAAAACCGGGTGATTTATGGCAATACATAGTTTTCAAACGGCTGAACGGATTTTCATGAATCAAAGCTTAAAACACTTTCGATTAAGACATCTATCAAACAAAAGAAACTAAATCAAAATCGGTTCATCCAATTGGGCGCTATGAAACCACAAACAGACACACACATACACAGATACACACGTCATACAACTTATAATCCCCTTTTTTGCGTCGGGGGTTATGGATAGCTTATCATCATCAAGGAGAAAATCTGCCGCCATAACATGTTACTTATACATCATGAAGGTAAATTTAATGTAAATACGTATAGTCCCCGTCACGAGAAGCTATAAATTATGTAAACAAACATCTTTTACTAAGTAAACATTTTATGCTGCGAGATAATAATAAATTGACCATATTCAATCGACATGAAATATAGACGGGTTATATGAAAGTAACAACCTATTTAATTTAGTCGGATCATATTTTAACGACGCAAAGCGCTATCGTTTGTGTTTCTTGGTACCGGACGCAGGGATTGTAAACTATCGGGACGCCATTTTGAAATAAACGCGTCATTCGAGTTTCGAATGCGTACGAGTACGAAATTCATTTTTTTTGTTGGTCCAAATGTTGTGAACTCCTGAACACTTGTTTACATAATTTATAGCTTCTCGTGACGGGGACTTTAGAATGTGTACATCAATGCGCCATAACCTTATAGTTCCGGCAGCACAGTGCTTGAGAGTCAGAGTAGTCTAGGCCTAGCATGTTCACCACAGAAGTCTTCTGTAGTGTTCACTATCTTCGACCACATTATCGGTTACCGCTAGGTGAGTTAGTGGTCGAAACGCTAGCCTATAAGTAAAGGTATAAGGTATCCATAGCTGTGGAGATACTGAACATATCTCGATGAAATAGAAATTGTGACGAAAGAAAAAAATCAAACAAAATAAAAACAAACAAAAAAAATACATTTAAATCACCGATATAATTATTAATAATTTTAGATCGTTTTAAAAACTAATTTAAAAGAAATTCACTAAATTCTCACCGTAAGATTATTCGGGCAGATGTAGTAGGCGTAAAAAGAAGCACTGAAATAATAGATAGGGTCTCGGCGCCCATACCTCAGGCAAGTCATATTGAAGTATTTGAAATATTTGGGATTCCAGTATGTTATCTGAGGCCGCTCCGTGCTGAGGTAACTAGTCTGAAATTTAAATAATTATGAGTTACTCACTTAATAATTTAAGATCGTTTAAAAAAAGTAAAAGAAGAGTAGGACGTCAAAAGCCGCACTAGTAATTTTCAGTATTAAGTTTAAGGTGTCCATAGCTCTGGAGATACTGAACATATCTCGATGAAATAGAAATGGGACCAATTGTGAAGAAAGAAAAAAAATAAAAACTAAAATAAAATAATTTTCTAAATCACCGATATAATTATTAATAATTTAAGATCGTTTAAAAAACTAAAACAACCGACTTTTTACGTCGCGCTAGTTGAAGTAGTAAACGTAGTAATTATTACATAATCTGTGTCAGTAGTTAGTAGTAAGTCGTCGAGATAAGTAAATGCGTCATAAAGTAGTAACGTAACAAATGTTGATATATATTAATAAAAATGGCTGAGCCGATTTCGTTAAAATTTAAATGGGACCACCTGGGAATGGTACCCTTTGAAACAAAAAAAGAATTTTTCAAATAGTTTCAAGCATCTTCGAGTAATCGGTGAACAAACATAAAAAAATAAAAAATAATAAAAAAAAGGTTCCGACGAATTGAGAACCTCCTCCTTTTTTTGTGAAGTTGGTTAAAAAGAGCTATTTAGGAAAAAAACATATCAACTACATAATTATAAAACAAAGTCCGCGTCTGTCTGTTTGTCTGTTCATGATAAACTCAAAAACCACTTAATGTACGTAGTGGGTTATGCATTCCATTCTTGGGCTTGCGTCTGTGGGTCTTGAGGCGGACCTCTTTACCCTGGTGGGGCGCCGGTGGCAACTACCTCCGGGGATAACTACTTAATGGATTTTTATGTGGTTTTCACCGATAGATAGAGTTATTCACGTGGAAGGTTTAAGTGCATAACTCGTTAAGTTTTTGTGCAAATTGGTTGGAATATGACGATAATTGTTGAAGATGCCCATTTATACTCGACGCACCAAACTGATGCAAAAAAATGTAGGCAATAAGTTGCTCTACCCGTGCGAAGCCGGGGCGGGTCGCTAGTATATACTCGTATACAATCAGGTGTGATAAATAATGATTCTCTATTCGCAATACAAAATTCTAACGATTCTAGTTAAATGAAAACGCTTACTCTCTCAGCTATCCCTCTTTCACCAAACTGACTGAACAAATAAACTGTTAGACATAAAAATAATGGTAGTGAAGACATGATTGTGATACTGTACAAGTCACTACTAAGTATTATAGTGTTAAAAAGCTATTGCCGCTTAGTAAAAATACAGTTGTAGGTATATCAATTTTATACTACCGGAAGTAAATCGTTTCACAAAAGTTAAATAACAACAATTTTCCGCCTATATATTGTGTATAACAATGAATTTAAAATAATGACTGTTATTGAATATCTACTTGAGTATTAATCATAATGGAATAATAGACAGTTTAAAATTAAACGTTATGCTTAATGATATGCGTATGTATTTACGTACTGTAATGCTATAGATGCTATTATTAGGGTTCCGAACCCAAAGGGTACCAACGGAACCCTATTACTGAGACTCCTCTGTCTGTCTGTCTGTCTGTCTGTCTGTCTGTTCTTCTGTAACCAGGCTGTATCTCATGAACCGTGATAGTTAGATGGTTGAAATTTTCACAGATGATGTATTTCTGCCGCTATAACAACAAATACTAAAAACAGAATTAAGTAATAAATTAAAGGGGGTCCCCATACAAAATACGTGTTTTAACAATAGCGCCATCTATGAACGATTTACCTTATTAAAAAATAATATGAATTAAAGTAAGTAATTGTAGAAACTTGGTTAAACTACATCAGAAAGGCTGTCTAGCCTAAATAGTACACTGTGTCGTGTGTTTATATATTCCCGCTGGGGTGAGTTCCTAATATGGTTGTTCTTTTAAAACTAGTGTTTGAGCTTAATTACTATGTAGTGGCACCTATCGCAATTAACAGTAATGACATGGCGATACGGGGGCCGTCTGCGCATAGGCCTCACTGACCCGTAACCTCGGCAATTCCAGGATCACCGTACCAGCGCAGATCCACTGCAGGATCCTACGATCTGACCCTGACGCGCAGCCTCTGGACTGGAGACGCCTTGGACGGGCCCTACAGCACTACTCCCACCGTTCAGGCCAGTCATTACTCCATCTACCTGTTCTAGTGCCCTATACTCCATATACTCGCGGAAATAAGACTGGATAAATATTATGTTTCTTTGAAGTGTTTCACACTTTATATTTTTGTAAATTGTTAATTGTAAAATAAAAAAATAAAAAAATTTGGATTGTGTTTAACAATTTATAAGACTGGATAATCTAGAAATTATATCTACTAAATCATTATTAAATACCTGGATTTTAATTCACCCGCTACCCCTAGTTGTACCTAGCTACCTAGGTTACAGTGGCGCCCAACGTGAAAGTCCTATTTCCAAAGGTTTTGGAGTTTTGATTCTAGCTCAAACTACCGGACCTGTAAACGAGGCGGTGATACAGTGGACTGGTACGTATTCATAACTACTTATCTGCTTATTACATTGTAAAAGTAGTTACTGTATGTTGTAATTATATACATAGTAAACTGTTACGTGTAATATTAAGCTAATTTACAATATTTATTCAACATTTTGCTATTTCAATCTATAAATTTGTAATCTACCTACCTACAATGTTAATTTAAAAATAAAATTGTGATATGTATGCGTAACAGTTCACAATAATTCCATTTTGATTTTGCATGAAACTCTTCTAGATAGTTAATATTCTTATTCATTTTAATCATTCATCGTTATTTCATATACAATACACCAAATCGTAGTTTGCATTCTATTATTGTAAAGAACAACAAACACCGCTTAAGTAGTCTAGTAGGCGGTAGTTTAGATATTCTTGTACTGTAGTAAATTGTGAATGCGGTATTTGTCATAATGGGAACTCACCCTGTCAAGTACTTCTTACTTAACAAAAACGAATTAACATATGAAGTCCTCATACGAGGTGATGAACCAGCGCCTAATGTGTTAGGGTTACGCAAACAAATAACTAAACTCAGCTTGATACCTAGCGATGACATTTGTGAGTCGGGTCTAGAAGTGTCGGTCGACTGTGACGGAATTCTAACTTCCATCACTGAGCTCTCAAGCCGACTAAATTCTTTAACTTTAAAGTATGATTTTAATTTGTTCGAGCGTTCTACAGCCTTACATAATCATATTTACCACCGCTTAAGGAGAATTGATCTTTCAGTACCTACCTATACAAAAAAAATAGATTCTTAGAATAAGGAGTTTAACACTCTTTCAATAAAATTATCTACTTTGCAAAAAGCCGAGACTACGCAAAGTACCTCATCCGAGCAAACTAACTGTGCTCAGACAACTTCGTCGCTCGATGGCGCTTCCATTGTATCGGTACGTTACGAACACTCGCAAGCGGGCGAACTGACTAAGTTAAAGTACGACGGCAATAGCTGCGTTCGCGCGTTTATTCAACGTATAAACGAGTTTCGGACGGTTCGTAATATTTTTTCTGATAAACTACTAACGTATGCTTCTGAAATATTCACCGGTAATGCATTGCATTGGTACCGTAGTGTAAGTGGCACGGTCAATTCTTGGGAGGAATTAATAATTCAGCTTCTTGAAGATTTTAGCCCGGTTGATTACGATTATAAACTTATGTCGGAAATACGTAATAGAACGCAGGGAGAATCGGAAAATATTATTATTTATTTGGCGATTATGTCGGAATTTTTTTCGAGACTCAGTAAACCTATTACGGAACAACAAAAACTATACATTCTACAACACAACATACGGCCATGCTATGCGGCTGTCTTAGCATCATATGTCAACGGTATAGACTCTGTTGCGACACTACGCAAGCTTTGTCTGAATTATGAAAAAATGTAGCATTTTACAGTACAGTTTCATGAACCGCCACGGACGTCTTCGGAGACCTTAGCTCCAGATCTTACAAAATGCGATTCTAAGCCTAATTTCTATTCTAAAAATAACAATTATTCTATCAGGATCTACTCTAGTAATCCAACGCACAAAGCAAATACTAGCTATTCTGTGGCCGCGGTGGAAAACCAAAGTTCATCAAAGTCTAGATCGGTATTTTGCCCCCGCTGCCGTACTAACGAGCATTCACTAGGCGAATGCAGGCAAGAGAGGTACCCTGTTTGTTTTAAGTGCGGCCTGAAGGATGCTATCTACCCTAACTGCCCTAAGTGTCATCCTGATCGTAAACAAAAAAACTAAAGGGCGAAGATTGTTGCAAGGTAAATGAAACTTCGAATAACTTTGATGAAAAAGATTGGCAAAACTGGTTGGCCACTATTAAAATATATTTTTCTAGTTACTCGGTTGCAACAATCTTCGATAAAAAACCTGCAGGAGACGCGCGTCCTTTTGTCACTATAAACGTAGGCGACCTATCATTGTGCGGGCTTTTAGACTCAGGTTCTGCCGTTACAATACTAGGTAATAATGCTCATGTTGATTTGATAAAATCCACTGGTCTCAAAATTACCGACTGTGATGTTTCTCAGTCTTTTATCACAGCCGGCGGTCATAAACTACCCACCATTGGATATATTGACCTACCTGTAAACTTTGAAAATCAATGTCGCTCCCTTAAAGCCTATATTATTCCTACGGTAACGTCATCCTTGATTTTGGGTGTGGATTTTTGGAAAACATTCCAGCTACTTCCTAAATTTTGTAACGCGATATCTATGTCGTATGATAACAACCTAAGCATTGCAACGTTATCCGAACGTCCTAGCGCGTTACACTCTTTTGATGAACTCAGTAGTCAACAAAAAAGTACGGCCAATGAGGTTATCGATAAATTTAAATCTATAGCATATGAAAATGTAGGGTTAGGTCGTACTCATTTAGTAGAACACAGCATAGATACTGAGGACTCTCCTCCTATCCGCCAACGCTATTACAGGATGCCACCAGCAAAACTTCGCATCATCATAGAAGAGCTGGATAATATGTTGAAGCTGGGCGTGGTGGAACCTTGTGAGAGCCCTTGGTCTTCACCGGTGCTTCTTACTCCTAAAAAGACGGCAAATTAAGGTTTTGTTTGGATAGTAGAAAACTAAACTCGGTTACCCGCAAGGACGCATACAGACTACCATATGTGTCCGAGATTCTAGATAACCTTAAAGACGCCAAGTATCTAAGTAGCATCGACCTTTCTAAAGCGTTTTGGCAGACGCCTATCGCGAAAAACGACCGCGAGAAAACGGCGTTCTATATACCGACTCGTGGAACGTTTAGATTCGTTACAATGCCTTTCGGTCTAACCAATGCACCGGCTACACAGTAAAGATTGGTAGATCAGTTTTTTTCGGGGCCTGAATTCGAAAGCTCTGTCTTTGTCTTCCTTGACGATATAGTCCTGATTTCACCTAATTTTCAGGATCATACGTCGCTGCTTACCAAGGTGTATGAAAAGCTAAAATCTGCCAACTTGACTATAAACCTGGAAAAATCGATGATTTTCCGCGAGGAACTGAAATACTTGGGCTATGTCGTCAATCGCAAAGGGTTACACGTGGACCCGAGTAAGGTTGAGGCCATTCTTAACTTCCCTACACCCACTAATAAAAAAGAAGTAAAGAGATTTCTCGGCACCGCGTCTTGGTACCGAAGATTTGTCCCTAACTTCAGTGTGATTGCTGGACCTCTTAATAAACTTCTACTAGCAAAAATACTATGCCTTTTGTTTGGTCTAAAGAAGCGGAAGAAGCATTTTCTAAGCTCAAAGAACATCTTGTTTCTGCCCCGATTCTTTCTTGCCCAGATTATGCTAAGCCGTTCGAAGTACACACAGATGCGAGTGATTACGGAGTTGGTGCCCTTCTTACTCAAACTACTAATGGTGTAGAACTGCCGATTGCTTACATGAGCAAGTCCTTGACCGATCAAGAGCGCAATTACAGCATAACTGAGCGAGAAGCCTTGGCTGTCTTAGTGGCGGTAGAACATTGGCGGTGCTACTTAGATAATAGTCAAAAGTTCACTGTCTATACGGATCACTCTACATTAAAATGGTTTCTTAACCTCAGCAACCCTACAGGTCGTTTAGCACGTTGGGGAGTCCGCTTATCGGCTTTTAATTTTGAAGTCAAGCATCGTCGTGGAGTGGATAATGTTATTCCCGATGCCTTATCGCGAGCCTGTCCTGTTTCTGCTATTGATAGTTCTCCTCACACAACACAAACTAAAGATGAGTGGTATTTGAAAATCTACAATAACTGCCAAACGTCACCGTCTTCCTTCCCCAACTATTTCATAAAAAATGAAAAGCTTTATAGGCTCATGAAGAAAATGCACACTAAATAAGGAGTTTGAGTGGAAGGAAGTCGTGCCATCGGAAATTCGAAAAGCTGTGGTAGATGAGAATCATTCAGACCCTACGGCTGGCCATTTCGGAATTTTCAAAACCTATAAACGACTAGTTCTTCGATATTATTGGCCTGGGATGCACGCTGACGTTGTGAAATTTGTATCCTCTTGTGATACTTGCACGGCCCATAAACATCAGAACCATCCACCTCTTGGAGAAATGGGACGCCCTAAAATTTGTTCTAGGCCCTTCCAAGTCATTAGCGTAGATCTTATAGGTCCTCTACCGGTTACAAGACAGCAAAACTGTCATATATTTGTCGTGACATGCTGTTTTAGCAAGTATTGCTTACTTTTTCCCATCCGACGTGCAACCGCTGAAATTGTCACTAAGAAACTAGAGGAAAACGTGTTTCTAGTACACGGTATCCCATCAACTATAATTTTGGATAACGGGAAACAGTTTGTTAGCGCTACTTTAAAAACTATGCTATCTAAATACAAGGTACCTAAGCTTCACTACACTCCTAAATATTCCCCACACGTGAATACTGTAGAACGATATAACAAAACGATAATGACCGCTGTATCTACGTATATAGGTAACGATCATCGTTCCTGGGACTTATTATTACCACAAATACAATTCGCGATAAACAGCGCGGTAAATGAAATAACCGGCTATTCACCTGCCTTCCTCGTCTTCGGTCGAGAGTTGGTCCCATGGTCACATTATGTTGATTCGGAATCTGATGAAGTACTATATCAATTTCGCGATTCTTATGCTGAAAACTTAGGATGTCTCTCCGGCATTTTTGATAAAGTACAAGCTCTTTTATTACAAGCGCATTCGAGAAATTGCCAGTCATATAACCTGCGTCGTCGACCGACCGAATACAACATAGGCGACATAGTTTGGAAAAGAACATTTTTCCAAAGTGACAAGGACAAGTACTTTAAAAAAAGTCGGATAATTGGAAAAAAGTCACCCTTGGTATATGAACTCGCAGATCTATCTGGCAAATCTATAGGGTTCTGGCACATAAAGGACTTTAAAATCACTAATTACGCAGGGTAAAAATTTACTACCTACCGAGCTTAGACGGTTTTTTCTTTTTAGCCTCAGTACGAAAAATCCTTCTCCTCGCGGCGGGGTACTGTAACATTACAACAAGTTGCAATGGCACATAATAATAAATCAAATAGATCTAAATAATATTAAGTTAAATGTACAATTATCGAAATACAATTATTAAATTATTAATCTAATTATTTTAATGACAGTGACATCGACTCGACGTTGTCGCGTATTACTGTCATCTGTCATTTACTTACTGACAGATAATCGGCTGTCAGGATAAGTAACATTACGGGCGGTTGAGAGACCGTTATTCGGCAACTGCGTACAGCGCGAACGCGTATCGGCCTACTCAAACTTTTACTTAAAATAGTAATTGTAGAAACTTGGTTAAACTACATCAGAAAGGCTGTCTAGCCTAAATAGTACACTGTGTCGTGTGTTTATATATTCCCGCTGGGGTGAGTTCCTAATATGGTTGTTCTTTTAAAACTAGTGTTTGAGCTTAATTACTATGTAGTGGCACCTATCGCAATTAACAGTAATGACATGGCGATACGGGGGCCGTCTGCGCATAGGCCTCACTGACCCGTAACCTCGGCAATTCCAGGATCACCGTACCAGCGCAGATCCGCTGCAGGATCCTACGATCTGACCCTGACGTGCAGCCTCTGGACTGGAGACGCCTTGGACGGGCCCTACAGCACTACTCCCACCGTTCAGGCCAGTCATTACTCCATCTACCTGTTCTAGTGCCCTATACTCCATATACTCGCGGAAATAAGACTGGATAATCTAGAAATTATATCTACTAAATCATTATTAAATACCTGGATTTTAATTCACCCACTACCCCTAGTTGTACCACAGAATAATGAATAGTACAATTACAGAAGTTGCACTCCCTGAGAGCAAAAATGCGAGATTAAACCTAGTTACAACGCTAGTAACGTTCAAAATGAGCTTCACGCCTCGGGTGCGACCTTGAATTTGCGTCACAGTATCAACTAATAGTAACTATGAACCGCGTGTTGCGCACAGTAAAATGCACCGTAAGTCCGCACAGCGAGAGTCTGAATAACTCGGTCAACTCGCGGCCTTTACTATAGGGTTGAATGTTATTAGAAAACTTGTAGGCCTTTAATTGGTAGAAGAATACTCGTAGAACAATGTACTGAGTACATTACTGATAATAAGTACTACATTAATGTTTAATATCGAGGTAGGATAAAAGTACTTTAGTTAAACTAAAATACCGTGACGTTCAATTAAAATTGAGTAAAGTTTTAGATTGCGTAAGTTAAATAACGCGACAACAGTATCACTTCCCTAGAATCGTAGGTTGTTTGACTTGTAACATTATAATAGTGTAGGAGCCGACTCACTTTTTCGACCAAAAATAATTATGTATTTTATTCATTGTAGGAAAACTTTATTTTGTAATAGTTGAATATCAAAATAAAAAAAATATATTTAAAAAAAATTCCAATATTTTATTTCACCATTTTGTCGGCGTTATTGATATACACACATACCTACACAATTTCAGATTTCTAGTACTAACGGTCTCCTAGCAAAACCTAGGACAGACAGACAGACACACAGACAGACAGACGGACATGACGAAAATATAAGGGTTCCTTATCAGGACTACGGAACCCTAAAAAAGAATTTTCAATTTCAAATCGGTTAAGATCTGACAGAGTTCTGAGGTCACAAACATTTAAATAAACTGGCCAAGTGCAAGTCGGACTCGCACTCGTAGGGTTCCGTACCACACTACAGTATTTTATAAGATCGAGCAAAAAATACCACTATCATTATTCGCCAGCAAAACATAATAATTAATAAACATTTCGTTTCTTATAACGCCTTCTAATGTCTAACAAAAGTGTTAGGGATTGACATTTCAATATAATGCCATCTATGGGACGTTTACCTAACTAAGCGTTCATAGATGGCGTGAAATGCCGAAAAAAAAACTAGTTTTTTGTATGGGGACCCTCTTTTATCTTTAACTTTATTCTGTTTTTAGTATTTGTTGTTATAGCGGCAACAAAAATACATCATCTGTGAAAATTTCAACTGTCTAACTATCACGGTTCCTGAGATACAGCTTGGCGACAGACGGACAGACAGACAGACAGACAGACGGACAGCAGAGTCTCAGTAATAGGGTTCCGTTGGTACCCTTTGGGTACGGAACCCTAAAAACCGTCGAATTGAGAACCTCCTCCGTTTTTGTGAAGTAGATTAAAAACTAAAACACCGACTTCCATGCCCCGCGAGTCAATTTCAGTAGCAAGTTTGAGACGTTTATCGTCATACCTCTGGAGATACTTATCAGATCTCAGTGAATCTCAGTGATCTGAGATCTATAAGTACTTTAATTACATTAACTCTCCGATTATAAAAATCTGACTATCGTATGACACGACAAAATCATTAAGAAAGAAAAAAAGGAAAATTGAAGTAAACGTTAGTAGGTACCTACCCTATTTATTTATCTTAGAACTAACTAAATAAAGCAAGATGTAATGTCGATAGAAATTCCCTAAAGATCATTACGTGAATTCCCTTGTAACATGAAACTCAGCTGATTTATGCCTATCTACCATTTTATGTGTGACATTCTTTGCTTTTTACATACTTATTCTTTACAGTTACTATATGAAGCAAGGAATATAATATTGAGGTAGGTACAAGTAAGGCGCGCGGCCGATCGAGAGCGCGCGTGACACTTAACTGACTGAACTTGGACCCAAGCGGGTGCGCGGAGGTACTTGTAGTTTCATAGCTACAGCGCGGAGTGCGACAGGCCTGGGGCCTTATTCGGTATGACCATTTTAAAGTCTTACCGTGCCGTGTTACGTTATCTCCGTGTTATGGTTTTCTCTATGCCTATTAAAACGCGGTAGGGTAAGGTTATGAGCGCGTTTTGAGCTGTCAAAATATCGTGACATATGAGGACGTGTAACGCGCGCGTTTTGAATAATTTACCTATCATGTGGCATACAGAATACAATTTTTCAATAACGTAACGTGGCGCGTTAAGGAACGCGTTATCTCATTGATCATACTGAATAAGGCCCCTGGTTGTACCTAGCTACCTAGGTTACAATGATTGTAAATCCGAATTATTTATGTTGTTATTTTAAAATTCAGTTCTTTTGATTTACAATGAAGTGTTAATCTATCTATCTATCTAAAATTAATATCAGCGTATATTGTATTACTTGGGAATACAAAAATCAGACAAGATATTTATAGATATTTATTTTTGCCAGTTGGCTGCATAGTACCGTAAATTGGCTCCTTCACCCTAAAAATTCTTGCTTCTGGACAGGCAAAAAGGTAATGACAGTAACAGAGAAATGAGTTAATTATTTTCTGAAAACGCCGTTTTTGGGAATACCTACAGATTCGCGACACAGTTACGTAGTTGAAAACTTATTGGAGCTTTCCTCAAACTTTATATATCTTGAAAAGATTTCATTCACCGAGTGTTAAGTTCGCGAACCCGATCAAACATTTATCTCGATTTACAATCGTTTGAGTGCAAAGTTTCTGCCCGCCTACTTGCCTCTACCTGTCGGTATAAACAGTAGGATATAAGCAGCATAGGATATAAGATTGACTCAATGTTACATGGCAAAAAAAAAAACATTTTTTTCACAAACTTTTACCACTATCTAACCTGTTTGTAGGTAAGCAAGGTGGATGCTACTTATCCAGATTATATACCATAAAAAAATAAAGATTTAAATGAAAAGTTTAGTGTTTATGCCTGTAATATTGAATCTTACCGGTCTCCTAGTATTTGGCCAAGAAATAATTAAGATAGTTTAAAAACTAAAACAACCGACTTCCATGCCCCGCGAGTCAATTTCAGTAGAAAGGTTTGAGACGTTTATCGTCATATCTCTGGAGATACTTACAGATCTCAATTAAATTACAATGGGACCACCTCGAAAACGTACCCTACCGATTACAAAAATAATCATTCGAATGAATTGACGGAGTAATCGCGTAACATACAAACAAAAAGAAAAGAAAAAAAATAAAAACATACAGACGGATTGAGGACCTCCTTCTTTTTGGAAGTCGGTTGATAAGACAAAAACTACAAGAAAGAACCGTATAGCGTATTGGCATCAAAAGAAACCTTTCTAGTTTTCTTTAGAGTTCTTGACTAGAGTTTCACATCTCGATCAAGTTATCATATCCTCAGGAGATGTTGATTCACCACAGCTCTCCACAAGTCAATATCTAAATAGTATGCTTGTAAACTTTTTAAATTCAGATTCATCCTGAGCAACCGAATAATCGTAATTAGACTTGGTTTTTTTTACAAGCTTTATCTCAACTTCATGGCGAATTTATTTGTCTGTCACAAATCTTGCGATTGATTTTAGAGCGACTTCCAGGAGTTCGATTAAGCTGAAATTTGGCATACATATGTAAATCGCGTGACAATGCAATATTATGATGACATGGTGCTGATCTAATGATGGAGCTGGAAGGTAGCCAAGGTAACTCCTAAACTATACATGTTATACCCGTCGTGTTTGGGCTCGTTGGATTTGTCTTGACTAACTCTGATGCAAGGTTATGTAAAAGCTTGAATTTTAAAAGTTTTTTTTAAATACTACTTGTTTAACATTACATTTATATTATTATGGTTATTAAGTACATACCTACACTGTTGACATACTGTGAACGCACTGTACTGTGCCATGGCAGCAACTTTCAGCAAAATCCTCTGATTCTGAATCGCTTAAGAAGCTTGGCACTTAAACATGGTGTTTGTAAACCTATTAGCATATTGGAGAAGGGAGTTCCTATGAAGGAAAGAAAATATTATGCGTTCGGGAAGTTGACATCGGCTTTGCAAGTGCTGTTTAGAAGTTTTCAAGCCGAGATTCAAGTTTTCAGGCTAAGAAAATTTGGCTATCCTTTTTGTTTGAAGAGTAATTTGAGAGTCTATGTAATCTTTGTGTATTTTTCCAGTTTATAAAGTTTCTTCAGATATTTCTTCATCGTTTTCCGTATTCCAGCATAATTATTGATCTGTGCCAGCCAGTTCGGTGGATCAAGCTGGTTATAACTTTCTTATGTCTAAATAGCAAGTTCAAGTCGTCCCGTTATCCGTGGCGTTATCTTTGTCGAGGACTATCGCAAAACTTTCTGCCAAGTTGTTGTTCTTTCGGATTGGGTCAGTCTATTGTCTTAGCTCAAAATTTCCAAGTCCTCAGCCCAGCCCTACACCACGCGCGCAACTTTAAAAGTTTCTTCGTTTATTTAATCTACAGTAGGTATTCGTAATTCGACTTTATGTAAGAAAATATGAGTCGTAACTACAAAAGGTACGAAAGGTACATATGTACTGAATAATAATTTTGATTCTCGACTACGCATTTTATAGATCTTTAAAGGTTAGAGAAAAAAAACTATGAACATAAGCTCACCAAATCTCTTTAGATAATTATAAAAGGAATGTTCCGTCTGTTTTTCATCAGATCCTAAATTAATACTCGAAGCCGATAACGTTTTACTTTTATTTCGATCCTCTTACCCTTTGAGTCGAGAGTTCTTCACTTCTAATTGCTCCGTCTAAAAAGAAATATTCATTTGTCGTTAGCGTCTTGCGAGACTGCTAGCGATTAGCGGATAGAAAAACAGGTGAATAAGAGGAGCGTTTTGTTAATATTAGATACTACGCTGCAATCAAATACTTTATTAGTTAAAGACATAAGAAAAAAATCAACTACAAGCTTATATTTGCAGTTAGACTATTAAACAGGTTAATAATTCAACTTTCAAGTTAAGTTTCTAATTTCAAAAATATATAGGTATTTTAAGTGATACAACTATAAATTATGAATTCTAACGGACCCTTGGAGCATATGCTCGGTTTTGTCTTATTCATCATTACCATCAGCACTGTAATATATCTTTACCCGTGTGGTTACAGCTTCTATGCAAGGGTTGGGCAAACTACGGCCCGCGGGCCATCTTCGGCCCTCGTTCCATTCATATCCGGCCCTCGATCATTATGATCATCATCATAAACAGCCAATTTCCGTCCACTGCTAGACAGGCCTCTCCTATGGTACGCCACTGAGATCGATCTTCAGATATTTGTTTCTAACCGCTACCAGCCACCTTGCATACGATCATTAACCCAAAAGTAAATAAAATGTTTTGCACGAAATGCAAAATTTCATTAAGCACGTATGTCATACGCTGTATCTGACAAAGAAGTAAAACAAAACAGCCACATGCGTGATTTCTATTCATTGCGAACGCGAAGTGGCTATAGGATTATTTAAAATTAATTAAGTTTATCAATAATAAGCGTTAAATTGTGAATTCTAAGAACTGGACCCCATAAAATTTGTTAGTAAATATTGGCACGTCAAGGTAATAGTTTGCCCATCTCTGTTCTAGGCCCTAGAATATACAGTATAGGAGAGACAGTCCTCTGATGGACAGACGGACGACGGAGTCTAAGTAAAAAGGTTCCGTTGATACTCTTTAGGTACGCAAGCCTAATAAGATATTATACTGTTTTCCCGCTATCTGCTAACAGTACAAACACACGTCCCAAAGATAATGACGGCTGCACTCCTAACGACCATTATATTATTTAGGACGACCCTTTCCTTGTTTTAATTAATCGCTGAAAAATCCGCTTTTAATTCCTTTCGCTGTCCCAATTTGTTTCATTAGTATCTTATACCTACTCGAATTTATGCGAATAATTTAAATGTTATGAATGTTAATGTAAACCCCCTACGCAAAAAGAAGGGATGTTATAAGTTGTTTACGACCTGTTTATCTGTGTATCTGTATGTGGCACATGAACCGATTTTGATTTAATTTTCTTTGTTTAATAGGTGTCTTAATCGAGAGTGTTCTTAGCTTTAATTTATGAAAATCCGTTCTGCCATTAGAAGACTAGTTTTTTGTTGAGTTTTTGTATAAATGATGACGCCATGAAATCAATTTTTGTAGTTCTGATAAATTCAAAATGTTGTATACTCTTACTTTAATGACTGTATAAAAACTTGCTAGCGTTAACCTGATGCTGGGACAACTCCTGAAATTTGCAGAATACACTACTCTTCACCAACTTACAGCTACAGTGATATCGAGTTTGGGCGGAATGTCTCATTGAGCAGATTATGAATAGATCAGTCGGGGGTGGTTTTAAATTTTGAATTTAAAACCTTTTAAAACCTTTTAATATAACGTAGTTCAGATTTAAATAAAAAATTAAACTTCCTGCTTTATTTTTCTTAAAAAAACTGCGTTAAATGTGTTTTTTGTTTTCAGGGCAAATTTGCCAGAGAATAAATAACAAATCTTCTAAATCTACTAAATGCAAATCGTTTATTTACAATTGTATCTATTAGAAACTATATTTACTTAGATAATAATTATTACGAGTAATATTTTTATCTAAATATATCCCCATTCAAATCCTAAATGCTCCAAGTCATTTCCACTTCGTCGAAATCCAATATTTTACAGTATCTCAGAAATTTATCGAACATTCTAGGAATATCGGAAATCCTAAGTCCTGAATCCCTGGGGTTCCAGCTTATCTTTAGAAAATATTAAACAGAAATTGGTTTTCATAATCAAGGCTTTTATGCTTGCTCAAGACAGTTAGGTAATAATCTGTATACAATTACATAGATTATTATTGTACAGAGATTAGAATTTCTTACTTATCGAGTAAGTAGAGTAATTATTACGTTCGACTTCGATGACATTCTATTTTCTTCCAAAAAGATCCAAAAGGCGACGGAGCCACGCGTGCGGGTGCGCGAGTGCAGATCTGCATTATCATGCAGATTTTTCCGCAAAAACGCGTGGGTGCCTGTTTCCCCGCATGTAGGCGCGTGATCTGCAACACTGCGCGTGAATGCGTTTTCAGTGTGTTGCACTACGCGTGTTTTCCATACAAACACAGATACTTGCAAACAACGTAAGAACACGCACTCCAACGCTATACGCTGCGTGATGCGGTGCAGTGTGAGAATCGCCTTATGAGTGACTCTATGTTCGCGGCATCAATTCAAGTATTGCGATGGCATCGCTCGTTCATGCAATTGGTTTTCAAATTAGTACAATATCACAGAGTCTAATAAGTAAAATACAAATACTCACAAAGTAATCCTGAATGACTCAGGTCACTGGCCATGAGTTCCATCAGGAGGTGGCAACAAGTGACGTGTTGCCGAGATTGGCAATTTCTCACACCAGCGCGTCTGCCAATAGCACATGCTAATACTCTGAGCTAACATATTATCGGCATTATCTGAGCCGTAAGGGATCATGCTTTTAGTTCTAAACAGTTAGTACACCTACCTAAATAGGTAGAACAATGAAATGACAGGTCCTATAAGTTACTTTTGGGAAGTGTGTCACTCGTACGAGTTTTGTTTCTCTATTTTAGGGTTCCGTACTTCAAAAGGAAAATAGGAAGCTTTAAAGAATAATTTTGTTGTCTGTCTGTCCGCCTGTCTGTCTGTCGAGACTTTTCTCCTTAGAAACGTGTAGAGGTATCTAGTGAAAATGTATATCAAATACTTGGGTAGACCCAGGGACCGTTCTTTGGTCTACTCAAGTAGTCGTTTAGCTGAGAAATATCAAACTTGTAAGTTAACGCGATCAAAAGATACAACCGTTTATATCGCATATTTTTGCATATTTGCTGTTTCACAACACTAAAAGCTAAGTCGATAACTTTTGTTCTCTGACGGATGACTACATTTCGAATTCGATCTTCCAGAGAGACTTCGAGCATAGCCCTCTCCATAGCTCACCGAGTTTGTGGTGTATTCAACAGCATTTGTACACGATTTAGCTAGCCAGATACGTAAGCCTATTCAACGTAAACAATAATGCTTTTGCTCACAACCCGACTGCGGTAAACCACTGAGAGAACAAAGCCATTTACCAACACTCATCGCATGCATTTCATTATTGCACTGTTATGTAACTGTTATAAAAAAAACAGGCACTCCGAGCAATTTCATTCGCTATGAAGTGAAATAAAAAATCTAGGTCAGGTGGGGTAGTGTAGGTAAACAAGAAGATTAATACTAGATGTGGCACATGCAGAAAAATTAACTGGTACAGTCAGTTCAGAACTATTCAGACAGCTTTCATCTTTCTTTTTAAACCGAAACAAACACGGAGGACAAAAACAAAAAAGAAGGAGGTTCTCAATTCGTCAGAACCTTTTTTTTATGTATGTTCACCGATTACTCAAAGATGCCTGAACCGCTTTGGAAAATTATTTTTTTGTTTCATATTCTTCCCAGGTGGTCCCATTTGAATTTTAACGCAATCGGCCGAACCGTTTTTAATATATCAACATTTGTATTACGACGCTGTTACTTATCTCGACGACTTACTACTTGGCTGGCACTTTATTACTGGCACAGATTATGTAATAGTTACTACGTCTACTGGCTACTTTGACTAGCGCGATGTTTGAAGTCGGTTCTTTTAGTTTTTTAAACGATCTGAAATTATTATATTTCAGAATATAAAGAAGCATGAAAAAACATTGTTTCAATCGGACAACCAGACGTGATGGCAGATCCGCGCTACCGCTACATGGTGGACATTCCACCAATCTGCACGAAGCGAGTTGCTTCGATGTTCATCATACGTACTACCAGGGATTCGAACTCCTTACCCGAGTCTATGTTACCAGAAGGGTCCATCATCTGGGGGTCTTCAAGTTGCGAGTGAATAGGTAGGTATCTTCTAGCCAAGTGTGCTGCATCGTCGACCACATCGTCACTTAACATCAGGTGAGATAGTGGTCAAACGCTCGACTATAATGAATGTAAATAACTAGGTGTGCCCGCGACTTCGTCCGCGTGGAATAGTGTCTTTGGGTAGCATTTTCAACCGACTTACGAAAAGACGGAGGTTATCAAGTCTGTATGTTTTATTTTTTTCTTTTAATTTTGTGTGTATGTTACACGATTACTCTGTCAATTGTGAACCGATTCGAATGATTATTTTTGTAATCGGTAGGGTACGTTTTCGAGGTGGTGTCATTGTAATTTCATCGAGATCTTATAAGTATCTCCAGAGATATGACGATAAACGTCTCAAACTTGCTACTAAAATTGACTCGCGGGGCATTGAAGTCTGTTGTTTTAGTTTTTAAACTATTTTTTTTTTAATTATTAATTATTTAAGCTAATTATTTTACAAATAAGACACATGCGTATCCTACCTCTACCGGACCGTACCACGCCGCGCTAATCTCCTCTCCCCTCTCTCTTCCCCCACTCCCCCACTCCCCAAACTTTTACAAACTTTGAATGTTATATTTATTCATATCTAATCAACAACCTAAAAAATAAGTTTCAAGCTTCTAGCTCCTAAAATGACGATACTTCCATACAACTTCTCATCCCCCCTTTCAACCCCTTACAACCCTTTTTTGTTTGCATTGCAAAGTAGCCTATGTCCGTTCTCAGGCTCTAGAATATCTGTATACCAAATTTCATTTGACAGACAGACGGACAGACGGACAGACAGACAAACAGAGTTACTTTCGCATTTATAATATTAGTTAGGATTAGGATTAAGATAGTTTAAAAACTAAAACAACCGACTTTCATGCCCACGAATCAGTTTCAATAGCAAGTTTGAGACGTTTATCGTCATATCTCTAGAGATACTTATCAGATCTCGTTGAAATTACAATGGGACCACCTCGAAAATATACCCTAACGATTAAAAAAATAATTATTCGATTCGGTTCAGAATTGACGGAGTAATCGCGAAACAATACATACAAAAAAAATCATACAGACAAATAAAAATCTCTTCCTTTTTGGAAGATGGTTGAAAAATATCTATCTATGCTTCTATCATCAAGATAAGAATAGCTTTTCTTTAACAATTTTATACCTTTTTACCCGTTAGTAGTTATTGATCAACATTAGTGCCATCAAAATTAACACATTATTAAAAATTAACATATTTTAAAGAACCACAAACAAATGATGCTGATTATTCAAAAAAATCTTGTCACATCCAGTACTGATAGATCCGAGTGAAAAATGTAGGGTACCCGCGTTCGCTGCAATTTGATGCAGAGACACGACGCGCTGCGGCATCCAGCTATTACGGACCATCTAGATACGATGCAGGCTTGCTGCAACAGTTTTAGAGGAAAAACAAGTTTAACTCGTCAAGTGACTACAAAAATTGAAAAAGATAAAAATTAAATTGGCGGACACTATCTAGTGTCCGCCTGGCCAGCTACGAACCTAGACGACGAAGTTAGACATCTGTTACAAAACATCTTATGTGTTCCAGCAGCTATCCTTTAGAGCCAGTTCCCATTCTAGCGTGCTTACCATCTTCGACCGCATCATTATTTACTTAAAAGGTGAGTTCAAACCCTAGCCTATATGATATAAAATTTATATATATATACATATACACCTCACCCCGTATTCAGATATGTACATATTTATTATTTCGTCTTCACACCTTTCCCGTAGAGCCAACTATTTAGAAGCACTGCAATCCAGAGTCTGCATTGATACCGCAGTGCAGATGTAATCAACAGACCGGCACTTTTATCGAGACCAAATCAGAATCAAAAAGGTAGACGTAAAATATTTTATATCAATCGATTCGCTTGGAATACATTAGTAGCCTTAGGGCTAGTTATCAATTATTTGACTTAATAACTTCATATAAAACTGTTGTGTTGTTTGTGTTGTGTTATAAATGTTTATCTGGCAGATAAGTTTTTGATTGACTATTTGGGACTGGATCGAGAAACGGTGAAACTGGACCTTTCAGTAGTTGATTTTCAAAATATAAACACATGTGCCTAGGCATCGGTCTAAGGATCGAACTACAAAGTTAAGTTTGTGCATTAACCTAGTTTGACAAGTTTGTACGGAAGCCTCGGTGCGCGAGTCTAGCTTGCACTTGCCCAGTTTATTTTAGTTTTATACCATATTTATTATGGGGGTGTTGGTTCCCAAACTCATGTATGGTAGTGAATGCTGGGTTTGACAGAAGAAGCATGAAAGTAAAATTAATGCTGTAGAAATGTTTTTTTTAAAGCTTACTCGCAATGTGGGTTGCACATTACTAGTATTCTTGCTAACGCCTCCAATAAGCTATATAATATGCTTGTGTCTGGAGTGGGTCCACGTCAATAGCGCAATGAGTGGGGTGGAGATCGAACTCACGACCTCCCGATCGCCAGTTCGACACCTTATCTATTGGGCTATAGCCGCATTGAAATGAGAAGTGTTAGAAGTATGGTTGGAGTGACTCTGATGGATAAGGTGGAGAACAGTGTGATAAGGGAATGTTGTACTGTGGTAAAAAATGTAGTAACAAAAACAGAGAAAGGGATGCTTAGATGGTTTGGACATCTAGTAAGGATGGATAAAGGAAGATTGACGAAGTAGATTTATATGATCAGTGTGAATGAGCCAGCCGGTAGAGGCCGAGCTAGGCGAACGTATCACGACCAGATCGGAGACGTTTTAAAGAAAGGCCAAGTCAAAAGTACCTATAACCGGCGAGCATGTATGAAGACGTTCATGAAAGTGGAAGAAGCGAAAGAGGTATGTCAAGATTGTAGCATGTGGAAAGAAGTTCTCTGCCCTACCCCAATGGGAAAAAGGCCTGATTTTATGTATGTATGTATGTTTATTATGGTATTAATTTTCCTAAAAGAAGCTGTTCATCGCTTGCGTTTTAAATAATAGAACGAATATCGCGTTCTAACTGCGTGACGTCACTCCCGAGGAAAAGCGACGGACTTGCTCGAAACCTAGGTCGAGAATATTTGACTAAAGTAACGTAGTAAAACGTAGTGGCTAAAGGTACGTGAATAACAATCGGTATAAATAACATTAATTCAAGATAATTTTAAAACAAAATAGAACAGTTGTTAAACCTTAACAGTACAGGCAATGCCACCATGAAAGCAAATTGCACATTGTTATAATTACGACTGAGCTTGAACACCATATCACTGCCATTGATTTTAAATACTTCAGTTTCCGCTGGCTATAAATCTTATTGGAATTTAATATGAAGACCGTGGCTCACATAAATCTAACGTTACTTATTTATAAGTTAAGACCCCCGCGGCTCGATGAGAGCACTACGTCATAAGGCTTTATAGAATGCTTTGTCTGTAGATTTTAAACAGAGATTTTGAGATTGAGTAAGTGTTGAGTTTTCAATGTTATTTTTTTATACAGCACTAGCGACCCGCCCCGGCTTTGCACAGGTATAGCTTAATATGCCTAAATATATTTGCAGCTTGTTTCGTCGAGTATGAATTACCATCTTCAACAATAATCGCCATTTTTCAAGCAATTTGCACAAAACCTTAACAAATTATACATTCAAACCTTCCTCATTAATTACTTTGTTTACTGACCACATGCAAAATCCGTTCAGTAGTTTTTAATAGACTTCCAAAAATGGAGGTTTCTCAATTCGACAGTATAATATATTTTTTTTTTTTTGTTTGTTTGTTTGCAGATAACTTCGCCGTTTATGAACCGATTTTGATTATTATTTTTTTGTTAGAAAGGGTATATCCCAAGGGTGGTACACTGTTACCATAGTAATTTCATCGAGATCTGATAAGTATCTCCAGAGATATGGAAATAAACACATCAAACTTGTTCCTGAAAATTAATAACGCGGCATTTGAAGTCGGTTCTTTTAGTTTAAACGATCTTATATATTGTATGTATGTATGAATGTAGTATTTGTTTAGGCACTTTTATTCAGTTTTTAGTACTGATAATCATTAGCGCAGCATTTAAAATTCCTCGATCTAACAGATTCTTTCCACTTGAGAGCTCTTGTTCCCATGCAAACCACACAAGAAAAATACGTCACAGTCAAATAACATTTACAATATTTTAAACAATAACCAGGTGTTATTTAACACTTGCAGTTCATTAAAATTTCACAGTATTAATGACCTTTAATATTAATATAATATATTATAATATATATATATATATATATATATTAACAATAAGACGCTCATATAAAATTGTGAAAGCAGTTGTAACTTAGTCTGAAAAAAAAAACAACGGGTTGCACTCCGGGAGTGCCTGCAGAAGTGAAAACTTGAACGTCACGTGTCCTGACGCGAGTTGACCATTTTTTACCCATCGCGAAAAAAGTTTCTACACTCCCTCCGTTTGACGCATTTTCGATCAGGTAACGTGTACTGACGGGAGTTTTAACATTTTTTACCCATCCCAAAAAAGTTCACAACGCCAAGTTTTCACTCAAAAGTGGCCTTTATTAGTGTTCTTTACGAGCGTTGGCTATTATACTTTAGTGTATTGATTTGTAAATAACTTTTAATTGAATACAAATAAATTGCCTACAATAAGTCAACAACAATGCTTATTGTCGAAGATAACAAGGTTTCACAAACAGCAAGCGTGACCATTTTAATGAACACTACCTACTACTACACTACCTTTAAACCAACCAAATTTAACTCAACTATCAGTACTTAACATCTGAATAAACAATTGACTGTCGATCGTTAAAATTCAATGTTAAAACAAAGTTAGCATCGTTCCGGCTCATTACCTCACATGCGGGCACTTTGGGGTGCATTGGCTCATCCCTAAAGCGGCGATGACAGGACATGATCCCTGAGGGGTCACTTGACCCTTCGGTCATTAGTTGCAGGCAATAGGCTGATAGTAAGTTTGTAGCTTTTGAGATTCCTAGTTAAGGAGGTAAATGATTACTGTTATAAGTTGTCCTAGGATAGTGTTCTGTCCGTATGTCTGCCTGTCCGTCTATCAAGACTTTTTTCTCAAGAACGCGTAGAGGTATCAAATTGATATTTGTATCTTGTTATTACTTGCATCTAAAGTCTCTTTTAGCTGTGAAAAATCAAACGTGTACGTCAAACGATCAAAAACTATTAACGTTTGCATCGCATAATTTGTCAAATGCGGTTTCACAATGGAATCATAACCCATACCAGATTTTAGCAAATATGTCATAAAACTCCCAGAAGGACACATATAGCGTATAATGTTCAACATACACTAAAATAAGGCTATATTACTCTACTACATATACATCTTAACATATTTTTTGCAACCTCTTAGTCTACATTTGCATCCACTACCCTTAAGTGCGCCACCCCGCATGATTTGAGTTTAATATCCACCCTGAGTGCATTCTTTCACGGGGGAAAATACATGGGGAAAATCCAAGGGAAATGGCAAGGGTGGCAATGGCAACTTTGCAGGAAAATTCTAGGGAAATGGCATGGGGTGATGGCAACTTTGACTGAGTGATGCATTGAATCGTGACGTCAGAGGGCACGTCAGATTGTTTTGTATAAAATTGACTAGAAAAAGGGAAGTTGGAAAACTTCTTTTCTTGTTTGTTGCCAGTTTTTGAATTCGCTGTGTCATTTTAAGTCGTAATGGATTGATGGGGAAGTAAGTAACTTTAAGTCTTACTGGTAACACTTTTGCTGAGTCATCTAACTGGGTGGGTGTTTAGATTTGTTTGAAATATAGGTAAATAATTTTCGGTAAATGTATACATTACATCTTCTCTTTAGTTTTCGCCCTATAAGTATTGTTTTAACGTGTGTTGATTTTTTGTTTATGTTTTTTTAACTGACTTCAAAAAAGGAGGAGGTTTCTCAATTCACCCATATAAGTTTATTTTTTTTTATGTTTCGCGGATAACTTCGTCGTTTATGAACCGACTTTGATTATTCTTTTTTTCTTCGATAGGAGATATCCCAAGTGTGGTACCATGGTAATTTCATCGAGGTTTGATAAGTATCTCCAGAGATATTGAGATAAACATCTCAAAATTGGTACTGAAATTGAATAGCGCGGCATTGAAGTCGGTTCTTTTTAGGGTTCCGAACCCAAAGAGTACCAACGGAATCCTATTACTGAGACTCCGCTGTCCGTCTGTCTGTCTGTCTGTCTGTCTGTCTGTCTGTTTGTCTGTCTGTCTGTCCGTCTGTCACCAGGCTGTATCTCATGAACCGTGATAGTTAGACGGTTGAAATTTTCACAGATGATGTATTTCTGTTGCCGCTATAACAACAAATACTAAGAACAGAACAAAGTTAAAAATTAAAGAAAAGTTTAAAAAAAGTTTTTTACGATAACGCAGCGCCACCTATGTAGTTGCGAAGATGGCGCTATCGTCTTTACCTTAATCTGAATCTCGGAAGCGGCTCCAACGATTAAATAAAATTTAGTATACCTACAGGGGATTTCGGGGTCGATAAATCGATCTCGTAGCTAGGAGTCATTTTCAGAAAATGTTGTTTATTCGTGTTTTCAATAATCAACTGTATTGATAATCAACTTAAAATATACTCTTCCCGACATCTATTGGCGAGTAGAAGTACTGTATCAGTAAAGCAGTTAGTTGCTCTCAATTAAAAAAAATAGTATTATTATTCGTCAATAGATGTCGGGAAGAGTCATATTTGTCTGTTTAAGTGGCAAAAAATACCGAGCAAAGCTCGGTCAACCAGATATTTAATAATATTAATTACAACAATTACTATTACAACTATTACTACTATTACTATTTCTACTATATAATACTATTCTATACCTTTGTGTTAACGTTTACTTGGTTGGTGTTAGAAGTTCGTTAGAAATTCGATAGATGGCGTTCGGAACCCTCCGTGTGCGAGACAAAGTCTGACTCGCACTTGGCTAGTTTTATTTAGTTTTTAAACGATATTATTTTATAATTGACTAACAGAAGCCGGTTAAACTGGCCCGAAGTCTCAAACAGGCAAATAGATCATCCCATCAAAACATGACAAATCACTTAACATTTTGTGATGGTCACCCTCGTGCATGTATTTAGCAGGCGAGCGCAGTCGCTAATAACGCGTGACGTCATAAATTGCACGACGCTGCAGTGTGGCTGTGACGTCACAGATTTAACTGGGGCTAAATGATTTACTGCGATTTACATCTTGTCAGAAGCAGCCATTTAAAAAAAAGAGTGTGTGTACTTATGTACACGCGTTAGAAGTAATACTTCTGTGGCGTATGGAAAAAAAATAACTAAAATGCAGTAGTGATTAACGATAAATATTAAAATTAATCAAAAAGATTTTATTTAAATAAAAAAGGTTTTATTAACGTAAAAATATGACGTTAAATATGACATATACAACTTGAACATAGTCATGCCACCTAGAACTAACTTCACGGTGTAGAATTTAGGTGTCGGTGTGCGCGCGCATCGTACCACCTAGAACTAACTTCACGATGTTAAATTTAGGTTTCGGTGTGCGCGCGCATCGTAAAAATTCACTCTCATCATTTTTCTCTATCGCGCCAAAAGAAGTATAACTTCAAAAAGTGCAAAGCCACCAAGTGCACCGATATATCACTGTTTTAAAAGAGTAGTTAGGTATTTCTGCTCTGGCAAATGTTCAACCGCAAACTAGAGATCAAATCAAGGATTCACAAACAACACTGTGAGATATCACAGCCTTTTTGTACGCATAGTTTCATTCCAACTGACACATTCATGATATTACTAGACAGTCCACCACTGAGGCTTTTAACTTACCATGTTACTATGTACTCTCAGATAAACAAGCCAATATGTACCAGTACTCGTATTCATATTCATATTATATTTATTCCAAAAACAATGTCATTGTATGGGAAATTTACACATGTTGACATATGATAAAAAAAACAATAAAGAAAAAGATAACAAAAGAAACGGATTATTAAATATCACAATGTTCATGTCAAAGTTCAGAAAAGAAAAGGTCAATCAAAATAAGAATTATTATGTCACAGTCATAAAAATTAATATAAAATATATAACATACCGATACATAAAGTCAGTCAGTTAAAATTAATTATTATTTTGTCAATATGTTATTAGTCTGCCGGTCTTCCATGTATTCCGTAATAGTAACACCTTTCCAACAAGAAGGCCTTCTATTTATTTTTAAATGTATAACTGGTGTTGATTGTTTTTAGGACAATAGGTAATTTATTAAAAATCCGAACTGCCTGCACCCTGACATAATGACTGGTAAGGAAGGAAACTAATGTATTTTATATATCCTTCCTTCGTGTTTGCTTTCTTATTTGTCGATCTTCATCAGATTCAACACTGCTTAATATTTTAACAAAGTCTGTCAGTATAACTAAAATATATAAGGATGGTACCGTCAGTATTTTTAAAGCTGTGAAGTATGGTTTACACAAATCTGTTTGGAGAATTCGAACCATAGTTCGAATTACTCTCTTTTGTAATATGAAAGCTGTGTCCGTAGTATATTTGTTTATTTTCTATGTATATTCTAAGTGTATGTAATGTATGTATTCTAAGTGTATATTCTAAGTATATGTAATATATGTATTCTAAGTGTATGTAATGTATGTATTCTAAGTGTATATTCTAAGTATATGTAATGTATGTATTCTAAGTGTATATTCTAAGTATATGTAATGTATGTATTCTAAGTGTATATTCTAAGTATATGTAATGTATGTATTCTAAGTGTATATTCTAAGTATATGTAATGTATGTATTCTAAGTGTATGTAATGTATGTATTCTAAGTGTATATTCTAAGTATATGTAATGTATGTATTCTATGTATATGTAATGTATGTATTCTAAGTGTATGTAATGTATGTATTCTAAGTGTATATTCTAAGTATATGTAATGTATGTATTCTATGTATATGTAATGTATGTATTCTAAGTGTATGTAATGTATGTATTCTAAGTATATATTCTAAGTATATGTTGTTTATTATCCATGTATGTGTGTCAAATTTAGGAAGCTAAATGAGAAACGCTTCCTGAAGTTCTATGGTACTCCAATTTGGTATATATACCACAGAAAATATAATAGTCTTACGGATATGTACTTGGTATCTTATCTTCGGTGACAATGTAATAACATGGTACCTTCGAGCTGACGTGACGATGGAGTCACGCTGCAAGGACTGGAACTCGGCTGTAATGGCAAATGTTAGGGCAGTCGAATAAGGGCTAGAAGTTTATTGTATTATTAATAATTTTCATACACATGTTAACGATTTTACAAAAAGCTTGTGACTACTAAAATTTTTACTTTTAAAGGTACGGCCACACCGCGGCGTCCTGCGATCTGCGGGCGCGGTCTCAGTACTTTTCAATTGTTTTCTGATCGCGTTTGGTGTGAACTAGTCGGTACAAATACTAGTGCGCTATCTGATCGCCGCCTCGATTGCGCACGCAGGACGCTGCGGTGTGTCCGTACCTTAAGAGCGCACGCGGGATGCACTTTTCGATACAAATGTATTCCCCCGTTTCCTTACTGGAAAATGCGTCTAGAGTAAAATGTATGTCCACAAAAAATCAAGGTCTGCTATAGCTATCATTTGTTTTTTATGACCAACCGTTTTGGGCCTCGCTGCAGCAGACCTTGAAATTTTAGTAGAAACAAATTTTGCTCTAGAAGCATTTTCCAGGGAGGAAACAGGGGATTACATTTGTATGGAAAAGTGCACCCCACGTACGCTCTTAATTTATTTAGTAATAGCACACAATTTTTTTTATATCATATAGGTTAGCGTTTGACGACTATCTCACCTATTGGTAAGTGTTGATGCGGTCGAAGATGGTAAGCACGGTAGCTAGAATGGGAGCTAGCTCCCAAGGATACATTTTAAACATACATAGAACTGTGTTTAAGTATTTTTAACCGACTTCACAAAAAAGGAGGAGGTTCTCAATTCTTTGAAACCGATTTTAGAACCGTATGTTCATTGATTACTCGAAGATACCTGAACCGATTTGGAAACTTCTTTTTGTGTTTCAAAGGGTACCCTTCCCAGGTAGTCCCATTTAAATTTTAACGAAATCGGACCAGCCGTTTTTAATATATAAACATTTTGTATACGATACATTTATATACCTTGACGACATAAGGTCGACGGACACACCGCGGCGTCCTGCGATCTGCGGGCGCGACAGTACATTTCAATTGTTTTCTGATCGCATTTGGTGTGACCCCGTTGATACAAATACTACTGCGCTATCTGATCACTACCTAGATCGCGCACGCAGGACGCCGCGGTGTGTCCATACCTATACTAACTACTGGCACAGATTATATCCACTAGCTACTTTGCCTAGCGCGATGTTTGTTGTCGGTTTTTTTAGTTTTTTAAACGATCTTAAATTATTTTAGTTCTGTTATCTGTTCTTGTATTACTATCGCGACTACTAGAAAATAGTTTAAAAAATAAAACTGGCCAAGTGCGAGTCAGACTTTTGTCCCGCACACGGAGGATTTTGAACGCCATCTAAAGAATATCTAACGAACTTCTAACACCAACTAAGTAAACGTTAACACAAAGCCTAGGTAGAATAGTATTATATAATAGTAATAGTATCTGTTGTAATTAATATCTTTAAATACTAGCAGCCCGCCCCGGCTTCGCACGGGTAGAACATATATGCCTACAAAATTTGCATCAGTTTGTTGCATCGAATATAAAATATGAACATATTTAACAACCATCGTCATATTTCATCCAATTTACACAAAACCTTAACGAATTATGCACCTAAACCTTCCTCATAAACACTCTGGCTATTGGCAAAACCGCATGATAATCCGTTCAGTAGCTATTGAGATTATTGCGAACAGACAGACAGACGCAGTGATGAACTTTGTTTTATAATACTTACGTATTGATATTGGACGGCCCTTTGGCGTAAAGGATAGTTACCCTGATTCTGACCCGACAGTCGTTGGTTCTATTCATGAATAATGAGTTTTCGTACAGTGGTAGTGGAATCATTTATTCTACCAAAAAGTCGCTTACCACCAAGGAGTACATCTGCCGCCGTAACCTTACGCGTTCCCCGACGCAAAATGTAGGGGTAATATACGTTTAACGTGTGTATCTGTGTGTCTGTCTGTAGCATCTTAGCACCTAACCGGATGAACCGATTTTGTTTTTATTATTGATAGTTTTTTTTTGTTTGATAGATGTCTTCATCGAGAGTTTTCTTAGCTTTGATTCATGAAAATTCGTTCAATCGTTATAAAATTATGGGCTTTTTTCTAGTTAATTGCGCTATGAAATCAACTTTCATAGGTCTGATCAATTCGAAAATCTTCTTCTTCAACGATATTGTAAGAACATGGAAGCCTCCTGAACTCTACAGAATACTAAAATCCTCACCAACTTACAGCTCAGATTTTAAATGTCGTGTTTAGAGTCATTGGAAAAAGCTATAATACATAGATCAGTCGGGGTGGTTTAAAATATTATATTATATTATTATATATATAGATGAATATTATATTATACAATAGATCATATTATTATACTATATTGACTTCAAATTGATTGTGATCGGTGGGGATCTACAGCATAGCTAAGCTTATAATAATATTTTCGAAGTAACTATGACCTAATCTGTGGTTGCACTGCAAATATTTTATTAATTTTGCGATGCGTGTTTGTGAAATTCGTGATATCTTCTAGAGTTTTCATTTGAATTATATACTGTGAAGGACAATTTTAATCTATAATATGTGGCCAAGCTAATTCACGTAATTATTTGGATAAGGATTAATACTATATACTTGAAAATAGCCTTGGAAGTTATGTAATATTTTTTAACAAAAATTTTAAGATTAAAATGGTTACTGTGAGTCAACCTTAAGAGATAGACATATGCTGTCGCGGACTTTTTTGTAGGTCTTATTAAGTTGTACAACTCTTGCATAGAAAATATTCTTCTATCTATTTTCAATTAAGCAGCGTTCGTCAGATACGTGTTTTTTCGACCGTTTATTTGCCGACTTAGGTTGCAAATTAGGTCTCCACGAATGTTTCTTTGATTTAAACGGAATAATATATAGCCTATTTTCATTCCGAAAGTCCATTCTATGTATTAATGAAAGATTTTTTTAAATCGGTTCAGTAGTTTTTGAGCTTACTCATTACAAACATACAAAAATACAAAAATACAAATGTTCTCTCTTTATAATATTAGTATAGATCTGGTTGACCGAGCTTTGCTCGGTATTTTTTGCCACTTAAACAGACAAATATGACTCTTCCCGACATCTATTGACGAATAATAATACTATTTTTTTTAAATTGAGACCATCTAACTGCTTTACAGACACAGTAACACTAAAGCTACTTCTACTCGACAATAGATGTCGGGAAGAGTCATATTTTAAGTTGATTATCAAAAAAGTTGATTATTGAAAACACGAATAAAACAACATTTTCTGAAAATGACTCCTAGCTAGATCGATTTATCGTCCCCGAAATCCGCCGTATACTAAATTTTATTTAATCGTTGGAACCGCTTCCGAGATTCAGATTAAGGTAAAGACGATAACGCCGCGCCATCTTTGATGCTAGGTGGCACGGCGCTATAGTAAAAAACTTTTTTTAAACTTTTCTTTAATTTTTAACTTTGTTCTGTTCTTAGTATTTGTTGTTATAGCGGCAACAGAAATACATCATCTGTGAAAATTTCAACCGTCTAACTACCACGGTTCATGAGATACAGCCTGCTGACAGACGGACAGACAGACAGACAGACAGACGGACAGCGGAGTCTCAGTAATAGGGTTCTGTTGGTACCCTTTGGGTTCGGAACCCTAAAAACTAAAAATATTTGCGGCATGAAACTTTACTAAACCCACTATCATTAAAATATTAAAAGCTTTTTGAGTATGTTATGCGAGTTTAACTAGTAATCAAGAACAAAACTCTTTCAAGAAGCTAAACTAAACAAAAACCTTAGTAATCGAACACAGAGCCTGTAGATGCAAGTTCGACACAAAGTCGACAGCTTTGTCCGATCCAACTCGGAACAAGTTAAGAAGTAAGACGCTCCTCAGTTTAAAACTGTACTGCAATTGTACTGTACCATTTGTTGGAATACGACGTGATTGGTTCGATAATTTCCAATTAATTCTATTAACAAGAAGCAAAAGGTTTTTGGGGCAAAGTTAACGAAAATATTTTGAGATGAAAAGTTTTAAAGATTTACAAATTTCAGTCAATTGTCGCTACGTGTTAGTATTTTAATTAAAAAAATTACGGAACTGGAACTTAATTAAAAACCGAAATTATTAAAATTAAAAAAAAACTGTTTACTAAAGACGTTATCATGTGTAATGAAAAGCACGAATGATAACAATACATCCTAGTCCAAATTCGACTGTCCTGCTAATTGCAATCTTCCAAGAAAAGCTCCATTATACTATAATATTGCATAGTTACTCACTATTAATAAAACTATTAACGGGATATTTTATTATTTATGAGTTTCCGATATTTTTGGCGCTTTTGCGTGATGATCACGGATAAACTGTTTATAATATAATAACTAAAATGCAGTAGTGATTAACGATAAATATTAAAATTAATCAAAAAGATTTTTTTTTAATAAAAAAGGTTTTATTAACGTAAAAATATGACGTTAAATATGACATATACAACTTGAACATAGTCATGCCACCTAGAACTAACTTCACGGTGTAGAATTTAGGTGTCGGTGTGCGCGCGCATCGTACCACCCAGAACTAACTTCACGATGTTAAATTTAGGTGTCGGTGTGCGCGCGCATCGTAAAAATTCACTCTCATCATTTTTCTCTATCGCGCCAAAAGAAGTATAACTTCAATAAGTTAATCTTTCTTCTTATCGTTCTATTAATAGTGCCAGTGACCAGAAAATCTAAAAACTCTCAAAGTTATTCAAGCTTCATATGTATACCAAAAATCAATTAAATTGAACGCCAGGAAATGAGTCAAATTAAGCTCTCAAGATTTTTACTTAACATCCAAACAAACAAGCTTACTTACATACAAACATGTGAAGTGCTATAGGAGCTTTTATGTAACAAAAGCTTGCAAAATATCCTTTTTCAGACAGAGCGAGTGATTTGTTTTTGCGTTTTGAGATGTTTTGCTTAATATCTTAAAATATTGCCGTCGCATCTAATTAAATATTTATCAAATAATTCTCAAGATAACATAATTGACATAGAAACAAGTAATATTAAAAAAAAAAACCTTTTGTGTGTGCTTACACTAGCTTTTACATAACCTAGGACCACAGTAAGTTAAAACAAATCCAACGAGCCTAAGAACAACGGGTATAACATTTAGTAGTTTAGGAGTTCCTTTGGCCACCTTCCAGCTCCATCGCCAGATCAACACTATGTCATCATATTATTGCACTGTCACGCGATTTACACATGTATGCAAAGTTTCAGCTCAATCGAACCAATGTGTCGCTCTAAAATCAATCGCAAGATTTGTGACGGACAAACAAATTCGCCGTGAAGTAGAAATAAAGCTTACATAATATCTAAAAACTAAAAAACAACCGACTTCAATGCCGCGCTATTCATTTTCAGTACCAATTTTGAGATGTTTATCTCAATATCTCTGGAGATACTTATCATACCTCGATAAAATTACCATGGTACCACACTTGGGATATCTCCTTTCGAACAAAAAAAGAATAATCGAAATCGGTTCATAAACGACGAAGTTATCCGCGAACAAACATAAAAAAAAAAAAAAAATACGGTCGAATTGAGAAACATCCTCCTTTTTTTGAAGTCGGTTAAAAAACGTTATATTCATGTTAATGTTAATCCCTCTATTTGTGAAGCCCGTCAAAAATGTTAACATTGTACTATTCATTATTCTGTGACTAAACTTAACCTAGAAAATTAATCTTAATTCACGGAAATCATTAGTAAGTAGAAAGGTATTTCGATGTAATCGTACGTTCGGCAATTCGTATTCGGTGATTTGTGTTTTCGTACTTCCGAATTAATTGGGTTTAATTGCTGTGGAGCTGGAGTTTAATTAACGTGTATGGATTTACGTAAACCAAGGAGTGAAGACTAATATGTTCCGATAATAACTTAATGATTGATTGAAAACGGAAGTGATTGTCGTCGTTTCGGGATATATTGCGGGCTGCCAGTATTGAAAAATTATCACGGTCTGTAAGTACGCATATCTCTAAACAGTTACTTAACAGTTTTATGTCCATGGTGTCGAAAAAAAACACAATTGTAGTATATCTTTCTTGAATCATATTCATCTCCATTCATATTCGATATCCATACGTTTTTGATAAATGTTTCTTTTATCTTTAGAACACTTTTAAATATTTAATTTAGGAAATGACGGGGAAAAATCGTGACAATCAACAAGCATGAATATGTTGGGAGACAAAAAAACGTACGAAATTGTACTAAGAAAAATACATAAAAGGTTAGCGACCCGTGAATACGATGCCGGTTCAGGACTCTGCACCAAGTATTTGCTGGAATTATAGGCGACACGTATGATTCGTAGTGAATATACGAGGCACGATGAATGTGGGCGACGGAACAACGAAACTATGGAGGGTTGTGCTTTGAGTGCTTGCCAGTAGCCGCTATAATCGACGATGTTCCGGCAAACTGTTGCAGTATTTACTGTAATACTACTGGAATGATTGTGGATGACAGGGACTCTCACCAGAGAGAGGAACTCTTTACCAGGATATAATGGGCCCGAAGATCACTGTCGAACAATAAATGTTGGGGTAAAGTTAAGTATTGTAGAGTATTGTAGAGTCAATATATCTATAAAATGTATTAACCTGTGTTCATATTTAGGTTCTATCCACATCAGGCGCTCCGTAACGCTGCATTCCGTTACGTTAGACAATTCAAAATTTAATCCTACCGACTTTAATCAAACCCGCGCCTCCTAACATGCCCAGGCGCTGTAACCAACTAAGAAAAAATAATTAATTAAAAGTACGATTAAATTTTGCATTGTGTGACGTGTGTAACAAAGTGCAAAAATATAAAGTGTGTTACACTTAAATCATCGTAATACTGACTTATTACTTAATCGGTTAAATAACTTCATATACCAGCCATTAAAATTCATAATGTAATGTTTTCAATATTTTATTTACATAGGTAAAGTAAATATTGAGAAAAATGTATTTTCATGCATCACAGGCATGGACATGAAGGTTAAAATTCTGTTGACAAAAACATGTTTGTTCTTAAAGATTAAATTTTAAATATGTCTTTATCATAATCATTATCTTTCACTGCCAATCTAATGAGATTGCTACTCGTAGATATAGAACAATCCTTACTTACTTGATAGAAATGCCACTATGAATACACGTTATTTAGATTCATCTATGAATACCATTATTAATACCTACCCTCGTAGCATAAAAACAAGAAAGCTAAATCACAACCCCTCTTCCTGTCTCCACCCTGGCATCCCTTAACGGCAATTTATGACGTCACGGAGCATTAGCGCACCCAACCGTGTGTATTATAATGCTGCCCTATGATAGTGCATGTGGAGCCTGCATGTATCTCTACTTGGTACATCGCATATAGGTATGTATATACTTGTCTAGGTAGGTACTGACTAAGACTATGCTATTCTATTTATAACCCTCGACGTAAAAAGACAGGGCGTTATAAGTTTTACGTGGCAATCTGTGTATGTGTGTGTCTGTCATCTGTGGCATCGTAGCGCCCAAACGGATGAACCGATTTTACATTAAGTGTTTTTTGTTTAATAGGTGTCTTATTTGAGTGTTCTTAGCTTAGATTCATGTAAATCCGTTTTGCTGATTTAAGACTATGAGCTTTCTTCTAGTTGATGACGCTATAAGATCAACTTTCATAGGTCTAATCAATTCTAAATTCGGTATTCTCTAACTTCATTGATATGGTGATAGCATTGACCTGATGCTGAAGCATCTTCTGTAATCTGCAGAATCCTCAACTCTTCACCAACTTACAGCAGAGATCTCGTATTTGGGCTCATTGAAATTGTGTCAATGAACAGATTATACAACAGTATATACAAAATCATATATTCGGGGATGATATTACATTTTAAAATTAAGTAGATAATATATACAAGGTTTTATTTAACTTGCCATTTTTAACCGACTTCACAAAAAAGGAGGAGGTTCTCAATTCGTCTGTATGTTTTTTTTTTTTTTGTGTGTATGTTACGCGATTTCTCCGTCAATTGTGAACGGATTCAAATGATTCTTTTTTTAATAGGTAGGATACGTTTCCGAGGTGGTCCCATTTTAATTTTATCGAGATCTGATAAGTATCTCCAGAGATATGGAGATAAATACCTCAAACAGGAGAATGTACTGGTTTTAGTAGAAGAGTCCCAAGAAGATTATACACAATGGAGGTTGCTATTGCATATACTTTTGAAGACTAAAAAATATGACCTTGAATAATGTTTTTACATCTTTCTTCTCGTTGATTTTGGTTTTTGACAGATATTCTTACGGTAACTGTGAGCGAGATAGAAATAAAGGTGGGGATAATTTTTTTTTTTTTATATATTTTATAGGTTAGCGTTTGACCACTGTCTCACCTGTTGCTAAGTGATGATGCGGTCGAAGATAGAGAAGTGGACTAGAATAGGAACTGGCTCTCAAGGATAGCTGCTTGAACACATTAGATGTTTGGCGACAGATTTTCTAACTTGAGGGTGGTAGCTGGCCAGGCGGACACTAGATGTGTCCTACCACCATGCGGGGGTTGTTGGTTTCTAAACGATGTTTTCCTTCACCGGAGGGCAACTGTGAGAAGCGCACATATATTTTTCGATAGAAAAATTCATTGGTGCACGGCGGTTTGAACTCGGTACCACGGCATCAAAGCCGACTGTTCTCCCAATTACGCCACCGGGCCCTCAATAAATAATTATATATTAATAATTATATATAAATATAAATAATTTGTCTTCACAGAAATGTTCTACCGGGCAAAGTCTTGTTAGGGTGCAAACTTTTTTAAACATACCGTAGATTTTTTGACATGACATGACGTTTGGCGAAGATGGCGGCCATTTCAGTCCCGCGACACTGCATACATTATTAAGTAACTCAGAAATATGAACGTACTTTGTACCAACCAACACTGCAAAAAAATAATTTATAAGCATAATACCACAGATTATATAATAGTTACTACGTAAATAATACTTTCCGTTGTAAGGTTGGCTACACAGTGCTTTCATAATTCATAGTTTCAACAATATAGGGAAGTGCCTCTTATAACGTAGTAGAGTGATTCAGTACTCTGTTGGCCATATGGCGGCAATTAATGTTAATAATCGCAAATAATACTTTTTAATA
This sequence comes from Cabera pusaria, assembly GCA_954871355.1. NCBI lineage: Eukaryota > Metazoa > Arthropoda > Insecta > Lepidoptera > Geometridae > Cabera > Cabera pusaria. Next base: position 3,643,367 of record OX940891.1, read on the forward strand.
TTCATTTTGGAATACAACTAGTCCGTGTTATAAAAGTATTTGGAATTATTGTAATAATAAAATAGACAATTAATTATCGTGTGTCAGATGCTTTAATTGCACAGGGCTATTTTGGACATTGTCCTTTGATACCTTGATGACATCATTACTACTAGTGAATATTTTCACTTTAGCGCGGCATTTAAAGTCAATTTTTTTAGGGTTCCAAACCCAAAGGGTACCAATGAACACTTTCTGAGACTTTGTTGTCCGTTCGTCCGTCCGTCCCTCCGTCCGTCCGTGTGTCTATACATATGTGCGCACTTTACAGATCTGTATCTTCTTAACCGTTATAGGTACATACTTGAAATTTGCAAAATGTATAATGCGTCAGTGTATAACGGCCCAGACACGAAATTTAATAGATGCTTGTAATTTAATTAAAACTTGTTTTGCACTAAAAAGGGTAAAATAAGTTATTTTTCAAAAAAATAAAACCGTCTTCACAACCACAAACAGGCACTCAAAAGCGAAAAATAAATTACTGAAAATTATTATAAGCGCTACCCACTTATCTATTTGAAGTCGGTGCCAGCTTAGTCTATTGGATAGTAGATAGATACTATGCATGTAGTAGTAGTAAGTAGGTACATGTAGGTTAGTAAGTAGGTAGATACATGTAGGTATTATCTATCTACTACCTATTAGACTTGGCTGGCACCGACTTCAAATAGATAAGTGGGTAGCGCTTATAATAATTTTCAGTAATTTATTTTTCGCTTTTGAGTGCCTGTTTGTGGTTGTGAAGACGGTTTTATTTTTTTGAAAAATAACTTATAGTTTGCATGAATGTATGTCAGTGTAGTAAGGTCAAATATTGAAAGTCAAATTAGAATTATTACTTGACGTTCGATTGGACTCAAATTTGGTGTATTTGCGCGTATCTCTGGATTCAATAATAACAGATTTTAGTTCAATTTTCACTCTATCTTATAGAGTTGTTTTTAATAACATTAACGCATAACAAAGCCTCGGTTACGTTATATGAACGTGGCACAAATTATCCTAACTTTTGCAACACGAAAACCTATTAGCAGTATGCACCTTTGTCCTTAGAAAGCACTCAACAATTTCTAATGTATACTTGACCATGCACTTGACGGCAACTGCTTCCCTAACGTAATTGCTGTCGCTTGATTAACTTTACTACATACATGACTTGGAGCTTAGTTGCCGCAATAATTAGTTCTACGTGTCATCTGCATAGAGACTGGCTGGATTTTAATAGCGGTCGCTTAGCGAGAGGTAACGGAGCAGATAAACTTTACCTACATTATAGTGTCTCTTGTGTTTAACTTAATGGTTTGTATACACAGTGTTAGTGCAGGTGTCAGTTGTGAAAACTGATTTTTCATGTCGCCAATTATATATTTTTTTTAATAGCTTAAAGGCAAACACATCTGTGATAAGATATAGTTTTTTTTTTACTTAAGTATGGTACCTGGCCAGACGGGCACTACGCAATGACCTGCCGTCATGTAGGCGGAGATAAGTTTTATGTGTTACCATGACTTAAAAAAACTGGATGAAAGAATGACTGAAATTATTCTTGCCCCTTGATCCCTCCAGGCAAGAACTTTTCATATTAAATGCCAAGGGCATACTATGACAATTAACATTGTTACATTACAAATTCATTATTACCGTACACTTCTTTTGAACATTGCTTTTATCTTCTCATTAACATCCCATACACAATATGTTTCACTGTCTTCTTTCCAGTAAGCTATCACAGCTCGCCCCGTGGAAACCTGTCCACCTGTATCCACCCGCAGGGCGCAGCTAACTTTCAGCTTTAGTAACTTGTTACAGCTTTACACGATGTATCCTTGTAGAACTTCAGTCTAGCTTCAACACGTTCTCCCGTGTTCTGACTTGGAAAGTTAGCACATCCCCGTTACTTGGGTAATGGGTATTATTGGGTATTTCCCAATTCTTTCTCTGACACTTCGACTGGCTTAATTGGGTTGTTCCTCCTTCTAAAGTCGCACATCTAGGTTAAAAAGTAGCTAGCGCTACGTTTTGTGTATTATATACGATGATCGTTAGTTTGGTCAGGTCTTGGATGGATTTTATAAGTCATTATTTCATCATCATCATTATCAGCCGGTATCAGTCCACTGCTGGACGTAGGCCTCCCCCAAGACACGCCACTGAGCCCGGTCTTCGGCTCTTTGATTCCAGTCACTGCCCACCGCTTTGTGAATGTCGTCGCTCCACCTAGTCACAGGGCGTCCTACTCTACGTTTGCCGATTCGCGGTCTCCACTCTAGAACCAGTCTGCCCCAACGGTTATCGGTCCTACGGCAGATATGACCCGCCCACTGCCACTTCAGTTTGCTAATCCGCTGAGCTATGTCGATCACTTTAGTTCTCTGGCGAATTACTTCGTTCCGGATTCGATCCCGCAGAGAAACACCGAGCATCTCTCCATAGCTCGCTGAGCGACTTTAAATTGGTGGACTAGTCGAACCGTGAGTGTCCACGTCTCGGCTCCGTATGTCATGACAGGTAGGACGCACTGATTAAAGACTTTTGTCTTTAGGCACTGTGGTATAGGCGACGAGAAGACTCGGCGGAGTTTCCCAAATGCTGCCCAGCCCAGCTGAATTCTTCTCTGGATTTCCTTCTCGAAGTTGTGTTTGCCTAGTTGGAGCGTTTGCCCTAGGTAAACATACTGCGTGACAACTTCGAGTGGGATTCCATCTACGGCAATCGGTTCCGGAACAACGTGCTCGTTGTATATGACTTTGGTTTTATCCAAATTCATCCGGAGACCGATGCGACGAGAAGAATCAGCAAGGTCATTCAACATCCTTTGTAGGTCCTGCAGCGTCTCTGCCATAATGACGATGTCATCTGCGAATCGTAAGTGAGAGATGTACTTGCCGTTCAGTCATTATTTGTGTCCAGGTAATCCTATTGTACCTACCAATAATACCAATGAGTTCATTTCTACGACAATGTTCTTTTCTATGACATTTCAGACACTAATTGTGGTTCATATATCTCGACACACAGTTACATATATGTTTGAGGTGATTAAATAGATTCTAGAATAATAGATTATACTGGCGTAAAATCCCTATTGGATTTACTTATTGTACCTTACTCCTCCACCAAAGGGTTAGTAAACCTCGTTAGTGGTCGCGGTCGGAACTGTAAAGAAAAGTGCCGGAATTCCATTCTTGACCAAGAGCGCCATGAATATCTGACGATCTTTTGCTTGATAACATACGGACCGCATGAGCGACCGCGACCAATAAGCTTTTTAGAACTTTTGACTGGTTAACTGTAATATAAGTCTATATTTTATATGAATTTGATGCCAACATAAAGATTTGCATTCTACAGAAAATATTGTTTTAATCTGCTCAATCGAATCTGCTATCGCAAACGGTTCCTAAAAAGAGTCTCCAACATTATTGAGGAGGTCGTGATGACTGAATAGACGCACGACAACTTGATTTTACCTGATGGTTAGTGACGGTCTAATGAAAATATAAATACATGCTTAAACACAAATCGAAGCAGAATGTATTTACGCAGATTAGTTCGCAAACAAATAGCGACAGCCTTTTTAGGGTTCCGTAGTCCTGACACGGAACCCTTATAGTTTCGTCATGTCCGTCTGTCTGTCTGTCCGAGGTTTAGCTAAGAGACCGTTAATGCTAGAAAGCTGTAATTTTGTAGGAGTATGTTTATAAATTACGCCAGCAAAGTGGTGAAATAAAATTTTGAAAAATATATTTTTTTAGGGTAGCTCCCCTACATGAGAAGTGGGGATGATTTTTTTTTTCGTCGTCTACCTCATCGTGAGGGGTATCATTGAATAGGTCTTTTAAATTTACTAAAGAGTTGCTAATCATCATCATTCATTATCAGCCGGTATCAGTCCACTGCTGAACATAGGCCTCCCCCAAGACACGCCACTGAGCCCGGTCTTCTTGCTCGGCTCTTTGCTTCCAGTCACTGCCCACCGCTTTGCGAATGTCGTCGCTCCTCCTAGTCACAGGGCGTCCTACTCTACGTTTGCCGATTCGCGGTCTCCACTCTAAAACCAGTCTGCCCCAACGGTTATCGGTCCTACGGCAGATATGACCAGCCCACTGCCACTTCAGTTTGCTAATCCGCTGAGCTATGTCGATCACTTTAGTTCTTTGGCGAATTACTTCGTTCCGGATTCGATCCCGCAGAGAAACACCGAGCATAGCTCTCTCCATAGCTCGCTGAGCGACTTTAAACTGGTGGACTAGTCGAACCGTGAGTGTCCACGTCTCGGCTCCGTATGTCATGACAGGTAGGACGCACTGATTAAAGACTTTTGTCTTTAGGCACTGTGGTATAGGCGACGAGAAGACTCGACGGAGTTTCCCAAATGCTGCCCAGCCCAGCTGAATTCTTCTCTGGATTTCCTTCTCGAAGTTGTGTTTGCCTAGTTGGAGCGTTTGCCCTAGGTAAACATACTGCGTGACAACTTCGAGTGGGATTCCATCTACGGCAATCGGTTCCGGAACAACGTGCTCGTTGTACATGACTTTGGTTTTATCCAAATTCATTCGGAGACCAATGCGATGAGAAGAATCAGCTAGGTCATTCAACATCCTTTGTAGGTCCTGCAGCGTCTCTGCCATAATGACGATATCATCTGCGAATCGTAAGTGAGAGATGTACCTGCTGTTGATGTTAATGCCACGATCTTTCCAGTCCAGCGTCTTAAACATATCCTCTAAGGCATTTGTGAACAGTTTCGGGGATATGACGTCCCCCTGTCTCACTCCTCGACGCAGGTGAATATGTTTAGTACGCTGGTTCTGTACTTGTACTGACATCGTTGCGGCATTATATAGACATTTCATCACTTTGATATATCGCCAGTCGACTTGGCAACGCTGCAGGGACTCAAGAACCGACCAGGTTTCGATTGAGTCGAAGGACTTCTCATAGTCCACAAATGCTAAGCACGGGGGCCGATTGTACTCTTCGGTCTTCTGTACAATCTGCCGCACCGTGTGGATGTGGTCTATGGTGCCATAACCGCTTCGAAACCCGGCCTGTTCCGGAGGTTGAAACTCGTCGAGTCTTCGCGCAAGACGGTTCGTGATGACTCTTGAAAACAGTTTGTAGACATGGCTCAGAAGCGAAATCGGGCGGTAGTTTTTCAATAGGGTTTTATCTCCTTTTTTGAAAAACAAAACCACCATGCTTCTGTTCCATGCCTGTGGAGTTCTACCAGTGAAGAGAACAGAATTGAAGAGTTGTTGCAGCTGGCTTACAGCTGGAGCTCCTCCAGCTTTTAGAAGCTCCGTTGTGATTCCGTCCTCACCTGGGGCTTTTCCATTTTTGAGCTGTCTAAGGGCCATCACGATCTCATCTCGGCTGACTTTGGGCAGGTCTTCTGTGAAGTGGCGGGTTAAGGTGGCTCTGCAATCCTCAGTATCGGGTTCGGGCCTTGAAGCATGCGATGCGTAGAGCTTGATGTAGAAGTCTTCAACTTCCGACAGAATCTCCGGCTTGGATGCGACGACGTTCCCCGTTGATGTTGTCAGCTTTGTGAGGTGGCTTCTACCTAGAGGCTGGACGAACACTTTCGACCCCCGATTCTGCTCAATTGATTCTGTAATCAAGAGCGTGTTAGAGGATCGGAGGTCGCGTCGTACCAGCTTCTTAATAGTTTTGTTGCGCACCTGGTGATTGACAAAGCTGACAATAGGTCTGTTCGTCTCTCTTCCATTAGTTGAAGTGTTTCTGCCGAAAGCTTGGACTTTTTGCCCGTACGCTTGCTCTCGCAAAACTTCGTCCCTTCTTCCCTGAGGATTTCCACCACTTCTTCAAGTTTCTGGTCTACGATATCCAGAGAGCCTCGCACAAGTCGGTGATCACTTCCAGTATTGAACCTAGTGATCACAGAGACGTCTCTGAATATGCGCCGTTTGTCCGTAATGATGAAGTCAATCTCGTTTTTAGTCACAGTGTCGGGGCTTTGCCACGTCCACTTCCTTTGGGGCTTTTTCTTGAAGAACGAGTTCATCAAGAAAAACCCCTCTTTCTCGAGGAAATTGACGAGCATTTGCCCCCTGTGATTCCTACTCCCAAATCCGTGTGGTCCTAGAGTCGATTCACTGCAGGTCTGTACTCCCACTTTGGCGTTAAAGTCTCCCATGACAACGTTGTAGTGAGCCTTAGCGGTGGTATGTAAGGCTCTGGAGATGTCTTCGTACATACTTTCCACCTCTTCATCCAAGTGTGCCGAGGTCGGTGCGTAGACCTGGATAACCTTGAGGCTGTACCTCTTGGTTAACCTTATTATAAGGTACACAACCCTGGTCGACACACTGGAGATTTCTACAACGTTGTCACTGAGAGCCTTGTTGACCAGAAACCCGACGCCGCCTTGGGATGGCTGGTCACCTTCTCTGTAATACATAAGATGGCCTGATTCTAGAGTTATGGTGTCCTCTCCCTGTCTTCGGACTTCACATAACCCCAGAATGTGCCATCTTATGTGTCCCAGCTCCTCCTCCAGCTGCGTCAGATGCTCATCCAGCCGAATCGTGCGTCCATTAAACGTAGCGAGGGTCAGTTTCTTTTGGTGGCCTACCGTAACCCGGGGATTCTTAGCACCCCCTGCCCTGCCGTTACCATGACCGCCCAGTTGCTTGTATATAACGGGTAAAGAAGATTTACCCATAGTTTCTCTTTTTGTTAGTATGTATATTCTACTGTATTTGTCATAGTTACTTTTTTATGTAATTGTATATATTGTATTATGCGTATATAATTTATATGTATATATATATATATATGTATAAATATTAATCTATTCGTATCTGTTTATATATATCTATAACATATGTATTAATTATTTTAAAATATTATAAATTAATTTTTGGAATAATTTGCTTTCTCTCTGTTGTAATTTACTGCACCGCCACTATTTTTTCTGCACCTCCAGGATGACTGGTAGAAAATGCTATTCTAGCATTAAGTCCTCCGTGTACAATTTTTGTGTGTGCAAAAGTATAAATAAATAAATAAATAATAAAGACTTGCATTGAATAACGGGCTACTACGCAACCCTAGACTGCGCGACACGCACTTGGCCGGTTATTATCACAAGCTTTTATTTAAATTACAATGTATGTATGAATGTATGTTACTATGTATGTTCGGGTGGAATCTTGGAAGCTAAATTAGACCCACTTCCCGATGTCCGATTGGACTCAAATTTGGTGTACTTATGTATCTTCGGTGACAATGCAATGTTATGGTACCATGGAGATGATGTTGGAGACGCAAAGTGGCTACTGCATCTCTGTGATAAAACAACATAACCCCACCGAGTTTGGGCTCGATTGCTTTGTCTTGAAGAGAACTTTACGCCTAGATGATATTCAGGCTCTGATGATGAAGCTGGAAGGTGGCCACAGCATCTCTGTGATAAATCAACGTAACTCTACCGAGTTTGGGCTCGATTGATTCGTCTTGAAGACAACTTTACACCTAGACAATATCCAGGGTCTGATGATGAATTTGGAAGGCAGCCACGGAATATCTGTGATGAAAAAACAAAACACTACCGAGTTTGGGCTCGATTGATTCGTCTTGAAGAGAACTTTACACCTAGATGATATTTAGCGACTTGTGATGAAGCTCGAAGGTGGCCACGGAATCTCTGTGATAAAATAACGGAACCCTAGTGAATTTGGGCTCATCTAATTCGTCTTGAGGAGCACTTTACCCATAATCACATCAAATATGCGTGGAATATTTTTAAACATCATGCCTTTTCTTAAATACTTAGTTAGTTGGTAGGTAGTGGGTATCTATACCTACCTACTAAAAAGATAAAAATAAATTTAAAGTAAAAAATATTTGTAAAAACAAGCTTTTATCTGGGACAATGAACTAAAATGTTCAAAATAAATTCTAGTAAGTATTTGGCGTGTAGGTACTTACCTATATTTTTAAAAGCTTGAGGCACTGAAGTATAGTAATTACCTAGCCTGAAACGGGTAGTGCTTCAAGCTTTTACTTATTACGGTTCAGAATCAAATCAAAAAATTCATTTATTGCATAGAATGTGTACACAGATGTTAAATAATAGTGAAGGTCCTTACAATCTACTCTAGTTCAGAGTGTGCAACGATTTATGCAATTGCTCAGTCAGTCAATTAATTAATTATTGTGTTCGTTGGAATTTAATTTAAATATGCTCACACTAAATATTAAAATTTTATCAATTACTAAATCACAATACAAAATAAGTTTACAATATGAGTCAAGATTTAAATTGCATATATTCATTTACACTATAAAAACAGTGAGTCAATAGCCATAATTTCAATTTTTTTTTAAAAGTACTTAAGCTTATTAATTTTATGTCTGTTGGCAACTTATTATAAATTTTTATTGACATTATATAAACATTTTTTTGAAATATATCTAAATGACAAGACGGTAAATACAATCTGTTGTATTGTCTAGATGTTCTACCCACAGTTCGCGATTCTTCTGTATAGAAATCTGGGTGTTGTTTCACGAAGATACACATTTCTAGGATATACATGCACGGTAATGGAAGAATATTTAATTCTTTGAATATTGGACGACAGGTATCCGTAGACCAGGCTCCGCAAATTGCCCGAACACACTTTTTTTGAATTATAATAATAATTATAATTTAAGAATATAGGTAAGTACCTTCACGCCAAATACTTACTAGAATTTATTATTAACATTTTAGTTCACTGTCCCAGATAAAAGCTTGTTTAAAAAATATTTTTTACTTATAATTTATTTACCTTGAGACGTCGCACACGCCCTTTCGGTTCCTACACACGTTGTTCTAACAAAAAACTCTATTTATTAGCGTCGTGCGAAATAGTTTTTTTTTCAATAGTCCGTATATACTATCTTTATAGACCACACTATCTCATCTAGCGTCACGTAATAACTTCCAGAAGTTTAACGTTTCCGTCTGCAATATCTTCCCGTATAACTTTACTAGACCTCAGCCGCAGTACGGAATCCGTTTGTCACGGGACGGGCCTTTGACGAAACGTATTTAGGACAAACCCTTCCAAGGAATGTCCTATCTTCATCTTATTTCGTGTTTACCCTCCGAGGGTCGGCAAATAGACCTCAGCAGTGGAGCATTCTTTTATTGGACCTGACAATAAGGTTGTTTAGGTGATTTTGATAGTGGGATTGAGGTCTGCTTATTTTAACGATGTATTTCATATTCATATTCGTTTATTCCGAGAACAACATTAATTGTATTGGAAATTACACATAAATAAAATAATAATATTACCATTACATACATTCATTAAAAAAATATCAAAAATTAACAATGAAATCATTACATATTCAATTAAATTAATTAATTAAAATTATACAATTGCAATTAACAATTATATACATTGGTAAAACAATTAAACAATAAATGTGAGTCAATTTTGAAATATGCCAATAGTCAAATTGATAAAAAAATAATTAAAAAGTCAAACAAATAAAGGTTCCATTAACAAATTTCATTTTCATTTGTCAAAATCAAAGCATTACAACACATGTCAAAACAAAACAAAAAGGTCAAATTACAATTACTTATTTAGAAAGTCATATCATATTTTATTAGCATCTCGGTCTTCCATATATTCTAAACAGTGTAGTAACACTTTTCCAACAAGAAGGACTTTAAATTATTTTTAAAAGAGTTACTATTTTGAATAACTTTTAAGGCAGTTGGTAATTTATTAAACAGGTGAACTGACTGCACTCTGACACAGTGACTAACAACATTTAGGGATGAGACAAAATTATTTTGTATATCTTTCCTTCGCGTCCGTTCTCCTTTTTTTCGATCCTCTTCCGATTCAAGACTACTTAATTTTTTTACAAAGTTCGTAAGTATAACTAGAATGTAGAGGCATGGCACCGTCAGTATTTTTAAAGCGATAAAATGTGGTTTACATGAGTCCGTTTGAGGAATACGAACCATAGTTCGAATGGTTCTCTTTTGTATGATAAAAGCTGCTTCTGTGTTATATTTATAGCTGTTGCCCCATAACATTATACTATACCTAAACTTAGATTCTATTAATGCAAAATATAATTGTCTTAGTTGTGTAATTGTAACTTCGTCTCTTAATTTCCTGATGGCATAACATGCAGAACTAACACTTGCTTCAATAGTTTTTATTTCGTCCTTCCAGTTTAGGTTATCGTCAATATGTATTCCTAGAAATTTAACTACTTTTACACAGTCAATTTGATCACCATTGAACTTTATGTCAAGTGTGTCTTTCTGTCTAGCTGTAGTACGAAAGAGCATTAGATTGGTTTTACCCGTATTAATTACCAGGTCATTTATTGCAAACCAATTATAAAAGTTATTTAATGCATTATTTACCTTATCATTTAACTTTTCAATTGTCTGAGATGATACAATTGCATTTGTGTCATCCGCAAACACTGTAAGCTTAACGTCTGGATCACACCTTTCCATATAGGCTATACTATATGGAAAGTATAGTACAGTAGTAATATATTTTAGAATGTATTATTTGTAGAAGGTATAATATGGGAGTTCAATTGAAATACAAATAACTTTTTTGTAGTGGTAGGAGGTCCGGCTTAGGGTGGTACCACCACTTTGCCAATTAATTTTCAGCCGTGAAATAGGAATGTTTTTCGGTTGAAATAGCAAGGTGTCCAGTGAAATTACAGGGCATGTGAGACTTAACATCTTTATGTCTCAAAGTAACAGGCGCAGTGCAATGACGTGCAGAATTCTAGCATGCCATTGTATCTGTAATAGGTAGACGACAGCGCTTACCATCAGGCGAGCGTCGAGCTTGTCCTGTTACCTTTTACCATAAATAAAAAAAATGCTATAACCGTAGCTTCATCACCATCATCATTAACAGCCAGTATTTGTCTACTGTTGGACAAAAGGCCTCTCCTATGGCACGCCACTAAACTCGTAGCTTAACTTGCATTTAAATGTTTCCAATGTGTGAATACATGTTTCATTTTAAATGTGTAATTAAATTACATAGAAATCCGTATCGAATAAAAGGATAACATTACAAACATCCATGAATCCATACAATCTATCCTCAATTTTTTCCGCATTTAATATATTCGTAAGATTGCGATTATTATTGCATCCCCAGAATGGGGATCCAAATGTAATAGTGAAAGATATTCACTATTACATTTCCATAGATAATGGGCACATTAATATAATTGGAAAAGTCGTAGACTGTGGAGGCTGTAACTGGACACACAAGGATTATAAAGAGTTCTATGATATTTGTCTTGAATAGTTTACTTTGATGTAAGATGTGACTTCTGTAATCTGTGACGTTTTTTCACAGAATACTAGACACAGATTCAATAATAGTTACTATGTCTAGACATGATTTCAATCAGCTGATAATAGAGAAATCCACCATTTAAATCCTTTACACACTCGCTAAACTAGGGTTCCAGGCTGTTTAAGAAATGAATAGCCTCCTTTGATAATGGCACATCTGTATACCAACTTTATCCAACGCTTACGTCAAAAATATTTTTATTGGTCAGCTTTTGTGGTATACAACGTGTATACAGAGTGAAAAAAACTTTATTAGTAAGGCCGTAATTGTTTTAGTAATCATTTTCAAAAACTACACAGCAGGTTGTGGTATATTTTTATTTAAAAAAAAAACTTACTGTAGGTTGTATTTTGTATAGGTATCTTAAGCATAATTTCAGAAGTTTCATTCGGAAAATTATCGTGGATGTTACGGATCCAGATAAAAATAACACAAAATTTATTATTTATTTATTATATTTTTACGCAACCAAAAATTTTAAAATCAATTTAAATAGTACCTATGTAAGAATTTAGTAATATTTACCCTGATTATTTTTAATCTGTCTAAATGCCTCAACTATGTTAAACCAAAAACATTAAGAGCCAAATGTCTCGTTATTTAAGGCGCTACGCTCATTACAAAGGCCCCTCCATAATAAAAAGCTCTTTAAAATTATAATTATAAATTTCTGCAAAATGAGTCATCGTGAAATGATGTAGGAATACAATTGCCATAAAAATATCTTCACGCATTCACGCATCACGGGGGTGGAGTGTGACTAAACTGTCGTTTGCAAGTTATCATTGTACTATACGCACGCCTACACTCGAAGGTAATGATTCATTCTGTTTTTAACCGACTTTAAAAAAGGAGGAGGTTTCTCAATTCGACCGTATATATATATATATATATATATATAATGTTTGTTCGCCGATAACTTCGTCGTTTATGAACCGATTTTGATTGTTCTTTTTTTGTTCGAAAGGAGATATTTCAAGTGTAGTACCATGGTAATTTTATCGAGGTTTGATTAGTATCTCCAGAGATATTGAGATAAACATCTCAAAATTGGTACTGAAAATGAATAGCGCGGCATTGAAGTCGGTTCTTTTTTAGTTTTTAAACGATATTATTATTTCAACGTTGCATAGTTAATTGTGAGTGTCGTAGGGCCGGCCTAATAGCACCTCTCAATATCATCTGGTGGGTGGTGTATCTTTACATAGTATAAAACAAATTCGCTCCGGCTGTCTGTATGCTTAGATCTTTATAAAGGATTATAATGTAGTTTTCAGCAATAGACAGAGTCATTGGAGAGGAAGGTTTATAACCAGGACAAAAACGCGGGCAAAGCTGCAGGGTGCAGCTAGTTCACTATACACCACTAAGACTAGCTTGAATTCTACATAATTAGCGTTATTAATCAGCGCTGAAAAAAAACTTAACGGTTGTGTTTTTTTTTTCGATTTTTTTTGGGATGTAATGGAGCACAAATTCCACCTTAGTGCTCCCAACCAACCTCACCTGCCCGTGGTACATCCTGCTGACCAACAAACGAGGCTCTGGCGACCAACAAATGGCGTTATAACCATTTCAAATTATGGCGAAGCTAAATAATACAGGCCAGTGATGTGCAGCAGCATCCTCGGTGCGAGGAGCTACGTTCTGCGATCGCCAACCCGCCAGCCCAGCGTGGCGTTTCGAGCATATCCCTAATCCCAATGAGCCGAAGATCGGGCTCAGTGGCGAATCTTGGGAGAGGCCTACGTCCAGCGCTGGCTGATTATGAATTAATGATTTTTTTCGAATTAAAAAGTACTATACCACTACCACAGAATACATAATAGTACAGTACTTCCTGACGTGATGTTAACGATGCAATGTTTGATGCTATCGCGCTTGTCTGGGACTTTGTCCTAGACTTTCGCAGGGATTTAGACATTTTATAAACATTCCAGTGTTTTTCCACAGGAAAAATTAACAATATACTTGCTGACATGTTCAGTTTTTCCCAAGAAGATAGTACATCAAATCCTTTGGCTTTTTATCTTGCAACTAAGTTAAGGCAATCGCATCACCAAACCAAAAATACGCGACATTTTATTACAGACTACGGAGACACGTTTATGACGCCATCATATCGCGAATGTCAACAGAGACAATAAAACCCGTCAGTGTCTTGACACGCATTTTCCATACACACAATAAATGTATGTACGTACGTAATAAAATTTACGAACTGTAAGGATATTCACGAGTTTTTATGCGAAGTCAGTTTATGGGTGGCGTATTTTGGTGCGGGAAAAGTTTGGGGTAGGACACTGTAAGGAATATGAAATAATGGTACAGAAATTAAATAGATAACACAAACTTTTTATAATTCTATTTAATAACTTAATAAAACTAAAATAATAACTATATGACTAATAATTGAGATAGTTTAAAAACTAAAACAACCGACTTTCATGCCTCGAGTGAGTCAATTACAGTAGCAAGTTTGAGACGTTTATCGTCATATCACTGAATACACTTATCAGATCTCAATGAAATTACAATGGGACTACCTCGAAAACGTACTCTACCGATTAAAAAAAGAATCATTCGAATCGGTTTACAATTGACGGAGTAATCGCGTAATATGCACAAAAAAAAACATACAGACGAATTGAGAACCTCCTTCTTTTTGGAAGTCGGTTGAAAATGGAATATAGGTCGCTTTCTGCTGGTAGAATACCCAAAAAGCTGGCAACATTACCTCTTTGAATGGCGAAACTAATGCGTTGCCGTGGCGTTGCCAGAGGTAAGCGCCCGCTCTATGGTCGTGGGAGACATCGATTAGGCGTCTGACATAGACCTCATCATTATCAGCCGGTATCAGTCCACTGCTGAACATATGCCTCCCCCAAGACACGCCACTGAGCCCGGTCTTCTTGCTCGGCTCTTTGCTTCCAGTCACTGCCCACCGCTTTGCGAATGTCGTCGCTCCACCTAGTCACAGGGCGTCCTACTCTACGTTTGCCGATTCGCGGTCTCCACTCTAGAACCAGTCTGCCCCAACGGTTATCGGTCCTACGGCAGATATGACCAGCCCACTGCCACTTCAGTTTGCTAATCCGCTGAGCTATGTCGATCACTTTAGTTCTCTGGCGAATTACTTCGTTCCGGATTCGATCCCGCAGAGAAACACCGAGCATAGCTCTCTCCATAGCTCGCTGAGCAACTTTAAACTGGTGGACTAGTCGAACCATGAGTGTCCACGTCTCGGCTCCGTATGTCATGACAGGTAGGACGCACTGATTAAAGACTTTTGTCTTTAGGCACTGTGGTATAGGCGACGAGAAGACTCGACGGAGTTTCCCAAATGCTGCCCAGCCCAGCTGAATTCTACTATGGATTTCCTTCTCGAAGTTGTGTTTGCCTAGTTGGAGCGTTTACCCTAGGTAAACATACTGCGTGACAATTTCGAGTAGGATTCCATCTACGGCAATCGGTTCCGGAACAACGTGCTCGTTGTACATGACTTTGGTTTTATCCAAATTCATCCGGAGACCGATGCGACGAGAAGAATCAGCTAGGTCATTCAACATCCTTTGTAGGTCCTGCAGCGTCTCTGCCATAATGACGATGTCATCTGCGAATCGTAAGTGAGAGATGTACTTGCCGTTAATGTTGATGCCACAATCTTTCCAGTCCAGCGTCTTAAACATATCCTCTAAGGCATTAGTGAACAGTTTCGGGGATATGACGTCCCCCTGTCTCACTCCTCGACGCAGGTGAATATACCTACCTCAATGATATTTAACACTTTATTTGCACACCAATTATGTATAAGATAAACAATGGTACCGATTCAGATGCTGAATTTGATAGAAAGTCCTTGTCTCACCCACAGTCTCACCCATAAATTGGTGGTACATATATACATACATACAATCACGCCTTTTTCCCGTTGGGGTAGGCAGAGACTACTTCTTTCCACATGCTACGATCCTGACATACCTCTTTCGCTTCTTCCACTTACATGAGCGCCTTCACACATTTGGGTAGTAGGAGAATATTATGCATAGACTGGTAAATAATTATCAACAATTTTTGTTACTCTAGAATTTCTTAGGGACTTTAACCAAGAAGCGTAGCAGCCCCATATAATCTAGACGTGCATAAAAACCCCTGGAAGACTAGTATGTTTTCTGTGCCCCTGTCTTGCGTAGCGCAGTCGGATTAAACAGATGAGAAGCAATATCTAATACTATAAGAATCTTTGTCCTGACATACTGACTGACTCACTGACTCACTGACTCACTGACTCACTGACAGACAACGCACAGCCTAAACCGCTGGTCGTAGAGACTTGAAATTTGGAGGGTATATTTGTCTTAGTACGTAAGGGTGTACTAAGAAAGGATTTTCCAAAATTCACCCCTTAAGGGAATGAAATGGGGGTTCAAAGTTTGTATGGAGAAACAAGATTAGATCGTCTTTTCTATCCGAAACTTCACATAAGTGCTTCAATAAAAAAATAAGTAAAGACGTGTTTCAGGTTTTTTTGGAATTCCACCCCTAAGAGGGTGAAATGGGGTAATAAAGTGTAAAATCAATATTGTTTCGGATTGCGCTGAAATTTGGCATGCAAATAGTTATTACGACGTTAGTTCCCACTGAGAAAGGATTTTCCAAAATTAACCCTCGAAGGGGATGAAACGGGGGTTCAAAGTTTGTATGGAGAAACAAGATTAGATAGTCTTTTCTATCTGAAACTCCACACAAGTGCTTCAGTAAAAAAATAAGTAAACACGTGTTTCAGGTTTTTTTTAATTCCACCCCTAAGAGGGTGAAATTGGGTAATAAAGTGTGAAAATCAATATTGTTTCGGATTGCGCTGAAATTTGGCATGCAGATAGTTATTACGACGTTAGTTCCCTCTGAGAAAGGATTTTCCAAAATTAACCCTCGAAGGGGATGAAACGGGGGTTCAAAGTTTGTATGGAGAAACAAGATTAGATAGTCTTTTCTATCCGAAACTCCACACAAGTGCTTCAGTAAAAAATAAGTAAACACGTGTATCAGGTTTTTTTGAAATTCCACCCTTAAGAGGGTGAAATGGGGTAATAAAGTGTAAAATCAATATTTTTTCGGATTACGCTGAAATTTGGCATGCAGATAGTTATTACGACGTTAATTCCCTCTAAGAAAGGATTTTCCAAAATTAACCCTCTAAGGGGATGAAACGGGGGTTCAAAGTTTATATGGAGAAACAAGATTAGATAGTCTTTTCTATCCGAAACTTCACACAAGTGCTTCAGTAAAAAAATAAGTAAACACGTGTTTCAGGTTTTTTTGTAATTCCACCCCTAAGAGGGTGAAATGGGGTAATAAAGTGTAAAATCAATATTGTTTCAGATTGCGCTGAAATTTGGCATGCAGATAGTTATTACGACGTTAGTTCCCACTGAGAAAGGATTTTCCAAAATTAACCCTCGAAGGGGATGAAACGGGGGTTCAAAGTTTGTATGGAGAAACAAGATTAGATAGTCTTTTCTATCCGAAACTCCACACAAGTGCGTCAGTAAAAAAATAAGTAAACACGTGTTTCAGGTTTTTTTGTAATTCCACCCCTAAGAGGGTGAAATGGGGTAATAAAGTGTAAAATCAATATTGTTTCAGATTGCGCTGAAATTTGGCATGCAGATAGTTATTACGACGTTAGATCCCTCTTTGAAAGGATTTCCCAAAATTAACCCTCGAAGGGGATGAAACGGGGGTTGAAAGTTTGTATGGAGAAACAAGATTAGATCGTCTTTTCTATCCGAAACTTCACATAAGTGCTTCAGTAAAAAAATAAGTAAAGACGTGTTTCAGGTTTTTTTGGAATTCCACCCCTAAGAGGGTGAAATGGGGTAATAAAGTGTAAAATCAATATTGTTTCGGATTACGCTGAAATTTGGCATGCAGATAGTTATTACGACGTTAGTTCCCACTGAGAAAGGATTTTCCAAAATTAACCCTCGAAGGGGATGAAACGGGGGTTCAAAGTTTGTATGGAGAAACAAGATTAGATAGTCTTTTCTATCTGAAACTCCACACAAGTGCTTCAGTAAAAAAATAAGTAAACACGTGTTTCAGGTTTTTTTTAATTCCACCCTTAAGAGGGTGAAATGGGGTAATAAAGTGTAAAATCAATATTGTTTCGGATTGCGCTGAAATTTGGCATGCAGATAGTTATTACGACGTTAGTTCCCTCTGAGAAAGGATTTTCCAAAATTGACCCTCGAAGGGGATGAAACGGGGGTTCAAAGTTTGTATGGAGAAACAAGATTAGATAGTCTTTTCTATCCGAAACTCCACACAAGTGCTTCAGTAAAAAAATAAGTAAACACGTGTTTCAGGTTTTTTTGAAATTCCACCCTTAAGAGGGTGAAATGGGGTAATAAAGTGTAAAATCAATATTGTTTCGGATTACGCTGAAATTTGGCATGCAGATAGTTATTACGACGTTAATTCCCTCTAAGAAAGGATTTTCCAAAATTAACCCTCTAAGGGGATGAAACGGGGGTTCAAAGTTTATATGGAGAAACAAGATTAGATAGGCTTTTCTATCCGAAACTTCACACAAGTGCTTCAGTAAAAAAATAAGTAAACACGTGTTTCAGGTTTTTTTGTAATTCCACCCCTAAGAGGGTGAAATGGGGTAATAAAGTGTAAAATCAATATTGTTTCAGATTGCGCTGAAATTTGGCATGCAGATAGTTATTACGACGTTAGATCCCTCTTTGAAAGGATTTCCCAAAATTAACCCTCGAAGGGGATGAAACGGGGGTTGAAAGTTTGTATGGAGAAACAAGATTAGATCGTCTTTTCTATCCGAAACTTCACATAAGTGCTTCAGTAAAAAAATAAGTAAAGACGTGTTTCAGGTTTATTTGTAATTCCACCCCTAAGAGGGTGAAATGGGGTAATAAAGTGTAAAAATCAATATTGTTTCGGATTGCGCTGAAATTTGGCATGCAGATAGTTATTAATTACGACGTTAGTTCCCTCTGAGAAAGGTTTTCCAAAATTCATCCCTGAAGAGGATGAAGCGAGGGTTCAAAGTTTGTATGGAGAAACAAGAATTGATTGTCTCTTATATTCGAAACTTCACACAAGTATTTTAGTAAATAAATGAGTAAATACGTGTTTCAGGCTTTTTGAAATTTTATTCCTAAAAGGGTTAAGTGGAGTAACAATGTCTGAAATCAATATTGTTTCGGATTGCGCTGATATTTTGCATCCAGATAGAAATTTTGACGTAGGTATCCGCTGAGAAAGGATTTTTCAAAATTCACTCTTCAAGGGATGAAGCGGGGGCTCAAATTTTGGATAGTCATTTTATTCGACATTTCACACAAGTACTTCTGTAAATAAATAAGTAAATACGAGTTTCAGACTTTTTCAAAATGCCACCCTAAAGAGTGAACTGGGGTAAAAAAGTCTGAAAATCAATATAGTTTCGGATTGCGCTTTATTGGGTTTTCGGGTTTTAAAAATATGAATCCTGATTTGTCTTAGTCACGCGATAACATGAAAACAGGTGAACCAATTTGGCTAATTTTTATTTGATGTCTTTAATGATAGAATCGTTTTTACAAAAGAAAAGTTTTAAGTAAATAAAAGGAGTTTTTAACGCGGGCGTAGCCGCGGGGGACTTCTAGTTATGTACATAAGAGTAACACGGCCTATAACATTTACTGTCTGAAAAACTCCGTGTAGGTTGCAAACCTACTTTACGTATTCGTAGTAAACTTCAGAGGTGAAATTTGTGGTGGAAATACCGGAGGCAACAAAATAAGTAAATACCCTAAATCATATACAAATATCTACATAAAGCTGACCTCATAAACCCAAATATGCCAAACAAGGACATAGTATGGGAGCCAGACACCAAAATCCCACCGATAAAAACACGGTGCGTTAAGCGACAAACGAGTGAAATAAAAATGGCCGCTTTTCACCGAATAAGCGTTACCATAAAAAAGGTTTTCAGTGAGCAAGTGAATCATAATTTATGAATTCCGGTGTCCGCCCGCACGGGAGATTTACGCCGGGTCATTGTGTCGGCTCCTGGACTATGTAGACTTGAGAAGGGATTTTCATCCTGGGTATTTTATTTTTATTTCTTTTGCAGGAAATAGCTGTAGTTTATGCGCGAGCGAGGATATATTAGAGTTGTTTTAGAAATTGTTGTGCCGTGCAAAATGTTTAAATTTTGCTAGGTACCTAGTGAGTTTTGCTTGCACTAGTATTGTATTACGAGTGTTGACGCAGTTTAACAATACAACTCAACAGTTATTATTTTCTCTCATATTAATGGAGAAGAATGTTAAGTGTGTAGTACTTAAAATGTATAGTAAGTAAGACATTTCTCTCTCTCTCCGTATTAACAAACAACACTGAGGTGTTACATTGTTATTCTTATCATTGCTTATAGTATCTATATGCAATTTTTTCCGCAGGTTAGTAATATTAAGTATAGAATAAGATTAGTTTTAGTAGGAAATTGTGTATATTATAAAGATTTACTTGAGGAACACCTCCGTCTAAAGTGTTTTGTAAATCCTCTTCTTACAAAGGTTGCCTGGAAGAAATAGCTGTCAGCGAGAAGGTTGCCTATTGTTTCACTTTAAAATAAGATAAATTTGTTGTCCAAATGTATTTTTACCCTTGAATGTATTGGTACCCGTTGGGTTCGGAACCCTAACAAGCTTTTATCTGGGACAATGAACTAAAATGTTAAAATAAAATTCTAGTATGTATTTGGCGTGTAGGCTAGGTACTTACCTATATTCTTAAAAGCTTGAAGCACTACCGTTTTTCAGGCTAGGTAATTACTATACTTCAGTGCCTCAAGCTTTTAAAAATATAGTTAAGTACCTACACGCCAAATACTTACTAGAATTTATTTTGGACATTTTAGTTCATTGTCCCAGATAAAAGCTTGTTTTAAAAAAATATTTTTTACTTAATATTTATTTTTAACTTTTTAGTAGGTAGGTATAGATACCGACTACCTACCTACTACCTAAGTATTTAAGAGACGGCGTGATGTTTTAAATATTCTACGGATATTTTATATGATTATGGGTAAAGTGCTCTTCAAGGAAAATCAATCGACTCGGTGGAGCTATGTTGCTTTATAACAGAAATGCCATGGCTACCTTACAGCTTCAACATCAGATCCGGGCTATCATTTAAGTGTAAAGTGACGACGAATTATTTGGCCCAAATTCACTGAGGTTACGTTATTTTATCACAGAGATGCCGTGGCCACCTTCCAGCTTCATCACCAGTCGCTAAATATGATCTAGGTGTAAAGTTCTCTTCAAGACGAATCAATCGAGCCCAAACTCGGTAGTGTTTTGTTTTTTTTTATCACAGATATTCCGTGGGTGCCTTCCAGCTTCATCATCGGACCCTGGATATTATCTAGGTGTAAAGTTATCTTCAAGACGAATCAATCGAGCCCAAACTCGGTAGAGTTACGTTGATTTATCACAGAGATGCCGTGGCCACCTTCCAGCTTCATGATCAGACCCTGGATATCATCTAGGTAAAAAGTTCTCTTCAAGACAAATCAATCGAGCCCAAACTCGGTAGCGTTATGTGGATTATCACAGAGATGCCATGGCCATCTTCTAGCTTCATCATCAGACCCTGGATATCATCTAGGCGTAAAGTTCTCTTCAAGACAAATCAATCGAACCCAATCTCGGTGGGGTTATGTTGTTTAATAACAGAGATACCGTGGCTACCTTCCGTCTCCATCATCAGACCAGCTCCATGGTACCATATCATTGTATTGTCACCGAAGATACATAAGTACACCAAATTTGAGTCCAATCTGACATCGGGAAGTGGGTCTAATTTAGCTTCCAAGATTCCACCTGAACATACATAGTGACATACACACATACATTGCAAGTTAAATAAAAACTTGTAAAAATCGCAGCACGCGCTTAGCGCTTACCTGTGTCAAATCCACCGCTATGCGTTCATCAACACTTTCTATGTAATGAATGACATAGGTACTATTATTTATTTTGTGGTAATGAGTACGGTAACACGACCGTGTGTCTTTTGGGTGCAATTATGTCATATTGGATTATCTTTATTAACTGACTTCACAAAAAAGGAGGAGGTTTTAAATTCGTCGGAATATTTTTTTTAATGTATGTTCACCTATTACTCAAAGATGCCTGAACCAATTTGAGGAATTCTCTTTTTCTTTCAAAAAGTATCCTTCCCAGGTGGTGCCATTAATATTTTAACAAAATCGGCCGAGCCGTTTTTAATATATCAACATTTGTATTCCGATTCATTTATATAACTTGACGACATGCTACTTACAACAACCATAGAAAAGATAATAATATGCTACAAATAATGGCACAGATTATATAATAGTTACTACGTCTACTGGCTACTTTGACTAGCGCGACGTTTGAAGTCGGTTCTTTTAGTTTTTGAAGTTATACTTCTTTTGGCGCGATAGAGAAAAATGATGAGAGTGAATTTTTACGATGCGCGCGCACACCGACATCGTGAAGTTAGTTCTAGGTGGTACGATGCGCGCGCACACCGTCACCTAAATTCGACACCGTGAAGTTAGTTCTAGGTGGCATGACTATGTTCATGTTGTATATGTCATATTTAACGTCATATTTTTACGTTAATAAAACCTTTTTTATTTAAATAAAATCTTTTTGTTTAATTTTAATATTTATCGTTAATCACTACTGCATTTTAGTTTTTTTTTTTCCATACGCCACAGAAGTATAACTTCTAACGCGTGTACATAAGTACACATACTCTTTTTTTAAACGATCTTAAATTATTACATAGTATAAAAAACAAGGCTACTCCCGCTATCTGCACGCTTAGATCTATTAAACTACGCAACTGATATTAATGCAGTTTTCAGCAATAGATAGAGTGATTCAAGAAAAAGGTTTATAACCGGATTTAAAAGCAGGTAAAGCCGCAGGTTCAGCTAGTTTTGTATAATGGGATGCTGTTAGTTATGTATAATTGTTCGTTCCTTGTAAACATTTATAAGTCTACAGAAACAATCGTTAATGAAACATAAGGGGTGTGCATCCCTTCCCATATCCGTACATCTCGGCTGATCCTCGGGTAGCAAACATATATAGCCTACCCGCTAATCGCCCTACAATACCTTTTTCTGTTGAAAGGAAAATCAATCTTATCCCTTCGCATTAGGGAGTGCTTCATATTACAGTGTAGGAAATTATTGATTGGACTTTTCCTAATTGAATGAATAGAATTGCATACTTAAATTATTACGTGAAGCGGTTGAAATAAAAAAAACATCCGAATTTCAACCGGGAGGATGGTTTTAGATTGGCCACAACTTGGAACCCAGTGATTAGCAAGTGTTCCAGTCGAAGTTTAAATCAACGAAAATCTGCCGATGTCGTCAGTATTGTGTATCGCAATGGCAAACT
This sequence comes from Cabera pusaria, assembly GCA_954871355.1. Lineage (NCBI taxonomy): Eukaryota > Metazoa > Arthropoda > Insecta > Lepidoptera > Geometridae > Cabera > Cabera pusaria. The sequence goes on from OX940891.1 coordinate 3,666,273, forward strand.
CAGATCAAGATCAAATGAGGGTAGTTTCAAACTACTCTCAATCATAACATTGCTGATACCCACAACTTCAGTCTTATCGTGACCACGGTCAGTGCAACTTGATCGAAACGTCGAGGTAAATAAAATTATGTTTTTAGCGCGATAAGTCCCATATTACAATATAATGTGTGTAAATCGCGAAAGTTTAAAATTTACTACTTCACTGATTTCAAAAATTCTTTCACTAAGGGCTACATTATCAGCGAGTAACATAGGCTATATTTTATCTCCGTATTCTTACGGGTACGGGAAGTCTCTTGTCTCTACACGTATACGTGTATAACGTAGGTCCACACAGACGCGGTTACAATGTTCAGTGCTATCGGCAGAATTCTCCTTTGTGGCAACCCTCCACCTTTGTGAGACAAGTGGTTTTACCTCCGACCGCGCTTAGACTCGGAGACTTCAAGTTTAATATTAATATTATATGAGTATGGGCATACGAATTTACTGGTAGTCCTTTGCTGAAATGCTTTTTGGAAAATATGATTTAGTTTTAATTTGAAATTTAAAACACGATTATAGGTTGTATACAGTTTAACTCAAAAAATATTATGTTTATGTATATCTGATAGTATAAATACTACCATTGTAGCTGTGAATCACCCAGAACGCCACTTACAGTATATTTAAATACGAGTATATAAGCACCAACTTGCGTGGGACCTTTTGGCTGACTACACAAAAAGATGGAGTACACAATTCATATGAATTGTGAAAATTTGTAAAAGCTTTTTCAATTTTTCAGCTTTTTTTAGTTCGGCAAAAATGAAATTTTATGGTAACATTAAGCTCTAGTCGCTCTATCCTAACCGCTCCCAGTCAATGACCTACGTATTAGGTCGAAACCTGGTCGGAGCATATCCAAAGTAAATACAACGCAAACAAAAACCGATACGTGAGAATAGAGCTGGGATTTTGAGACTGGATCTCTCAGGTGGCAAATGGCATCGAATCTGCTTGCCTAAAACATTATACTCTAGTATACAATGGCCTAGCTCATCCAAAACACAAAGAATTTATTAAGAGAAGCCTGTGCGCGATTCACCGAATTAAATCTAACTCGGACTCCGTACTTTTCCTCATTTACCCTTTCCCGGCAATTAAATTGAGATCAAAGTAGGGAGCTTATTTCTATTTTTCTCCATTGCACCGAATAAGTACCTAAATGCTGCAATAAAAATAAATTATGGTTTTTAATTTAGCGACGAATGTAACGATTTCCTCCCCTTAATGAGTGGATACAGGACAACAACTTTATTTTGCGTTTTAATTTTTGTTTTATTTGAGTTTGTTTGGGACAGGAGTTGTGTCGGAATAACCGTGTCCATTTATAATTATTGTGTCTCCGAGTTTCAGAAACTTGGTTGTTTGTTCCCGCTTCGTGTTCATCTCATTTTTACGCGAAATTTTGTCTCGGATAAGATAAAAATGGAATTGGAATAAAAGCGTTTATTCGTGCAGCGTTTTTAAATATAAAGTAACAGATTGTTTATTTAATACTTGAACATTGGTTTGCATATATTTCAAACAGTACAAGTTAGTGAATTTAGTTACAATGTTCATATAATTTAACTACTAGTGCGTACAAATACTATTTTCTTTACATAATTTGTTAGAGACTGCAAAACACAAATAATATAGATAATATATATAAATAATATAGATATGAATGTATTTCTCTGTTTTATTAGTGAATTATCGAAATGTTTAAGAGGGAACGCGGGGTGCACTTTTCCATACAAACGTGTTGTTATTGTTTCCTCCTTGGAAAATGCTTCTAGAGAAACATTTTTTCTACAAAATATCAAGGTCTAAAAGAAAATAATAGGGACAGCAGACCTTGATATTTTGTAGAAACATTTTTTTGCTCTAGAAGCATTTTCCAGGGAGGAAACGGGGGAATACGTGTAACGTAACGGAATGTAACGTAACGTAATGTAACGGAGCCCTGGAGGAGGCCTACCGCACGCTACATCCCTATAGGTACCAGGAACCTAGACAATAAAATATGAAAGACGGGTTATAACATTTATATTCCAATACATTCTACCATAATCTACGATACTTATCTAACACATAGAGTTTATCACTGCTCTTCTACAGAAATCCTCTATATAGACCATGTGACGTATATCAATTCATTAGCCAAGGTCTTAGCTTGTCGCAGCTCCTCACGTATGAACATCATTTGTGACGTATATCAATTCATTAGCCAAAGTCTGCATCTTAACTTATCGCAGCTCCTCCCGTATGAACATAATTTGTGACGTAGCTGTTGGTGAGCCTTCGGACCCATGCCGATGGTCAGTTGAGGGTCTATGCCGCTAGCTGCTGGTCGAATCTGGCTCCCACATCAGCTTCCAGGATGGCAGCATCTTTCATCATTATATTGTATTATTTGCTCACGTTAAATTATTTTTCTCCTTTTTGAAACATTTTTCAGTACATTTCTTTTCCCAGACTCAAAATCGAATCCCGTCAAAAATGATTTTTCTCTACTTCAATATTTTTTTTAAATTTTGAAAACGTTCCACTTACACTCGAAAAATAAAACGATTACATTCCAATATAAAAAAAGGATGGATTATGAAAACATGCAAGAAGTCGATTCAAGAACTTAGAAATATCACATACGTTTGTATGGAAAACTGCACACCACGTACGCTCTTAATAACATTTTGAAAATCACATTTAGGCACGGTGGTAGAAATATTATTTCGAAAAATATTTGCCGATTGATGCAAAGTGAGGTAAAAACTGAATTGTCTTCCTTCACGCTATTAATTCGATCTCATCTTAAGAGAGAACGCGGGGTGTATTTTTTCATGCAAATGTATTCCCCTGTTCCTCCCTGGAAAATGCTTCTGGAGCAATTTTTTTCTACATAAAATCAAGTTCTGCTGTAGGTACGCCCATGGTACTTGCTCTTTTTGACCAACCAAAAAAAACCTGAAAAATGACCTATTTTACTGCCCTAAACTAAACTACTACCAGACAAATTTGAAAGGGTTTTTAAGACAAAAAACTGGCCAAGTGCAAGTCGGACTCGCACTCGTAGGGCGTCCGTAACAGTAGAGTATAACTTCAATTTTTCGCCACCAAAAAATTTAATTAGTTTTCATAGAGTTTGTATGAAAAACAAAGTTATCATTGCGGTCGCTATATCTCAAAAACTGCTGACTGTATCTCGTTCAAACCAATTTTCGTTGTTAGTCTTAGAAGGGGGGGGGGGGGGGGGACGACGACACATTTCACCACTATAGACGTGCCTATCTTTGAAATGATTGACTTTCAGAAAAAATAGTTTTAGGAACCTCAATGTTATTTTTAAAGACCTATCTACAGACACCACCCGCATGTATAGGTTAATTTAAAAAAATTGTTTCAGTTTCATGTGTACTTAATAATTTCGGAATAAAGTGGCTGTGACATACGGACAGACTGACAGACATGACGAATCTATAAGGGTTCCGTGTTTTTTCCATTCGGCTACAGAACCTTAAAAACGGAGCACGGATGCACTTATCTGCAAAAATGTTGTGCAAAAAATAATTTGATCGGATCAGTTTTTGCGAAGAAAACAGGGGCATAATAAAACCTAATTTTAGTAAAAAAATTGTATGTGAAATGGATCTGAGTAGCTGTTGTCCCTATCGCACTCTTTTTGATTGTTCGGTCACTGCGCGACGGCAATAGTTTCTTTAAAATACCTACTTTTCAAATTCCTCGCACCCGCGTTTTCTCTTAAGGACATATTTGCACTTAAAAAACAATAAAGCTTAAAAATGAAACAATTCGACTTATGTTGCGCGCAGCTGACTTCACGTTAAACATTAAAATATGTATAAAAATAATATTCAATTCGATAATTTATACGAAAATACAAATTGCCTTCCAGATGAATGAAATACCTCCCCTGAAAGGCCCAAAATTGCTTGAAATTTTGCTGTATTTTTCACCGTAAAATAATCGTCGCTGTCGAAAGTATTCATGTTGGCATACATAATGTACAAAGTAATTTTGTGCAGTACCTTTACTTTAAATGTTTTACAAAAACACCAGAGAACCTGTCTTTTGATAGGAGTCCCATTGTAACTTTATCGAGACCTGATCTGAGTATCTCCAGAGATATGGAGATAAACACCTCAAGCTTAGTACTGAAGATGGCTAGCGCGGCATCTGAATTCGGTTTTTTTTGGTTTTGTAAACGATCTTAAATTGTTTAAACTTAAATTCATTTTTCTTTTGTAAATCAATTATTATTTACAATTATTAGGTTCGGGAGTATGAGGGTATTAATTTTTCTTCTTGTTTAATCTTCATCAACATTTTGGATTTTAGAAATCACTTTTTATAAATGCACTTCTAAGTATTTTAGCCATACATTATGTACTGTCAGAAGACATATCGCAGCGTATAAAAATCGGTGTGGAATTTCTACCACGAGCGAGGATCGGCATTTGGAATATTCATCTCAATATCACTCTCAGCAGGCGGATAGGACTGACCTGCAGGGTTATTCTCAATCGTTCGAAAGCAAATTCGGATTCGGAAACTGCCTCTTCTTCGACTAGGATCTTTGCAATTTGCAATGCTCCGACCGGTTAATTTTTATATTCGAAAAAAATTGTGATTCTATACGGAAAGATTTCCGCGACAAAGTAGCCATAGATAGATATTACGAATAATTCTTACGTATTTATCAATATTTAACATCAAAATGAAGCTTCCGAATTCGAATGTGTACGAGTGAAGTAGCTATGCTCTACAAATACATCAAGACACACAGACCAAATAAGAAGTCAAGACAGAGGCCCGCCAAACAAAGCACTGAGGCCGGTTAAAACTACGCCTCGCCGTGTACAAACACAGTTACACGCACACACATATAACAAAACCATATTATAACGAAACGCGTCACGCTATAATAATTTGTAATTTAAAACAAAATAGCCAAATGTGCAGTAAAAGGGTATATGAACCAATCTTCTAGAAATAAATAGCAGGATGGAATCACATTTTCATCTCATCATCACAAAGTTTTTACTACACGGCAACACTCACTAAGTGCACACATGTTTACAAAACCGGCCTCAGTGCGTTGTTCGGCGGTGGGGGTCTTGAGTTCTTATTTGATCTGAGGACACAATTAATTAAGATCTGATGTCTAATCTATTATTATGTATCTTGAGAGATTTGTAAATAATGTATATTTATTTAATGATATCAAAGGTGTAAATTTACTCTTTAATTTTCTGCCACGGGTGATAAGGTTATTTCAAAGGTGATTAGTACATCAGCTCACGACCTTGTCCATATTTATACAATGAAATTAAACATAATTTGAAATTCTATATTTCTTCTTCATTAATAAATACATTAATAAAGCATTAAATAGTTATTAGCGTGAAAGTGGTTCACCTTTCTTTTTCATGCTGATTATTAAGTAAACATAATAAATGACGGAGTTTTGAGGCACAGATTGTATAATAGTTACTATGGTTATCTCAGTAAAAAAATAATTTTAAATATTAAATTAATTTATTAACAAATATTTAAAAATACAGTCGAATTGAGAACCACCTCTTTTTTTGCCTCCTCCAATCCTTCGCTTTGCTCTGGATTCGATTTTTTTTAATAGTATGACGTCAACATTTATATGACAGCTGAATGGCTGATTACTTTTGTTTTTTTTTTCATCATCATCATAATTAGCCTGTGCCAACCCACTGCTGGACGTGAACTGGATTGTATATAATAATATACAATTATGTTGGTTATAGCAGTCAATACGCCTAACGTCATTTAGAATATATATACAAAAGAAAGAAAGTAGAAAGAAATAAACTGGCCAAGTACAAGTCGGACTCGTACTGGTAGGGTTCCGTAACACAGTTAAGTATTCCATAACTATGATATTTCTTTGATGATATAACTATGATATGATATTTCTAACTACAAAATTAAATTTGTTTTTCATAGTGTTTGTATGAAAAACAAAGTTATCTTTGCGGTCGCCATATCTCTTAAACTGCTGACTGTATCTCGTTCAAACCAATTTTCGTTGTTAGTTTTTATTGAGATCTACAGCATATATATTTTTTTGATTTTTCACTCCCATACTTTAAAAGTTAGAGGGGGGGGGGGGACACACATTTTACCATTTTAGTCGCGCCTATCTTTCAAATGATTGACTTTGAGAAAAAATGATTTTAGGAACCTCAATGTCATTTTTGAAGACCTATCCATAGACGGGGTGTCGACACGTATAGGTTTGAAGAAAAATTTTTTTTTTTGTTTCAGTTACATGTATGGGATGCCCCCCTTAAACTTTAATATTTTTTATTTTTGTATAAAAATCGGAAAGCGGTTTACAGAATACATCTACCTACCAAGTGTCAATTCTGTAGTCTTAATAGTTTCGGAATAAAATTGCTGTGACATACGGACGGAAAGACAGACAGACAGACAGATATGGCGAATCTATAAGGGTTCCGTTTTTTGCCATTCGGCTACGGAACCCTAAAAAGTACAAAATAACAACAGGTTAGAATATAAAAAAGTTAAATAGAGACATAAATATAACTAATAACGTAATATAAATGTCTTAAACTAACATAAAACCGTCTAAGTCGAGTTGTACTCGCCTACCGAGGCTTCCGTACCAACTTCTCAGACTATTACTGCAGAAGTAAAGGAAAAAATCCCAAAAATAAATCTCACAATAGCACGATTTTATTAATTAAGCTAAACCTCAATTGTATGAGTGCTCATATAACTCAGAGGTCTATCTTAATTGGCGGTAACTATGTATGTATTTTAATAACCTTTAAATGTCAACTTTTTAACTTTTTTGGAATTTTCCCTTTATTTGTGCTGTAAGACCTTGCTTCTTGCCGAATTTCATGATTATAGGTCAACGGAAGGTACCCTATAGGTTTTCGACCCAAAACCTATAGGGTACTTCCGGTTGACCTAGAATTATCAATTTTGGTCAAAAGCAAGGTCTTACAGCACAAGTAAAGGAAAAATTCGGAAAAATAAAAAACGTTGAAAATTAAAGTAAATTTTGGTACTTACAAGTCTTCGCGAAAATCTAAGTTTGCCCATATCTTGTTATCGTGTTGACTCAGGACCTTGATTTTTATACACCTAATAGGGACTATAGACCTCAGTGTCTGGTATAAATTTTAACTTGCTAGGTCTACCCGTTGCTGAGAAAATCGATGGTTACACACGGACAGACAGACATACAGACGGACAGGCGGACAAGAAAGTGATCTTATAAGGGTTCCTTTTTTTACCTTATGAGGTACGAAACCCTAAAAATATGTTACTGAAATAACATAATAGCACTTTTAACTCGCGTCTGCATAACTAATGCATTCTATGACATACTATATGTCAAATAAGTAATTTGGCATGAAGGGGAATAAACGAACGAATCGATAAATATCTTTGCATGTTTAATATTTGTTTATTAATAAGAAAAATAGGTAAGCACCTGTGTATAAAAGTTGAAACAAATTTCTTTCCTTTCGTAGTTGTAGTGAAGAAATAACCACCATGAGGCTTTTCATTTGTCTATTAGTTTTAAATGTTATTGTATATTCAAACTGTCACAGTAAGTTTTTTTATTATTTTTTTGTAGTAACTCGACGATGATGAAATACTTCAATTTCACGATTCGTATGATTTCACTTAATAGAAAGAAGCAATGCAATGTCATGACCTTTTCTTAGTAAGATATCTTCGGTATCTTCTTTTTATATCTGTATATATAACTAGTAGCGCGTAGTGTTTCTCCCGCGTAGTTCCAGTATCCGTAAGAATACTGGGATAAATATAATCTATGTTATTTGCCGATAATGTAAAAAGTCCATTAGTAAAAAGTAGTTTAAAATCGATTCTGTAGTTTTTGAGTTAAATCGATACGAGCAAGAAACACATTTTTCCTCTTTATAATATTAGTATAGATAAAGGCAAACGTTACCGACTACCTGACTGGCTGCCCTATCAAACAACTTATCGTATAGTGCTAAAAATAGCATGCAGATAGTAATAATGACGTAGGTATCCGCTAAGTACAGCCCCAAAGAAAGTGGATGTGGCAAAACCCCGACATTGTGACTAAAAACGAGATTGACTTCATCATTACGGACAAACGGCGCATATTCAGAGACGTCTCAGTGATCACTAAGTTTTACACTGGAAGTGATCACCGACTTGTACGAGGTTCTCTGGATATTGACTTCAAAGCCGAAAAATTCCGATTGATGAAATCCACGCTCCGACTGAACCTACTCCAAACCGTTGTTGGGTCCGAAGCATTCCAACTAAAGTCGGAAAGTCGATAAATTGCCTTGGAAACCAAGATGACCAGAAATTCGAAGAAGTGGTGGAAATCCTCAGGGATGAAGGGACGAAGTTTTGCGAGAGCAAGCGTACGGGCAAAAAGTCCAAACTTTCAACAGATACACTTCGGCTAACGGAAGAGAGACGAGCAGACCCTTTGTCAGCTTTGTCAACTAACCAGGTGCGCAACAAAACCATAAAGAAGCTGTGAACGACGCGACCTCCGTTATTCGAACACGCTCTTGATTTAAAAATCAATCGAGCAGAATCGGTGGTCGAAGGTGTTCACCCAGCCTCTGGGTAGAAGCCATCTCACAAAGCTGATAACATCAACTGAACTAGTCGTTGCATCCAAGTTGGAGACTGTCGGAAGTTGAAGACTTCTACGGCAAGCTCTGCGCATTCCATTCTTCAAGGCCCGTACCCGATACTGAGGATTCTAGAGCCACCTTGACCCGCCACTTTACAGAAGATCTGCCCAAACTTAATCGAGACGAGATTGTGATAGCCCTTAAACAGCTCAATGGAAAATCCCACAACAGAAGAATCACAACAACTTTAAAAATCCGCGGGAGCTCCAGCGGTTCAACAGCTTCAATAGCTCTTTAATTCCGTTCTTTTCACTGGGAGAAGTCCACAGGCATTGAAAAGAAGCATGGTGAACTACTTGGCAGAAAGACACTATCGGAATAAATAAAAATTGCTAAATTCGAAGATCCTCGAGAGAATAATGGGACAAACTATTTAAATTATTTCATTGTCATCGGTCAGTTTCAAATTAATCCGACGTTTTGAAGGAAGTGAAAATCACGTTCAAAGACTCCTTTATATAGTTTCACTAGAAGTGCTCCGCGGCTTTGCCACCGTTAAACTTTTCGACATTTATTCTGTAAAAACCTTTTAATCTTAAAAACACTTAAAAAAAAGAATTAGCGACCAAGGGAAATAAGGATTCATTTTTATTAAACCCGTAAAACCATATTGATTTTCAGACCTTGTTACTCCATTTAGGGTTAGAATTTCGAAACGGTAAATAAATTAGTATATACGTGTTTCAACACGTATTTACTAATTAAATACGTGTTTCGACACTTATTTACTAATTTATGTACAGAAGTACTTGTGAGAAGTTTTGAATAAAAAAATACTATCTAATCCTGTTTCTACATACAAACGATGTACCGTCGTTTCATCCCCGTAAGGGGTGAATTTTGGAAAATTATTTCGTAGCAGATACCTATGTCATAATAGTAACTATCTGCACGCCAAATTTCAGCGCAATCCGTTCAGTGGTTTGAACTGTGTATTGATAGATCAGTCAGTCAATCAGTCCGTCAGTCAGTCAGTCAGTCAGTAACATTTGCCTTTTATATAAAACAGAAGAAGAAGATGGATATATGTAAAGCTAATAAAAGCGTTTTAAAATATAGATAGTTCGATAACAATACTATGTACTTATTTAATTCCCAAACACAGGTTGGGGTAGCAAACTTAGTTGGTTGAGTGACCTGAAAGGCGATGATTCCGATACTGATGATTCGACTGGCGATGGTTCAACTGCTGACTGGCTAAGTTGTGAGGATGGCGGTGGCTCACCTGGCGACGATGGTGACGGTTCTACTGGCGATGGCTCAACTGGCGATAGCTCAACTGGCGATGGCTCAACTGACGATGGCTCAACTGGCGATGGTTCAACTGGCGATGGTTCAACTGGCGATGGTTCAACTGGCGATGGCTCAACTGGCGATGGCTCAACTGGTGATTGCTCAACTTATCCAGTCGAAGGATTTAAACATAGGCTCTTCACAATATTATCATTACTGCTAAGGGTAAGTTGCATACTATAATTATACTTAGGCATTTTGCATCCAGATAATCGATATCATCTAAAATAATATGATACTAAGCCGCATTGTCACTTACCTTCAGATTACACAAGTAGTTATAACTATTAAAGCGGATTTGACCAAGCTCGGATAAAACTTAATCTAGAGTAAATAATTGTAAACTTCAAAAAATGTATGGTTATTCTTTGAACAAATGACAATTTACACAATTTACTCTGGAGTTACTTTTATCCAAGTTTGCCAAATTCGCACTTAATATTCATATTACATACATATACATATACATATACATATACATATACATATACATATACATATACATATACATATACATATACATATACATATACATATACATATACATATACATATACATATACATATACATATACATATACATATACATATACATATACATATACATATACATATACATATACATATACATATACATATACAAATACATACATATCTGTATAGGTGCTGTTATAGCTTTTAGAAAAAATAAACAAAAATCATTATAGCAGCCGCATGTGTGATTTTTTAAACGTCAATGGTTTGAATTATCATGTAGAAGAAATTTCTTGATTTCACTATCCTACTAACATTATTCATGTGGAAGTTTGTACGTCTGTTATTTAATCATGCGCAAACAATAGTTTTTATCCCGATAAATGAGATAAATATTGTTTTCTGCAGGCGAAGCTGCGAGGCACAGCTAGTTTGTGTTTATTGTGTTATTTTTATGACATAGTAGGTATATATGTTTATACCTGTATACCACTCATTTGCTCCGCCAATTTTGTGAACCTACTTAAATTATTTTTGTTTTTTTAGTTTTTTTGTTTTCTACTGCGGTGATCTAATGGTACATTTTATCTAGATCTGATAAACTGAGTATCTTTGGATATGATATGAAGAAATTTTCCTGGTTCAACACTTTCCACGGGTGATAGAAGCACTATATCGATGTTCCGCCTGACTTGTTACCGAAAAGTTGCTAACCACCATCTTCGACCACATCATCGCTTATCACCAGGCGAGATAGTGGTCAAACGCTAGCCCATCAGATAAAAGAAACAATTAAACATTTCATTGGAAATTACTGACGCGCCATGTCGTCTAATTTTTTAAACCATTTTATTATTTTTCAGCATATACTCGATACTACAAATGGCAATGTTGTAGTCTCTCCACTAGCTATTGTATATGAATTAATGGCTTTTGGAATTGCAGCTATAAAAAATTCAGCTACTTGTAATGAAATTCTTAATCCTCTAGGTCTCAATTCCCAAGAAGAGGTACGTAACATAAAATATAACTCAGGATTAATAGAGGTACGACCACACCGTAGCGTCCTGCGTGTGCGATCTTGGTGGCGATCAGATAGCGCAATAGTATTTGTACCGACTTGTTCACACCAAACGCGATCTACGGCGATCGTAAAACGATTGAAAATCAGGGGCCTTATTCAGTATGACCATTTTAAAGTCTTACCTTGCCGTGTTACGTTATCTCCGCGTTATGGTATTCTCTATGCCAATTAAAACGCGGTAGGTTGAGGTTATGAGCGCGTTTTGAGCTGTCAAAATATCGTGACATATGAGGACGTGTAACGCGCGCGTTTTGTATAATTTACCTATCGTGTGGCATATAGGAATACTATTTTTCAATAACGTGACGTGGCGCGTTAAGGAACGCGTTATCTCATTTGTCATACTGAATAAGGCCCCAGATCGCGAACGCGCACGCGTACGCAAGACGTCGCGGTGTGGTCGTACCTTAAGAGTACTAAAAAACAAAATTGAATTAGGTACCTGAATTATTATTAGCCCCCTGATTCTCAATCATTCGAAAATCCTTTCGGATTCGGAAGATTCATTTTTAATTTTGAAATTGATATGTGAACTATTTTGTCGCGCAAACCTTTTCAATTAGAATCACTGATTTTTTCGAATTAAAATGTCAAAAGTAACAGACCAAAGCATTGTGAATTACAAAAATCCAAGTCGAAGTAAAGGCAGTTTCCGAATCCAAATTTGCTTTCGAATGATTGAGAATAGTCATTATGGGGTGGAATATCTTTAGTTGATATCAATGCGTCAATAATCATCAATAATATATATATTTTCACTGTGTATTTTATAACACTTAAATATATATATATTTTCACTGTAATATATATATTTTTTCACTGTGTATTTTATAACACTTAAATTCAAAATTTAAACACACTCCCAACTGATCTGTCTATGTTTATTGGATAATAGAGACTATTCCAATGGTCCCAAACTCAACATCTCTGCTGTAAGTCGTGAGGAGATGAGTATTCTCCACATTTCAGGAGATGTCCCAGCATCAGGTCAATGTTATCATGTTCTTACAATATCGTTGAAGTAAGAGGACACTGAAATTCGAATTAACCAGACATATGAAGTTGATTTCATAGCGTTGGCAACTAATAAAAGCTCTTAGTGTTGAAACAGCTAAACGGATTTTCATGAATCAAAGAACATTCTAGATTCGGACATCTATCAAACAAAAAAACTAAATCTAAATCGGTTTATCCGTTTGGGCGCTACAATGCCACAAAAAGAACACACACATACATACACAGAGATACATGTCACACTTATAACACCCATTCTTCTTACGTCGAGGGTAAATAAGAAAGGGCCTTTAAAAATCTTGACAAGTTTTTATAGGCAATGGTGACCACTTCCCATCAGGTGGGCCGTTTGCTTGTTTACAGATACAATGGCATGAACATTTCCGGATTTCCACAATTTTTCATGTCACTGTACTGCGCCTGTTACCTTGAAACATAAAGATGTTAAGTCTCACTTGCCCTGTAATTTAACTAGACACTTTTCCATTTATAACGAAAAAAATCCTATTTCACGATTGCATTTATTAGCAGTGAAAGTAAAGTATTTTAAAGTAAATTATTTTAAATAAGGGTGTGGTAGGTAAGTCGATACTGATTGTATCTTACAACTAATAACACTATTCATTATTCTGTGCCAATAAGAAGAAAATCTGCCGCCATACGGTGTTCCAGCAGCACACAACCCTTAAGAGTCAGAGTATTCCAGACCTTGCGTATTTACATTTACATCTTAAACCACATCATCACTTACCACCAGGCAGATGGTGGTCAAATGGTAGCCTAAAATATATAAATTAAAGATGTAGTTTTGTAATTGTTAGGTAAAATGTACATAAGTTTTATTAAAGTTGTATAGTATTTAACAAATTTTCAAAAAAAATTTCAGCTTTACATTGTGTTGTCTTATATCAACAAACATATCGTATCAAACGAAACTGACGGCACCATTCTTACCACCGACGGTAACTGTTGCTTTGCAGATAAAAAATATCCTCTTACTAATTGGATCAAACAAATCTTCAAATACCTTATCTTGGGCAAAGCTGAAAATATAAATGTACACAAGAAATGTGAAGCATATGCTTTACTGAGCGGCGTAGTAAGTTGTTATTATTTTATTTTATTCTATAACGAGAATTTAACATGTACCAGATTAGATTTAGAGGACCCGGTAGCGTAATCGGGAGAACGGTCGGCTTTGATGCCAGAGGTACCGAGTTCAAACCCCAATGGATTTTTTTATCTGAAAATGTATGCGCGCTCCCTTACAGTAACGCTCCGGTGAAGGAAAAACATCGTTAAGAAACCAACAACCTTCGCATGGTGATAGGACTCTATCTAGTGTCCGCCTGGGCAGCTACCACCCTCAAGTTAGAAAATCTGTCGCCTAATATCTGATGTGTTCCGGCAGCTATCCTTGAGAGCCAGCTCCCATTCTAGGCCTAGCGTGCTTACCATTTCGACCGCATCATCACTTACCAACAGGTAAGATAGTGGTCACACGCTAACCTATAAGATATAAAAAAAAAGATAATGTCGTTAAAGCGATCGAAAATGGTTTCAGTTTCGTCCGAATGACCTTAGCATTGCCTTATGATTGAGTTTTATAGGCATTGAAATGAATATTGTTATATAAAGATGTTTTAAATATTTTTTTGAAATATTCCCACAAAACTCATTATATTATATAGTTAAACTAGAAGTGCCCCGCGGCTTCGCCCGCGTTAAAGAATTCTTTTATTTACTTACAACTTTTATTTTGTAAAAACCTTTCTATCATAAAAGACATCAAAGAAGTAAAGGCCATATCGGTTCAAACTTTGAACCACCGTTTCATCCCATTAAGGAGTGAATTTTGAAAAATCGTTTCTTAGCGGATACCTACGTTAGTATAACTATCTGCATGCCAAATTTCAGCGCAATCCGAAACAATATTGATTTCAGACTTTATTACCAAATTCACCCTGTCGGGGTGGCATTTCGAAAAGTCTGAAACACGTGTTTACTTATTTATTTACTGAAGTTTGTGCATAGTTACGAATGGAAAAAACTATCTAATCTTGTGTCTCCATACAAACTTTGATCCCCCATTTCATCCCCTTTAGGGGTAAATTTTAGGAAATCATTTCTCAGAGGGAACTAAGTCGTAAAAGCTATCTGCATGCCAAATTTTAGCTCAATCAGAAACAATATTGATTTCAGACTTTATTACCCCACTTCACCCTGTTAATGGTGGCATTTCGAAAATTCTGAAACACGTATTTACTTATTTATTTACTGAAGTACTTGTGCGAAGTTTCGAACAGAAAAGACTATCTTATCTTGTTTCTCCGTACAAACATACGAACCCTCGTTTCATCCCCTTAAAGAGTGAATTTTGAAAAATCTTTTCTTAGCGGACTTACGTCAAAATAACTATCTACATGCCAAATTTCAGCGCAATCCGAAACAATATTGATTTCAGACTGTGTTACCCCACTTCACCCTTTAAGGGGTGGCATTTCGAAAAAGTCTGAAACACGTATTTACTTATTTATTTTTAAAAGCACTTGTGTGAAGTTTCGAATAGAAAAAACTATCTAATCTTGTTTCTCCATACAGACTTTGAACCCATCCCCTAAAGGGGTGAATTTTGGAAAATCCTTTCTTAGTACACTTTTACGTACTAAGACAAATATACTCTCCAAATTTCAAGTCTCTACGACCAGCGGTTTAGGCTGTGCGTTGTCTGTCAGTGAGTCAGTCAGTCAGTATGTCAGGACAAAGATTCTTATAGTATTAGATTATTCAAATTAAACAAAAATCTTCAACAAATAAGTCGATATGCGTTTGAATTAGTTTTAAAATTGATTTTAATGAGTTTATTTTTCTCGTTTACAGATTTCAAAAGGAACTAAAAATCTTATAACTGAAGTAATTACACCTGGCGATGGCTACCTTACTCCTGATACTAAAATACTCGGTATCGCAGCACATTTCTTCCAGGTAATCTAAACTAATTATTCTAAAGAAGAAATATTTGATTTTTTTTTTGTTTGTTACAATTTAACTCATAAACTACAAAACCGATTTCTAAATTATGTAACTAATAGAAAGCTACATTATCATCGAGTACAATAAGCTGTATTTTATCACCGTGTTTTGAAGGGAAGGGAACCGCGCGGGTGAAACTGCGAGAAGCTGCTAGTCTATTAGTAAGTTTAGGTAATTTTCATTTCTGACATGCATAATGCTATCTTGGTGTGCATTTTCTCTTATATCACGTGAGATAGGATGTGGTAAGAGCACATTATATCGATGTGCTGCCTGACTTGATACCAAAAAATAGCTTACCAACATCAAGGAGAAAATCTGCCTCCACAACCTTACGGTGTTCCAGTAGCACACAGCCTTTGAGATTCAAAGTATTATGTACCTAGCGTGTTCACCATCTTCGACCGCATTCATCGCTTAGCACCAGGCAAGATAGTGGTCAAATGCTAGCCTATAAAATATTTAAAAAATATAGCGGTCTTTATTGAGTGCTTATTATTCAGACATAGTAATATAATACTTAAATTTAGAATCAATCGCGTAAAATACACACAAAAAAAAGAACAAAAACATACAGACGAATTGAGAACCTCCTTCATTTTGGAAGTCGGTTGGAATTAAAATCAAAATCGTCAAAGTTATTTAGTTTTTATTTCTCTTATGTTTAGATATTTGTGATTTTGTTCCAAATCACTCGACAACGGCAACGAATTTGGAATGAAATTTAGCAGATAGTTTAATCTGAATAAACACATAGACATAGATGCTATTAAGCGCGCGCAACGCCGCGGGGTTCAGCTGGTATAGTAATTGATATCTTCTTGATAAATTCTTGCAGCCGAGGTACTTGTACGAATTCAAAATCGGTCCAAGATACCTGTTCTATCCGGATTGCGAAAAATGCCAAACATGCGTACCACAGATGGTCACTTACATGGAGCAACTAGCGATATCAAACTACATATTCAGTGCAGAATTGGATGCACAAGTTAGTATCATTACAATAATATGAGTATATTATGATAGTGCAAAAATAGATCAACTGATTTACTGACTTACTACCTAAAAAATAGCTTAAGGTACGCACACACCGTAGCGTCCTGCGTGCGCGATCTAGGCGGCGATCAGATAGCGCAGTAGTATTTGTACCGACTGGTTTACACCAAACGCGATCAGAAAACTATTGAAAAGTACTGAGATCGCGCACGCAGGATGCAGGACGCCGCGGTTTGTCCGTACCTTTACCGCTATAGGTGGGCGTTATAACAACTACAACACAACATGCAATATAATCACTACACATTGTAAAACAAAGTTGCCAGCCGCATCTGTCTGTCTCTCTATTCGTCGCCTTAAACTGACTGGTGATCGCAGAGACGTCTCTGAATATGCGCCGTTTGCCCGTGATGATTTCGTTTTCAGTTATAGTCGGAGATTTACTGCCTTTGGAACTTTTTCTTGAAGAAAGAGTTAATCGAGATTCAAGGGCTTCTTTCTCGAGGAAGGTGACCAGCATTTGCCACCTGTGATTTCAAATCAATATGGATGATCACACGGATTTGGAAGGAGAACTGTCCTGCTAGTATTACTAAGCTAGAGTAGACCTCTCTATTAACTAAATTATAAGGAACGCAATTGGGAATATGCATGTTTTTTATTTTTATTTTTATTTCTTATTAACATTCAATTAACATAGTAAAAATATGAGTAAATTTTAGCATTGCAAAAGTACGAGTATGAGGTGTCTAAAAAAGCCCCTTAATTCACTGCATACTACACTGTCCCCACAGATTAAATCTTTATAATAGTAATAGTATGTATTCATACAACAGTGCATACTATTTCTATGACAAACATTTAGTCTGTGGTGACAGCAGTGTGTGTTGTGACGTCACTTTCTAAACGGCAATGGTGATGTGTTATGCAAATTAAAATTTCTTACGCTTGTTTTGCATTTTTCTTATAATATCATACTAGAACAATAATTCGAAAATGAATGATTTCAAGCATTTTTAAATAACATTGTCACAGATAACTAACTTTATTGGGCAGAAACTCGAGGCCACATTGGAATGGCCAATTTTATTCTCTATGGTATATAAGATGGCCTGATTCTTTGATTACGGTATCTTCCCTATTTTAGGACTTCACATAAACCCATTTAATAATATAACCCCTATTATAATAAATATGATTATATTTTTACAGATTGTAGAATTAAAAATGACAGGCTATAACCCCATTATGTCAAATTATGCGATTCTACCTCGACGTGATATAAATATAGCCATAGTAAATCTATGGAAATTGAAAAATCTGATCCCTAAAATGGTGCCTACATTAACCCATACTAGTGTTCCAGTCTATGACAAGTATGATACTACCATGGATACCAAGGACTTCGTTCAGAAGGTATATTTTTAACCGATTTCACAAAATAGGAGGAGGTTCTCAATTCGTCGGAATATTTTTAAGGTTTCGTACCTCAAAAGGTAAAAAAAAACCCTTATAAGATCACTTTCCTGTCCGTTTGTCCATCTGTCCGTCTGTCCGTCTGTCCATCTGTCCATCTGTCCGTCTGTCCGTATGTCCATCTGTCCTTCTGTTCATCTGTCCGTCTGTCCGTATGTCCGTCTGTCCGTGCGTCACCACCAATGTTCTCAGGAACGCGTGGGCTTAGCAAGTTGAAAATTATACCAAATACTAAGGTCTATAGTCCAATTAGTATACACCCAATAGGGAATACACCTAAAAATCAAGGTCCTGAGTCAACACGATAAAAAGATATGCGCAAATTTAGATTTTCGCGAAAACTTGTAGGTACCAAAATTTACCTTAATGTTCAACTTTTTTTTATTTTTCGGAAATTTTCCTTTTATATATATATATATATATATATATATATATATATATATATATATACATATTTTCTTGTGCTGTAAGAACTAAGTGTGCTGTATAAGACCTTTAACCAAAATTGACAATTCTAGGTCAACCGGAAGTACCCTGTAGGTTTTGGTCGAAAACGTATAGTAAATATCGTAAATATGTAGTTTAATAACAAAAAAAAGGTAAATTTACTATAACAAACTTATTGTTTGTAGTTGGTGCCATACATTTTCTATGGATCGAACTAAAAAGTTAAGTTTGTCCTTTAACCTGGTCTGAGAAGTTGGACGGAAGCCAGTCCAACTCAGCGAGTCCAACTCAACTTGGCCGGTTTTTTATTGTTATGTATGTTCACTGATTCCTCAAAGATGCTTAAACCGATTTGGATTTTTATTTCCTAAGAGTATACTTCCTACGTGGTCCCATTTAAATTTTAACGAAATCGGTCGAGTGGTTTTCAATAAATAATCAAAAATCATCGATGCACTTGTATACTTCGATGACATGATACTGGCTACTCCGTGGCGTATTTTGGGAAAGGCCTATGTCCAGCAGTGGACTGATACTGACGGATTATGATGATGATGATGATGATCTATGGAGTTTCTTTAAAGATATTGAAATATACACCTTATCTAGGTACTGCAAATTACTAGCGCGGAATTTTAAGTTGGTTCTTTTAAGGTACGGACACACCGCAGCGTCCTGCGTGCGGGATTTAGGTGGCGATTGATAGCGCAGTAATATTTTTACCGACTGGTTCACACCGAACGCGATCAGAAAACAATTGAAAAGTACTGCAGTCGCGCCCGCAGATCGCAGAACGCCGCGGTGTGGCCGTACCTTTAGTTTTTTAAACGATCTTAAGTTGTAGTGTATATGAATGTATGATCAGAGGCGATGGGCTGATGGTAAACGTGTGTATATAATAGAAACTGTTTACACTAAACTCTGTGGGTTGTAAGGATTTATGCAAGACACTGCACCGCGCCTGTTACCTTGAGACATCACTTAGGTACATGTGGAATCTCACATGCCCTGTAAATTCATTGGGCATCTATCCCTTCTAACCGGGAAACTTATCGTACTTGTCTTAAACTCAGGCCACTCTAAAAAATGGTCTTGAATTAAAATACGGCATTAAGACTTGTTATTATTTTCGGAGCTGAGACCTGGACACTGATGGTGCGACTGGTTCACTAATTCTAAGTCGCTGAGCAATCTATTTATTTATTTATTTATGGTTCATTAACAGCTATAGAGAGGACTATGCTCGTAGTTTCTCTAAAGGATCGAATTCGAAACGAAATCATCCGTTAAAGAACCAGAGTTATCAACATTGCTCAAATGATCATCAAGCTGAAATGGCAGTCGACTGGTCACATTAGTCGTAGAACCAATAACTGTTGGGTTAGACGAGTTCTAGAGTGGAGACCACGGCTTGGCAACGTAGTGTAGGACGCCCTCCAGCTAGGTGGAGCGATGGTATGCGCAAGCTGGCTGGCAGCGATTGGAAACGAATAGCTGAAGATCGAGCTCAGTGCCGTACCATGGGAGAGGCCTATGTCCAGCAGTGGATGGAAATTGGCTGATAATGATGGCGACGAAGCGGCTGGACAATTGGACAACTGGAATTTAGTTCAATCTACAGCGCAATACTATCCCAGTCCAGCTTCCATTCTGGTCTTGCAAACAATTTATTTTCAACCGACTACTAAATAGGAGGAGGTTCTTAATTAATCTTTTTTTAAATTATTTTTGTATGATTGTTACGCAATTCTCCACCAATTGTGAGCCGATTGGAACCGATTATTTTTCTCATTTATAGGGTAAATCATCGAGGTGGTATCATTTCAATATTATCAAGATCTGATGTCTCCAGAGATATGGTGATAAACATCTCAAACTTGCTACTGAAACTGATTGAGGTGGCATGTGAAGTATTAATTTATTATGTTAATGATTATGTATTAAATTATTAATTATGTTCTATAACTAAGACGTTTTCCTTTAAATTTTTCAGTATTTAAATATAAATGCTATATACAACGAGGGAGCTGAATTTTCCGAGCTGACAAAAAATAACGAGAGCGTGTATGTAACTGGCTCCGTCCACAGAGTTGTATACGCTAGAGGCACTAAAGGAGGACCATGGCCTGGTAATAACAATATTAATTATATTCAACTCAATTCAATTTTATTTAAGAAACAATTTTATCTTTGTGTATATTCAATTCAATTCAATTCAATTCATTTATTCAACTCTAGGCATGTTTTATGCACTTAGATAAATCATTTTACATTATTTAATATTATATGATCCGACAATAAATACAAATGAGTAATTAACATTATAGCAAAATAAGAACATACTTATAGCACCCTATGGTTATGTTGGCCATATCTTGGCATTGTGGTTGTTGCGGTGGCCATCATGGCTTGATGGTAGTGCTGGCCTTCATGGCTTTAGCTCAGTTTGCCTCATCTGGTTTGCCGTCTATAACCTCGTCGTTGGCCAGTGTCGGCGGGATGATGTCTCAAGGGAGTGCACGCCAAGCCCGGGCGTCTGGTGGTCGAGCGCGGTGAGGTGCGATGTCTCGCAGGTGGGGATGTTGTCCGTTGTCATACATTCCGCGCGTAAGTTGGACAATGAACTTCTCCACCGATTCCATCTTGAGGTCCCTCGCTATGACTTCATTACTTACGTAGCGGTCGGCTCCTGTGCACATCCGCAGGGTGATATTCTGGACAACTTGCAGTCTTTGCTTATTGGTTTTAAAACATAATGCGTACCACGATGATGCAGTGTATGTAAGACGTGTTCGCACGTACGTCTTATAGATACCGGTCTTGGTTTTGAGAGGCTATAGCCAATTTATGAGTTCCGTATACATTATTATCCATAAGGCAAATAAATATTCAGTAGCAAGTTTGAGACATTTATCGTCACTTGCTACTGAAATTGACTCGCGCGGCATAGAACTCGATTAAAAACAAATTAAAGAATCATTCAAATCGGTTGACGGAGTAATCATAATATAATCAATCGAAACATACATACAAAAAAAATCACACAGACGAATTTAGAACCTCCCTTAATTTTGAAGTCGGTTGAAAATATTATGATTATTATGACGTACCAGTGCTATTAGTAGAGTTTTTAAATGTACTAAAAATATATTCTTTCTGCCTTACAGAAAACGACGATACGAATGCTGTAGAAGTTCGGGTTGTCGGTCCATTTCTGCATGTTGCTATAGTCGACAATATTCCAGTAATTGCTGTAGTAAGACGATGCCCTCCTGATCAGCAAGAACCTTCCTGCTAAATGTTCTTTGTAGAGATTTTATAAATATCTAATTTCATTTCACGTCCAGTTTCACCGGTTCCTGCTAAAGTGCCCGAAAGACTATTAGGAACTAATCTACTAGATAAGACTACAATTTCTATAACTATGAACTCCACGTCCACGTCCAAGTCAGATAACTTTCTGAAATGTTATCAGTAACCGGTTTAACTGGCCTGTTTAATGTACTGTGTAAGATTTTGAGTTTCATGGTCACTAATATTGTAATCAAATTATATTTATTGGTTTCAATGTTTAGTTTTCGTTCATTACTGTCTATTCACAGAGTAAATAATAAGTTAGTAATAAGGATAATTACTGTTGATACGATTTACGTTTTAAGACCATCTTGTACCTACGTATCTACACAGTGAAACAATTAATAACTGTTAAAAATAATAATATATATTTATTATTTAGTTTCCCTTATCTCTCCATCCACAGATAATTAACTGAACATTGTAAACGGCCTCTTGATGTTGGCTTCGGCTCTATCAATGCCCTCCAAAAGACCGGGCGTGTACGACCCGAGAAATGTACGAAATATGTTTAATTAATAATATATAATTACTACTACTACTACTATGATTGGTATCGGAATAATTACCATGTTATTTTTGTTATGGCATTAGGAAATGCCGATACTTCGGCTTTTTTTGCAACAGCTATAATAGCCTGTGAGCAGATGTAAATAATGTGGATTACAAAAAAAAAACATTCAGACGAATTGATAACCTCCTCCTTTTTTGTGAAGTTGGTTAAAAATAATGAATATTATATAATCACACTACTGTGTGTGTATGTCGACTGTCATTATCAAGGTCTTCAGTATGTCATAAACATTTTCTCAGTGAGCGTATGTATGTATTATTTGACAGACAGCTTTTGTGGGTAAAATACTTCATTATTTATATGTGTAACATTCACGATAACTTTAATAATCAAAAATACTTCATGTTTTATTTATAATAATGTTTTACACGTGTAAGCTATCATTTTGGATTGTTATAAATTAGTTTTGCTTCATAATTATACTTACTAATATATAATTTTTAGCAAAGAACTGGTTTTACTATATGTATATACTAGCAGCCCGCCCCGGCTTCGCACGGGTAGAACATATATGCCTTCAAAATTTGCATCAGTTTGTTGCATCGAATATAAAATATGAACATATTTAACAATCATCGTCAAATTTCATCCAATTTACACAAAACCTTAACAAATTATGCACCTAAACCGTCCTCATAAACACTCTGGCTATTGGTGAAAACCGCATGATAATCCGTTCAGTAGCTATTGAGATTATTGCGAA
This sequence comes from Cabera pusaria, assembly GCA_954871355.1. Taxonomy (NCBI): domain Eukaryota; kingdom Metazoa; phylum Arthropoda; class Insecta; order Lepidoptera; family Geometridae; genus Cabera; species Cabera pusaria. The sequence goes on from OX940891.1 coordinate 3,689,489, forward strand.
CAGACATACAGACGCAGTGATGGACTTTGTTTTATAATACTTACGTCGTGATATTGGACGGCCCTTTGGCGTAAAGGATAGTTACCCTGATTCTGACCCGACGGTCGTTGGTTTTAATCCTAGCTATATACCTACCAATGAAAGTTTTATGTGCATTCATGAATCATGAGTTTTCGTACAGTGGCAGTGGGATCATTAAATCTACCAAAAAGTAGCTTACCACCAAGGAGAACATCTGCCGCCGTAACCTTACGGCGTTCCCCGACGCAAAATGTAGGGGTAATATACGTTTAACGTGTGTATCTGTGTGTCTGTCTGTAGCATCTTAGCATCTAACCGGATGAACCGATTTTATTTTTATTATTCATAGTTTTTTTTTGTTTGATAGATGTTTTCATCGAAAGTTTTCTTAACTTTGATTCATGAAAATTCGTTCAATTGTTATAAATCTATGAGCTTTTTTCTAGTTAATTGCGCTATGAAATCAACTTTCATAGGTCTGATCAATTCGAAAATCTTCTTCTTCAACGATATTGTAAGAACATGGAAGCATTGACCTGATGCTGGGACATCTCCTGGACTCTACAGAATACTCAAATCTTCACCAACTTACAGGTCAGATTTTAAATGTCGTGTTTAGAGTCATTGGAATGCTTTTAATGAAAAGATTATACATAGATCAGTCGGGTTGGTTTAAAATATTATATTACTAGCTGGTACCCGCGGCTTCGCCCGCGTTATTTGTGTCTTTATGATCATTGAGGTCTAGATCGATGATCTCTTAGGCCAAGTCACCATAGATGACCCTCAAAGTCGAACTCAATATCCTCTATTGTTAAAGTCATTAATCATTTTGGTTAGGTATACGAAGTTGTGCTGTTTAAATTTTTGACTCAACACAACAACATTCCTGAAACATTTCTTACAAAGAAAATAAGGTGCTGCGCGAGCGTAGCGAGCGCTATTATTGGGCGAGTGAACATTTTTTATGACTTTATAGCCCTGACAGTTTAATGACCTAATAATCATGTCAATACAGATGACTCTAAGGACGAACTCGATATCGTCTAAAATCATTCGTCTTAAAATCATTAATCATTACTTGGTACTTGGTAAACCTAACCAAGGTCATTATGATTATTGAAGGTTGTACTGTTTCAATTTATGACTCGTTTTGATGGAAGTGGCTATTAATATACAAAAGTTGCTGAAATGTTTCCTACAAAGTAGATATAACATAATATATAAAGTTATTAATCATTATGATTATTGAAGGTTGTACTGTTTCAATTTTTGGCTTCGATTTGATACAAAAATGCTGAAATATTACCTGCAAAGTAGATAAAAAAATGGTTGCGCGAGCGAAGCAAGCGCGAAAAATTTTTACGTCTTTTTATGATCCTGACAGTTTTTATGACCTTCTAAGTCAAGACCGATGACCCTAAGGTTAAACTTGATATCTACTTATTTTAAGGTAAAAATCATTATGATTATTGAAGGTTGGACTATTTCAATTTATAAATTCGTTTTAATTCATGTGGCTATTAAAATACAAAAATGCTGAAATACTACCTACAAAGTAGATGAAACAAAAGGTTGCGCGAGCACAGCGAGCGCGAATTTTTTTACGTCTTTTTATGACCCTGACAGTTTTTATGACCTTCTAAGACAACACCGATGGCCCACAAAATTTCAGCTGAAATGGTTAACCCGTTTGACCGAGAGTTGGCCACACATTTACAAAGTTCAATTTAAAAATTCTGGACACCTGGACTTGACTGCCAGAAAAATAGTATCCTATGAGATTCTATGCAATATGAACTGTAACATGTATAAAATTTCAGCGGAATCGGTCCAGCTGTTGAGCTGATAAGAGGCCACACATTCACAAAATTCAATAAAAAAAATCTAAACACTCAGATTCTATAGCTAAAAAAAAAGTATCTGATATTCTGCCCTATGAACTGTCTTTATACAACATTTCAGGCAAATCGGTCTAACCGTTTATTCTAGAAGAGGTCTTATATTTACAAAATTCAATTAAAATATCTGGACCCCCTGACTTGATAGCCAAAAAAAAGTATCCTATATCCTATTCTACCCTATGAACTGTCTTTATACAACATTTCAGGCAAATCGGTCAAGCCGTTTATTCGAGAAGAGGTCTTATATTTACTTAATTCAATTAAAAATATTTGGAACCTCTGACTCGATAGCCAGAAAAAAAGTATCCTATATCCTATTCTGCCTTGTGACATGTGTTCATACAAAATTTCAGGCAATTCGGTCAAGCCGTTTATTCGAGAAGAAGTCTTATATTAACAAAATTCAATTAAAAATATCAGGACCCCCTGACTCGATAGCCAAAAAAAAGTATCCTATATCCTATTCTACCCTATGAACTGTCTTTATACAACATTTCAGGCAAATCGGTCAAGCCGTTTATTGGAGAAGAGGTCTTATATTTACTTAATTCAATTAAAAATATTTGGAACCTCTGACTCGATAGCCAGAAAAAAAGTATCCTATATCCTATTCTGCCTTGTAACATGTGTTCATACAAAATTTCAGGCAATTCGGTCAAGCCGTTTATTCGAGAAGAGGTCCTTTATTTACGGAATTCAATTAAAAATATTTGGACCCTATTCTGCCTTTTGTTCTATCTTTGTACAAAATTTCAGCCAAATCGGTCAAGCCGTTTGACCGTGAAGAAGTCCCAAACAAACAAACAAATAAACAAACTGACTTTCGCATTTATAATATTTGTGTTGATATATATAGATCATTATTATTTTATACAATAGATCATATTATTATACTATATTGACTTCAAATTGATTGTGATCGGTGGGGATCTACAGCATAGCTAAGCTTACATAATAATATTTTCGTAGTAACTATGACCTAATCTGTGGTTTCACTGCAAATATTTTATTAATTTTGCGATGCGTGTATGTGAAATTCGTGATATCTTCTAGAGTTTTCATTTGAATTATATACTGTAAAGGACAATTTTAATCTATAATATGTGGCCAAGCTAATTAACGTAATGATTTGGATAAGGATTAATACTATATACTTGTAAATAGCCTTGGAAGTTAATAATATTTTTTAACAAAAATTTTAAGATTAAAATGGTTACTGTGAGTCAACCTTAAGAGATAGACATATGCTGTCCGCACTTTTTTGTAGGTCTTATTAAGTTGTACAACTCTTGCATAGAAAATATTCTTCTATCTATTTTCAATTAAGCAGCCTTCGTAAGAAACGTGTTTTTTCGACCGTTTTTTTGCCGACTTAGGTTGCAAATTAGGTCTCCACGAATGTACCTTTGGTTTAAACGGGATAATATATAGCCTATTTTCATTCCGAAAGTCCATTCTATGTATTATTGAAAGAATTTTTTAAATCGGTTCAGTAGTTTTTGAGCCAAATCATTACAAACATACAAAAATACAAAAAACACAAATACAAAAATACAAATGTTCTCTCTTTATAATATTAGTATAGACTTACAGTTCACGTAGCAATAGGTGTTTAAAACTACTGTATTTGTGTATACGTGCACCAATGGATTTTTCCATCAAAATATGTAAGTGCGCTTCTCACAGTGGCCCTCCGGTGAAGGAAAACATCGTTAAGAAACCAACAACCCAGCTTGGTGGTAGGACACTATCTAGTGTCCGCCTGGCCAGCTACCACCCTCAAGTTAGAAAATATGTCGCCAAACATCTAATGTGTTCCGGCAGCTATCCTTGAGAGCCAGTTCCAATTCTAGGCCAAGCGTGCTTACCATCTTCGACCGCATCATCACTTCCAACAGGTAAGATAGTTGTCAAACGCTAGCCTATAAGATATAAAAAAAAACTTGTTTTGTAAATCTAATATTTCCAATAAATTCTATTAGCATTTAAGTCTGTTTTTATATTTTTAGAACAAATTAAGCTCAATAGCTTAAATAAATGTATAAAAAAAGATACTTATTAAAAATAATGTTAAACCTACTACCAAAAAGGAGGAGTTCTCAATTCCTTTGTATGTAGTTTTTTTTGTACGTATGTAACGCGATTACTTCATCAATTGTGAACCGATTCGAATGATTATTTTTTAATGGAAGATACATAGATGTAGTCCCATTGTAATTTCATCAAAATCTGATAAGTATCTTCAGAGATATGACGATAAACGTCTCAAACTTGCAACTGAAATCGCGGGGCATGGAAGTCGTTTGTTTTCGTTTAAAATTTTTTTTAAATCTTAGTTATTAGTACTAAGTTTGAAGTTTTTATCGCCATATCCATATTGTTTGAGGTGGTGTTCTCCGCATTATACTTTATTTTGTGTATTTAGACGCGTATATGTGCCTATATATTAATACTGCCTACATACTGAATAAATGATTTGAACTTGAAATTATCTCTGGTGATCTACGAATAAATCATAAGTCAGGAACTCGAATTCAGAACAAATTTCATACAAAAAGTGGCCCTCCTTCAATCCAAATCGACGTAGATTCAAAATAAGAATCACTTTCGAAGTTACAAATGATTGGCTTGGGAGATTGATTTAAATTCGGAACGAAATCAGGGATTGGTTCGCGCATGTGCTGCAATGTCCGTTATGACAGTTGAGCCAAACAAGACAAATGTCCGACTAATGACGCACTGGACACGACTTTTAACCCCGCCTGGTTGGACACGACTTTTGTTGGGTAATTTTTATAATATAAATATAAAATATATAATAAAATATAAACGCAGTTACATTGCCTGACTTATGATTTATTCGTAGCTCGAGATACTTATTACATCTCCATAAAATTATGATGAGACCAGACGGAAAGCAAAAAAAGAAACTCTCAAACAAAAAAATAATTTTGCCTGCATCGAAATAACTTCAAAAAAGGTACCTAAACTTCATAATGGAACTTGAAAAGGCTGCCATTGATTGCCCACTGATGACCTTGATTGACTCAACCCTAGATTTTTTTTACACCGAACTGGGTAGCACTTAACTACTATCTCACCTGATGTTAAGTGGTGATACGATCAATGATGGAGCGTGCTTGCCCCGAAGATACCTATTCACTCGCGATTTGAAGATTCTCCATATTGCAATGGCAGCCATTTTAAGTTCTATTATGACGTTAAGGTATTTCATGTACTTGTATATACGTCAATGGTCTTATCTGACAGATTTTTGACAAATATCATACATACGGCCGATGGCGTTACATATGTCACATAAATATCTGAAACTTTATGAGAAACACTCAAGATCCTAAAGAAGGCCTCCGGATGAGGCCGAAACATATGTCGATCGCTATATCGACATCGCGTAAGTCACGTTATATTCCCGTTTTTAAATCTATAAGTTTATCAAAAACCGTTGAAACTAGCCCTTAGTGTTATGTCTAGAATACTAAATAATAATATAGAACTACTGTACTGTCTCTAGGTACAAAAACTATTAATCTTAAAACTGCTAAGTACGAGTACAGGATTAACACAGCTCTAGACAATGCAAGCAAAATATAACTCCGCGTGTAGATTAAATGTAACAGACGTGACTCTATTTTACCTACTTCCAAATAGTATGAGATTCTCAATTGTTCTGATTTTAAACCCCCGCCACAAAAAAAGATGGGTGCTATACTTTTAATGTGTGTATCTGTGTGTCTGTCTGTGGCATCGTAGCTGACAAGCGGATGAACCGATTTTGATTTAGTTTTTTTTTGTTTGATAGGTGACTTAATCTAGTGGTTCTAAGCTAGTTATATAGCTAGTATATATAATATAGTAGCTATTTAGTAGCTAGTTATATATAAATTTCATTTCTAAAAAAAAAGACGGTCTTAGAAAAGACAAAACAAGGTTTAAATATAACCTCATTCATCCCGGCTCTAAAATGAAAATTCACAGTTCTGGCACATATGTGATGGCGGTACAGATATTTAATAAGCTTCCCGACTGTCTCAAAGATATAGAAAAGGATAGTGTTGTCAATAAAAATCTAAAGGACATGCTTATTAATAAAGCTTATTATACGCTCAATGAATACCTAAATGACAAAACATTAATAAAAAATAAGTTCAAAAACTAAAACCCGACTACTGAAATATCACGCTCTAAAAAGTATGAAACAAGAAAATATTCTCATCTGAGATTGCTATGTCCAAACTATTCAATATGTACCGTTTATTATTAAAAAAAAAACTTTTAATAAATATTTTATCGTATTTTATAAATATTCTTAGTGGTGTTCAATGGATACCCGTGGTCGTATGCTACTTTTCAGAATGTATTGTTTTGTTACGGTAGGTGACGTACGACCACGGCTATCCTCTGAGCAGCACTAAGAATATATATAATATATACGATAAAACATTTATTAAAAGTAAAATGTTTACATAATAAACGATACATATTGAATAGTTTGTACATAGCGATCTCAGATGATAATATTTTCTTGTTTCATACTTTTCAGAGCGTGATATTTCAGTAGTCGGGTTTTAGTTTTTGAACTTATTTTTTATTTTAAGTATTTTGGGGTAATTGCATAAATTTATACATGCATACATGTCAACATACTTACATACATACATAGAGATCAACAAACACATAATTATTCTCCTATTATTACTTCTTTGCGACGCCGCGCCGTGGGGTAAAAAATAGTTTTCTTGACTTCGACGATATATCTCGATTATCTCGATATTCTTCGGATGTAATATCTCGCAAACGCTACGCTTGACAAAAATATGATGTACCCTACCTTTATTTTAAAATCCCTATTTAACAATACCCCACACGATGGGTTGGGGGTTTTTTTTTTAGTTCTTGACTTCGTGGCCTCTAGAGGGCGCCACATTCAATTTCTTGTGACGTTACATAACCTATAACCAGCTAACAAATAAGACGCGTCCAACGATGCCTTATTTGTCAAATTATGATAAGTAGTTTAGAAGTTATGAAGGAACAGATGAACATACATACATACATACTTACATACATACTTACATACATACATACCCACATACCGGTCAAAAACTTAATGTATCGTTGGAAGTGTCACGTTTGGACTCATCATTATTAACCGTACATGTTTACCACCCTCCTTTACAATTAGATGCGACTGACCTAATGTTACCCCTTCAAAAACGCAGCTCAATGTATAAATACTGTTTCAAAAAAGTGGACTATGATAAAATTAATGAATATTTAAATGTTGACTGGGACACCTTGTTAGTAGGCGATACAATTGATTTTATTACGCAACAGTTTTACGCCCAATTACGACAAGCTATTGACGAGTTTGTTCCTAAAATAAATTTCACGTCTACAGAAAGCCATCCTATTTGGTACTCCAGGGCCCTTATCCACATTATCAGAGATAAATTAAGTGCACATTCTCGCTGGAAAAAGGACGGTAACCCAAAAGATTACGATGAGTTTTCAATGTTTATATCTAGGCAAAAACGTGTACAGAAAAAATGCCTTAGTACAAACATTGAAAAAATGCAAACGCTTCTTAAAAATAACCCAAAACATTTATGGTCTTACATGAAATCGTAGCGTAATAACAGCACGGGTTACCCGAATACCTTAACACTGGGTGAACCGATATATAACACTGAACCTGATATGTGTAAGGGATTTAATAATTTTATTTCATAGCGTTTTCCAAAAACCGGCGTTATCATACACCAACAACCAACGTACTTACCCGGAACCTGAAGAGAATACCGAATTACGAATTGATCGGACCTATAAAAGTTGATTTTATAGCGACATCGTCCAGAAAAAAAGATCATAGGCCTAAAAATGGCTGAACAAATTTTCATAAACCAAAGAAGCTATGAACAAACGCTCTCCATTTAACATCAACTTCATGTAACTACATCCATCGTCGATCGCATCGCCACTTAACATCAGGTGAGATAGTGGTCAAACACTTGCCTATCTAGTATGCTGCACTTTCACAATGTATTCATTAGTCGCTAGATGGAGCCACAGGAAAAATTAGAACTCGCAAGCGTTTCATTTTAACTTTCTCAGATTCCGAACCATCCTACGGTTTTTCAATAATACGTTATTACATTAAATTCATCATATATTTTTGAGGCGCTTAAATTCATTAATTTTAGTGAAAAGCGTAAAATCAATGACAGCATACATTTGCTTTGCGTACGTATTGTAACCCCGCAGCTTCAGCCGCGCGGCGCGCCCGCGATGAAATGAAAGTACTCGTAAACGAATAGTATATGTGTGTTGTTATGTGTATGAATTACTTGTGAGTCAAATTTCATCATTTTCATGTGTATACGTTCAGCAGTTTTTAAATCCAGGTAGTTGCGAGGTTGCCAAACAAACATTCAGTCAACATATGTTGTAAAAATAAAGTCCTCCGCCGCATCTTTGTCTGTTCAGGATGAACTCAAAAACTACTAAACGGCTTTTCATGCAGTTTTTACCAGTAGACAGAGTGATTCATGAGGAAGGTTTATATAATTTGTTAAGGATTTGTGTAAATTGGTTGAAATGTGACGATTAATGTTTGATTTTTAGGGTTCCGTAGTCCTGACAAGGAACCCTTATAGTTTCGTCATGTCCGTCTGTCTGTCTGTCCGAGGTTTTGCTAAGAGACCGTTAATACTAGAAAACTGTAATTTTGTGGGCGTATGTAAATAAATGATGCCGACAAAGTGATGAAATAAAATTTGGAAAAATATTTATTTTTTAGGGTAAGAGAAGTCGGATGAATTTTTTTTTCATTGTCTACCCCATTGTGTGGAATATCGTTGAATAGGTCTTTTAAAATGGCTTAAGGGTTGCTAATACCATTTTTCGATTGAATGCTCCATTTACGCAATATTAAACTTTAAAGAAAATTTTTGTTCCAGTAGGGCGTCCCCCACTCCCCCCCCTCTAAAAGCTAAACTGCTGGCTTGAAAAATCTGGAATAATTCGTGATAATAGCGCATTTCATGAACTTTAAAGGAAAATTTTGGCGGTTTAGATAACTTTATTAGTTTAGCAGTAATAGTCGTTGAACTTGGGTGTTGGATAATTTTGTACCAAATACAAAATCCTTAGAACAAATCCTTTAAAGTGACAAAGACGGAATACCTTGTTGCTTGTTTATAATGGGTAAAGACTTGCATTGAATAACAGGCTACTACGGAACCCTACACTGTGCGTGGCCTGACACGCACTTGGCCGGTTATTTGTTACTTTTAATCTTTAAATTTAAAATGCCACTAGTAAAGGTAAGGACACATTGCAGCGTCCTGCATGCGCGATCTAGGCAGCGATCAGATAGCGCAGTAGTATTTGTACCGACTGGTTCACACCAAACGCGATCAGAAAACAATTAAATAGTACTCAGATCGCGCGCGCAGTTCGCAGGACGCCGCGGTGTGGCCGTACCTCAAGTTTGACGTGTGTATCTGTGTACGTGTGTGTCTGTCTGTGGTATCGTAGCGCTTTATGGACGGATGAACCGATTTTAATTTAGTTTTTTTCTGAATACATGTTTTTTCAACAGTCTTACAAAAATAAGGAGGTTCTCAATTAGTCTGTATGTTTCTTTTTGTATGTATTTGATCACAGATATATATCTGTGGTCATACACATATTATACATTAGGTACTGTGATTATACATTAGGTCAATATATGTATCTATGTATTTGACGCTATTAGTCCGTCAATTGTAAAACGATTTAAATGATTATTTTTTTAAACGTTAGGGTCTGTTTCCGTGGTGGTCCCATTATAATTTCATCGAGATCTAATTAGTATCTCTAGAGATATGGCGATAAACATCTCAAACTTGCTACTCAAATTGATTCGCGGGGCTTTGAAGTCGGTTGTTTTAGTTTTTAAACTATCTCAATTATTTAATCTATACTAATATTATAAAGAGAGAACATTTGTAGTTTTGTATTTTTGTATGTTTGTAATGATTTGGCTCAAAAACTACTGAACCGATTAAAAAAAATCTTTCACGAATACATTGAATGGACTTTCGGAATGAAAATAGGCTATATATTATCCCGTTTTAATCAAAGGTACATTCGTGGAGACCTAATTTGCAACCTAAGTCGGCAAAAAAACGGTCGAAAAAACACGTTTCTTACGAACGCTGCTTAATTGAAAATAGATAGAAGAATATTTTCTATGCAAGAGTTGTACAACTTAATAAGACCTACAAAAAAGTCCGCGACCGCATATGTATATCTCATATGTTGACTCACAGTAACCATTTTAATCTTAAAATTTTGGTTAAAAAATATTACATAACTTCCAAGGCTATTTTCAAGTATTAATCCTTATCCAAATAATTACGTTAATTAACTTGGCCACATATTATAGATTAAAATTGTCCTTTACAGTATATAATTCAAATGAAAACTATAGAAGATATCGCGAATTTCACATACACCCATCGCAAAATTAATAAAATATTTGCAGTGAAACCACAAATTAGGTCATAGTTACTAGGAAAATATTATTATAAGCCTATCTATGCTGAAGATCCCCACCGATCACAATCAATTTGAAGTCAATATAGTATAATAATATGATCTATTGTATAAAATAATATTCATCTATATTATATATAATTATATAATATTTTAAACCACCGTGACTGATCTATGTATAATCTTTTCATTAAAAGCATTCCAATGACTCTAAACACGACATTTAAAATCTGAGCTGTAAGTTGGTGAGGATTTGAGTATTCTGTAGAGTCCAGGAGATGTCCCAGCATCAGGTCAATGCTTCCATGTTCTTATAATATCGTTGAAGAAGAAGATTTTCGAATTAATCAGCCCTATGAAAGTTGATTTCATAGCGCAATTAACTAGAAAAAAGCTCATAGTTTTATAACGATTGAACGAATTTTCATGAATCAAAGCTAAGAAAACTCTCGATGAAGACATATATCAAACGAAAAAAAACTATTTATAATAAAAACAAAATCGGTTCATCCGGTTAGGTGCTAAGATGCTACAGACAGACACACAGATACACACGTTAAACGTATATTACCCCTACATTTTGCGTCGGGGGACGCCGTAAGGTTACGGCGGCAGATGTCCTCCTTGGTGGTAAGCTAATTTTTGGTAAATTTAATGATCCCACTACCACTGTACGAAAACTCATGATTCATGAATGCACATAAAACTTTCATTGGTAGGTATATAGCTAGGATTAGAACCAACAACCGTCGGGTCAGAATCAGGGTAACTATCCTTTACGCCAAAGGGCCGTCCAATATCACTACGTAAGTATTAAAAAACAAAGTCCATCACTGCGTCTGTCTGTCTGTTCGCAATAATCTCAATAGCTACTGAACGAATTATCATGCGGTTTTCACCAATAGCCAGAGTGTTTATGAGGAAGGTTTAGATGCATAATTCGTTAAGATTTTGTGTAAATTGGATGAAATATGATGATGATTGTTAAATATGTTAATATTTTATATTCGATGCAACAAACCGATGCAAATTTTGTAGGCATATAGGTTCTACCCGTGCAAAGCCGGGGCGGGCTGCCAGTACTAAATAGGCAAGTGTTTGACCACTATCTCACCTGATGTTAAGTGGCGATGCGATCGACGATTGATGTAGTTATATGAAGTTGATGTTAAATGAACAAACGTTCATAGCTTCTTTGGTTTATGAAAATTTGTTCAGCCATTTTTAGGCCTATGATCTTTTTTTCTGGACGATGTCGCTATAAAATCAACTTTTATAGGTCTGATCAATTCGTAATTCGGTATTCTCCTACTTCAACGACATTGTAAGAACATAGTAGCATTGACCTGATCCTAGGGCATCTCCTGGAATTTGCAGAATACTGAACTCTTGACCAACTTACATCAGAGATTTGGGCTCATTGGAATAGTCTCAATGAACAGATTATAAATAGATCTGTAGGGGGTAGTTTTTAATTGAAGTATTAAGTATTTAGTACACAAAACTGACATGACAATTGGTTTTATAAAATAAATGTATTTTTATATGTAATTTTAAATATAACAAACTGATACAAACAGATGAAGGCATATAATACCGAATTCGTTAAAATTTAAATGGGATCACCTGGGAAGGGTACTCTTTGGAACAAAAAAATAATTTTCCAAATCGGTTCAAACATCTTTGAGTAATCGGTGAACATACATAAAAAAAACCGACGAATTCAGAATGGTCGGCTAAAAATTAAAAACCACCCCTGACTGATCCATGTATAATCTGTTAATTTAGACAGAAGGAACTAACGTCGTAATAACTACCTGCATGCTAAATTTCAGCGCAACCCGAAACAATATTGGTTTTCAGACTTTGTTACCCCATTTCACCCTTTCAGGGGTGGAATTTTGAAAAAACCTGAAACACGTATTTACTTATTTTTAGGGTTCCGTACCTCAAAGGTGAAAAAAGGAACGCTTATAAAATCACTTTCTTGTCCGTCTGTCTGTCTGTCTGTCTGTCCGTGTGTCGCCACCAATTTTCTCAGCAATGGGTGGATCTAGCAAGTTGACATTTATACCAGATACTGAAGTCTATAGTCTCTATTAGGTGTATAGAAATCAAGGTCCTCAGTCAACACGATAAAAAGATATGGGCAAATTTAGGTTTTCACGAAAACTTGTATGTACCAAAATTTACCTTAATTTTCAACTTTTTTTATTTTTCGGAATTTTTCCTTTGCTTGTGTTGTAAGACCTTGCTTGTGACCAAAATTGGCAATTCTAGGTCAACCGGAAGTACCCTATAGGTTTTTGGTCGAAAACCTATAGGGTACTTCCCGTTGACCTAGAATCATAAAATTTGACAAGAAGCAAGGTCTTATAGCACAAATAAAGGAAAAATCCAAAAAATAAAAAAAGTTGAAAATTAAATGTTGTCCCCATACATACATACTTTCAGCCAGTAAAGAAAGGCCTATGAGTTATATGAGCGCTCATGCAATTGGTACTAACCAACGTTGGTTCGGAAGCCTCGGTGGGCGAGACCAACATTTAAAATGGGGATCGCGGAATCAAATCCTGCAGTTCCATTGCACACTCTCCGATGTGTATCCGATAAAAAACCGATAAGCAAGCAACTTTGCGGCGAGTCTCTTGCTTACTAGTAGGACGTCGCTGATGAGCTGATGACTAAGGCAGCATATGACAAATGTCAAGTTTCATTCATCAAGCAACAAATCCGAATGGAGTCGCTTGACGAATGGAACAAGCGTTACAAAGACAGCGACACCGCGGCCGTAACGAAGTCATTCTTCCCTGATGCAATTGCTGCATACCCTCTCGTAAGAAAATTAGAGTTAAATTCAATAACGACACAACTCTTTACGGGTCATGGTGACTTTTTATCATATCTGCACAGGTTTAAACTAAGAGAGAGTCCCGCATGTCCGTGTGATCATCTAAAAGAGGAAAGTGCTCTGCACGTAGTAGCCGAATGTCATCAAAAAAATTAAAAATTACATTAAAGGGAGCCATACAAAAATCTTATTTTTCCGGCAAATATTCTATCGGAACTCTACGTGTGCGAGGCTGACTCGCACTTGGCCAGTTTATCATTGTTTTTCATTGAATGTGGAAGCTTAGATGCTCAAAATAACCAAAAATCCTACATGCCCAACATATTGCTATTGTTCAGAAAGGTCTTCAGGAGTAAGCGCACAAAGTGAAGGCAACTGTCCCTTCTGCATATAGTGTATTTAGTCTTCTTCTCTTCTCAACAAGGTCATTAAGTGCATCTTTATCCACCGCTCCATTACCCCAGCATTCGACAATTTATCAAAATGTCGTTTATCATTGCATTCGAGTGCAGTGATTAAGAGCGGGGTAAGTGAACGCGGATGCACTTTTCCATACAAATGTATTCCCCCGTTTCCTCCCTGGAAAATGCTTCTAGAGCAAAATTTGTTTCTAGAAAAATCAAGGTCTGCTGTAACTACGCCCCTATCATTTGCTTTTTTGACCAACGAATTGCAAAAAGAAATATAAGCATTCTAATCTCCACTTTAATATTTTTTTTTTAGTTTTAATTTTTTTAGTTCATTTTAACAGTTTTAAGACAGACTTGTCTCTGTAAGACAAGGCTGTCATAAAACTTTCGTGCCTCTAGTTAATATTAACTAAAAAATGTAAAACTTAATAACTAAGCGACTAGACGAGAAGACGAGGTGCGTCGACTACGTTGCTAGATAGTTTTGTCACAGTTTTACATTGTAAAACTGTGGTTTTGTGTTGGTCTACAGTCGTTATTCAGACTTGCCGCCATGCATAGGGATGCAAGGTTTTTAAAAATATCGATATATATATCGAATAAAGTTGATATTGATATATCGATATATCGGCCTGCTTGACCGACATATCGATATTTCTTCATTTTTGTAAAGCATTCATTTTTTTATTACAAATAGCGCAAATGGCATCACCATCTTCTTTTTGGAAATACGACCACAATTTACTTCTCTTCATATTTAACAGTAAATGCAAATATGTAATCTCAACAATGTTAATTGTTGAGATTATTAGACGTCACGCTCAGTCATATCACCACACCACAGACCACAACAACACTCGCCCACCACAGATTAGAGTAGAGAGAACAAATGAATGTTTTTTGATAGTCAGTGTTGCCAGTAACGACGTTTTACTCGATCTTATAAGTATTTTAATTTGCGCAGGTTTTTAGATATTTATTAAGATAAATTGAGTTTTTCGATATTGATATATCGATATTGGCGTATCGTCGATATCGATTACTATCGATAATTTTAGACCTCGATATATCGATATTTACCGGTTTTCCGATATATCGTTGCAAGCCTAGCCGTGCAAAGGGACAACTTTGTCTACGAGGCGTTACGTTTGAAGTGTGCGCGTCTTCACGTGTTTTGTACAGCAGAAGTATGTTTAAAGATGTCGTAACTATGGTCTACGTGAAATCAACATGTACAAATATTTGCTATAGAATATTTAATTTTCAGACTTTGAAATGAGAAGGCTTATAACAGAACAACCCCTGGCAACATCCAATTTCTGATAGCGTACACGCCAATCGCAACTTCAAAATGTATGAGCATGACATGTGTTGTGGAAAAAGTAATGTCACCACATAACATTTTGAAGTGGAGCTTGGCGTTAACGCTTATAGAAATTACAAATACAAATAACATTATTGGCTTCATTTTGGTGCGCAATATACATATGAATCCGTAGGCTCTCGAACTAGCATAGCAGTGTCTCGAGAACCAGTGGAAACTGGATTTCATATAGTGGGCAGCATAGGGTTTTCCTTAAATCTTACCACCCATTTTATAAAATTGTGACAGTAAAAAATAAAACCGGCAAGTGCGAGTTGAACTCGCGCACCGAGGGCTCCGTACGAACTTGTCAAAATAGATAAAAAAAAAACAATCTGAATACAATTTATCAAGATCTGATGTCTTATCTGTTATGTATCTTCAGAGATATGAAAATCAAATATGTTTTTAAACGATATTAATGGTTTGACATTTGAAAGGCATAGTGTCGTATGTAAAATTACTCATAAATTTTCTGCCACGGGTGAGAAGGTTATTTAAAAGGTTTTAGTACATCAGCTCACGACCTTGTCCATATTTAAAAAACGTTATTAAACATAATTTGAAATTTCATATTAATGTATAAATTAATAAAGCATTAAATAGTTATTGGCGTGAAAGTGGTTAACCTTTCTTTACATGCTGATTATGAAGTTAAGTTAACACAATTATTTAAGGTCGTTTACCGAAAACCGACATTAAATATCACACTAGTAATTTCCAGTAGCAAGTTTGAGGTGTTTATGTCCATATCTCAGGAGATACTCATCAGATCTCGATGAAATCTAGATGATTACAATAGTATCAAAGGGGAAGAATAGACTCTAAAAAAATCAAACTACAAAAAGGCACAGATTATATATAATAGTTACTAGGTAACAAATATTAAAAAATATTTGTTACCTCAGTAGAACCTCAGAGAACCTCCTCTTTTTTCTTGTTTTTTTTTTCATCATCAACATAATCAGCCGGTGCCGGTCCACTGCTGGACGTGGTCAGAATTGTATATAATAATGGACAATCATGTAAGCAGTGAATACGCCTATCGTTATACATATAATTATAACCATTAGAATATATATATCTCGACATCAGAGGCATTAGGTCGGATGTATAGATCCGCCCAAAATGACTTTTTAATACAGCGATATTAAGGTTTTGTTTCTCTTTCTAACAATCTGACCTTGATATTTCTATCTTATACCGTTGACAAGATACGCAGATGCATAAAGTCGGATTTACAGACTTTTTGAAATGCCTGGGCGCCATAAGTTTCCATGTTTACTCTCAGCTCTATGCACCAAATAATTAAACGTTGTATGAGCCGTATTTCAACATACACTTTTATGTATTTAAAATTTTTGGTCTCACATACTGGACGTATCAGCAGATAAGCCTTTATGCATCAAAAGATAAATATGGAGAAAAAAGTTTGTTAATTTTATTTCTGCTCGCCTGTAAAGTAATACTTACAAAATCCTCGTTCTAATAGCTATAAAGCTACTGATAGCACACTTTATGCCTTAGTAGCGTTAAGCAAATTTTTTTAAAGCATTATGCTTTTTTTTGAAGATACGCACTATTATACTTCCAGCCTTATGCATGAAATAATTAAAAGTTTTATGAGTCGTATTTCAACATAAAATTTTATGCATTTTAAATGTTTGGTCTTACATACTGGACGCATCAGCAGATAAGCCTTAGTGCATCAAAAGACAAAAATGACGAAAAAAAATTGTAAATTTAATTTTTGCTCTCCTGTAAAGTAAGAGTTTTGTACATCCGACCTAATGCATCTGATGTCGAGATATGTGTATACATACATATTTTGGAGCAAGCTAGTTTTGATTTCTCTGGGAGCTAAATAGGCTCTTCTTGATGCCACCCATTATGGTCACCGCCCATGTTCACTATTATCGTCATGTTTGCACGTACAGTGACAGCAGACGTTTCTATCGAGAGGAACAGCTTCCAGCACCATTCCTCTCTTACATTTAACGCACTTCTGACTGAGTGAAGATGGCATTGACCCTGACAGCCGACACCAACTCGCAGCATAAATCATTATCAACTCTATACGGCCTCATAGCCTTGCAATTGAAATCTAAAGAGAATCTTCTCTGTCATATATATAATAGAATAAAAGAAGAAAGAAAATAGTACAAATTAAACAACGGGTTAGTATAAAAAAAACAATACTTTAAATATATATCACTAATAACGTAATCACTAATGAATAAACTATAATAATATTATGTATATATATATATATATATATATATAGAATATATATATAGAATACTAGCTGACCCGGCAAACGTTGTTTTGCCATATAAATAAATGGCTATTAAAAAATAATGGTTGATCGTAGAAGGGTGAAAATTGAGGATTGTATGTATTTTTGTATGTTGTATCATAAAAAAATAGAAATTAAAAATTTTGTCTAAAAAATAAAAAATAAATTTAGGGGTAAAAATTTAAAAAAAACCCCTAACATTCAGGGAGATGAAAAATAGATGTTGGCCGATTCTCATAGATACCGGATAAACACAAAAAATTTCATCAAAATCGGTCAAGCCGTTTCGGAGGAGTATGGCAACGAAAACTGTGACACGAGAATTTTATATATTAGATAATAATACTACTAATAAACTAACCAAAATAATGTTTCCGAAATAACAAAATAGCTCTTTCACTCGCATAACTAACGCATTCTATAACATTCATTATGTCAAATTAGTACCTAATAAAGCATGAAGGAGAAAAATAAATGAATCGATAAATACCTTTGCATATTTAATGTTTGTATAATAAAGTAAATAGGTAAGCATCTGTGTATAAGAGTTGAAACGAAGTTCTTCCATTCGTAGTCTAAGTGAAGAAATTATCATCATGAGGCTTTTAATATGCCTATTAGTGTTAAATGCTATTGTATATACTAACTGTCATTGTAAGTTTTTTTACTATTTTTTGATGTGGACAACGTCTAAAAAAGCGATGAACGCTGGCTGCATGCACGGAAAAGTGCCCCGTTACGCTCATGGTCCCGTTACGCTCATTGTACGCTTGCGCCGCATCTATGTTTTGTTATGACGTTGTCACGTCAAACTATCGTCCGTAAACCAACTTTACAGACAACCATCTTTTTTTGTATTAAGTAATTGATCACTGCTGGACATAGGCCTCACCTATGGCACGCCACTAAACTCGATAACAAGCACGCGCTTTCGTACTGTGGCACAATACACTACATACACACACAATATTTTAAGATCGTTTACAAAACGAAAAATACCGACTTCACATGCCGCGATAGTGAAAATATCCACTGTCATCAAGGCATCAAATTTGTTTATATTGTTTGTCTTCATATCTCCCGAGATGATTGTCATATCTCGATAAAATTTGAATCGGACCAAACGGCCCTCCCGTTTGGATTTCTTAAAAGATTTTTTCAAATCGGTTAAAATTTGACGGAGTCTAGGTAAAAAACATTAAATAAAAAAATAAAAATAATACAGTCGAATTGAGAACTTCCTTTTTTTGTGAAGTCGGTTATATAAATCGCTTATCCCGAAGAGCCTGGTAGAGATAGTGAGACTAACCTACATATTTAAATTATTGCATTGGTCCTTGATACGTGTGCAAATTTTTAAAATGATCGGACTTTTTGAAGAGAGTGAAATCAAGTTCAAAGATTCCGTGACATATACATAGCAGACGAAGCTAATAAAAGCGTGTTAAAAATACTATGAGTAGTTAAATTACAATTTTTTCTTACTTATTTTAATTCCTTATTCCCTAACACAGATTGGGGTAGCAAGCTAAGTTGGTTGACTGACAAGAAGGGCGATGACTCTGATAGCGATGATTCAAGTGATTCAACTGGCGGTGGTTTAATCGGTAACTTGTTAAGTCACTTGCTTGGCGGTGGCTCAACTGGCGACGATGGCGATGGTTCCACTGACGATGGATCCACTGGAAATGGTTCCACTGGCGATGGCACAACTGGTGATTGCTCAACTGGCGATGGTTCCACTGGCGATGGCTCAACTGGCGATGGTTCCACTGGCGATGGCTCAACTGGCGATGGTTCCACTGGCGATGACACAAGTGGTGATTGCTCAAATGGCGATGGGTCCACTGGCGATGGCTCAACTGGCAATTGTTCCACTGGTGATGGCTCAACTAGTGATTGCTCAACTGGCCATAACTCAAGTGGCGATGGTTCCACTGGTGATGGCTCAACTGGCGATGGATCAACTGGCGACGGTTCAACTGGCGATGGCTCAACTGGCGATGGTTCCACTGGCGATGGGTCAACTGGCTATGGCTCAACTGGCGATCGTTCAGTCGGTGAATGGCTAAGTTGCTTTCTTGGCAGTGGTTCAACTGGCAATGATGGCGATGGTTCCACTGGCGATGATTCCACTGGCGATGGCTCAACCGGTGATGGCTCAACTGGTGATGGGTCCACTGGCGATGGCTCAACTGGCGATGGTTCCACTGGCGATGGCTCAACTGGCGACAGCTCAGCTGGAGATTGCACAACTGCCAATAGCTCAACTGACGATGGTTCCACTGGCGATGGCTCAACTGGCGATGGGTCAACTGGTGATGGTTCTACTAGCGATGGCTCTACTAGAGATGGCTCAACTGATGATTGCACAACTGGCGATGGCTCAACCAGCGATGGGTCCACTGGCGATGGCACAACTGGTGATGGCTCAACCGGCGATGGGTTCACTGGCGATGGCTCAACCGGTGATGGCTCAACGGGTGACGGCTCAACTGACGATGGGTCTACTGGTGATGGCTCAACTGGCGATGGCTCAACTGGCGATGAGTCCATGGGCGATGGCTCAACTGGCGATGGTTCCACTAGCGATGGCTCAACCGGCGATGTCTCAACTAACGATGGGTCCACTGTCGATGGCTCAACTTGCGATGGATCAATTGGCGATGGTTCAACTGGCGAAGGTTCCACTGGCGATGGCTCAACTGGCGATGGATCAACTGGCGATGGCTCAACTGGAGATGGCTGTACTGATGCATTCGAAAGATTTAAGGATAGGCTCTTTGCAATATTATCATTACTGCTAAAGGTAAGGTAAATACTATATTTACTAAGGCATTTCACATCCAGACAATCGATACCATCTAAGCCACATCGTCACATAACATCAGATGAGATGTAGTTTACTTTATGCCTGTTAGAAAAAATACACAAAAATCACTGCAGCTGCATGTATGAACAGTTCTATTATTAAACTTTAAGTGGTTAAACAAACCGCAATAAGAAGGAAGTTCTCGATTCTTCTACTCTACTTTCCTAGTCATAATTATGCATGCAAAAGTTTGCATGTTTGTTATTCAATCAAAACAATAGCTTTTATCCCGATACATTAGATAAATATTGTTTTTCGCAGGCGAAACCGCGAGGCAATACAGTATATATTGTTTTATTTCTGTATGTTACTCGTTTTTTCCGCCAATTGTGAACCGACTTAATTGTGTTTCCCTTTTCTGTGTTCTATTAGTTTATTCTAGGCCTAGCGTGCTTACCATCTTTAACCGCATCATCACTCACCAACAGGTGAGATAGTGGCCAAAGGCTAGCCTATAAGATATTAAAAAAATTAACTGACTTCACAAAAAAGGAGGAGGCAATTCGTCGGAATCTTTTTTTTATGTATGTACACCGATAACTCGATGCCAGAACCGATTTAGAAAATTCTTTTTTTTTTAAAGGGGTACTTTCCCGGGTGGTCCCATTTAAATTTTAACGAAATCTGTAGAGCGATTTTTAATATATCAACATTAGTATTAGCATATAAAAGATAATAATGTATTACGATGCATTTATATACCTCGACGACATATTACTTACTGCTGGCTACTTTGACTAGCACCTTTTTCAAAAGATCATAAATTATATCGCTATCTGATAAACTAAGTATCTTTATACATATAAAGAAATTTCACGGGCAAACTATTCATGGGTGGTATAAGTTCGATGTTCCGCCTGACTTGCTACCGAAAAGTAGCTCACCACCATCAAAGAGAAAATCTGGCAAAAATCCTTAAGTGGTTCTGGCAGCACAGTCCTTGAGGATAAGACCATTATACTCCTATCATCATCACCATCCTGGACCACATCATCGCTTATCACCAGGCGAGATAGTGGCCAAACGCTAGCCTATCAGATAAAAGAAAAACCTAAAAATGTTAATTGAAAATTACTCAAGCGTCATGTCAAGTCGGTTGTTTTACTTTTTCTTTTTTTTAAACCACGTTATTGTTTTTCAGCATATACTCAAAACTACAAATGGCAATGTTGTTGTCTCTCCACTAGCGATATGCTATGAATCAATAGCATTTGGAATTGCTTCTACAAAAAATTCAACGACTCTCAATGAAATTCTTAATGCTCTAGCACTCTATTCCCAAGAAGAGGTACGTAACATAAAATATTATTCAGGAATTATCAGGGTACTAAAAACAATATAATATTAACTGAATTATTTTTAAGAAAAAAAATGGTAATCCTCATTTCCAGCCCCCTGATTCTCAATCATTCGGAAACCTAATCGGATTCGGAAATTCATTTTTAACTCTGAATATCTTCGAGCATTTACCAATGGAGATGTTAACGCAAGGCGTACCCCTCTGCTGGCCATATAGCCATTTTTGGCCATATGAGCGTGCGTTACTACGCTGTATTTTTAATAATGTGTGCGTGTTTCAAGCTAGTGTGCGGGATCGCTAAAGTGAGTGATTTGTGTGTGTGCAATGCGAATTTACCTCGTCCCCCGTAATTGTCGGCAAAAAATAATGTTTGCGGATCACAACGTTAACATCTCCTTTGGTAAATGCTCGAAGCTGAATATTGATAAATCCGTAAGCTATTTTGTCGCGGAAACCTTCCCAGTTAGTATCACTGATTTTTCTCGAATTGAAATATCAAAAATAACAGACTGGAGCATTATGGATTGCAAAGATCCAAGTCGAAGTAAAGGCAGTTTCCGAATCCCAATTTGCTTCCGAATGATTGAGAATAGCCCTACTGGGGTGAAATCTCTTGAGTTGATATCGATGCGTTCCTTCAACACCTGTCTTCTGATAATGCACAATATACATCATTAAATCGATGTTCTACCTGACTTGCTACCAAAAAATAGCTAACCACCATCAAGGATAAGAAAATCTGCCGCCATATCCTCACGGTGTACCGGCAGCACACAAAACTTGAGTATTCTAGGCTTAACGTGTTCACCATCTTCGAACACATATTTGCTTACCACCAGGCAAATTAGTGGTCAAACGGTAGCTTAAAAGATAAAAAAAATATTTAGTTTTATAATTGTTTGGTAAAATGTACATATAATAATATTCATGCATCCCTACATTAATCTGGGAATTAAACATGTGTTTTAAGTGTGATGTTCGACGTCTAGATTAAAGCTGAATGGCTCAATACTTTAGTTTTTTTTTTGTAAATTCAAAGCAATAAGTTATGTTTCTGTTATATTAATAATGATTAATGAATTATGATCTATTTAATGTTATTAGACGTGTGTAGGTGCAATTTTTTAATTTGCCCATATACTGAATAAATGCTTTGACTTTTGACTTTTTTGACTTGACATTAAATGTTGTATTGTACGGTACGAGCTTCGAGCATTTACTAATGGAGGTGTTAACGCAAGGCGCTCCCTTTGCTGGCCATATAGCCATTTTTTGCCATATGAGCGTGCGTAACTACGCTGTATTTTTAATACTGTGTGCGTGTTTCAAGCTAGTGTGCGGGATTGCTAAAGTGAGTGATTTGTGTGTGTGCAATGCGTGTTTACCTCGTCCCCCGTAAGTATCGGCAGAAAAAAATGTTTGCGGATTTCAACGTTAACATCTCCATTGGTAAATGCTCGAAGGGTACGAGTATTTAACAAGATTGCTGTTTTTTACAAGATTTTATTTAGTTTAACCTGTCCCGATGTTTGTCATCAAATCTTCCAAATTAAACTTGATCCACTTTCCGGTTACTGATTGAGCTAAAATTCTGCATACATGTGTAAATCGCGTGACAATGCAATATTATGATGACATGGTGCTGATTCGATGATGGAGCTGGAAGGTGGCCAAAGGAACTCCTAAACTACTCATGTTATTGTAGCCAAATCGATCGCACAAACACCATTAAATACTTAGATATAAATATCGATGAAAACCTAACTTTTAAAAATCACATCACAGATTTATCTGCTCGATTAAGAAAATTGATCTTTGTGATGAAGAATCTTCGGGACTGCACACCACTGCCTCTATTGCGTCAAATTTACCTGGTCTTATGTCAGTCAGTCATACAGTACTGTGTTTCAATATGGGGTAGTGCTGGAAAGACATACATGTTGAACAGTCAAAGAGCTCAGCGAGCCCTCATAAAAGTTTTGCTGCGTAAACCATTTCGATATTCAACTGATTGTTTATATGAAGAATTTAAGGTACCTGAGTGTGCGCCATCTTTTTGTTCTCAACGCAACTCTCAAAACGCACAAACAACTTAAAAACCGCTTGGATTTTGATGAGACTATGGAGAGACGCGCCTTTCGGTTACCGATCCCGCGAATTACATCATTGTTAGCAAGACGTTCTCCTGCGTACTCTCACCTACACACTTATAACAAGTAAGCAAAGCTTGCAAAATTAATAAACTGGCCAAGTGCAAGTCGGACTCGCACTCGTACGGTTCCATTTTACCACTTTAGACGCGCCTATCTTTCAAATGATTGACTTTGAGAAAAAATAATTTTAGAAACCTCAATGTCATTTTTGGAGATCTATCCATAGACACCCCACCCCACACGTATATGTTTGAAGAAAAAATTTTTTTTTGTTTCAGTTCCATGTACGGGATGCCCCCCTTGAACTTTTATATTTTTCATTTTTGTATAAAAATCGGAAAGCGGTTCACAGAATACATCTACCTACCAAGTTTCAATTCTGTAGTCCTAACAGTTCCGGAATAAAATGGCTGTGACATACAGACGGACAGACAGACAGACAGACAGACAGACAGACAGACAGACATGACGAATCTATAAGGGTTCCTTTTTTGCCATTCGGCTACGGAACCCTAAAAACTTGTCCTCTCACGCCTGTAAAATAGCTGTAAGATAATGGTTACTCAAACTTAATTACGCAGAAACTGAAGAGCTATGTCAATCCGCTAGCTTATAAAGTTTTCACGCTGGTACATAGAAATGAACACGCACAAACACACACACAGACACACACACACACACACACACACACAAACAAACACACACATACACAAACACACACATCCACACAAACACACGCACACACACGTACACGCAAGCACACACACACACACACACGCACACACACAAACGTACGTATAATTACATTTTCATTTGTTTCCAATTACTTGTTGCCATTGTATTTTTAATAAATGTAAACATAGTATGCAACATAGAAATATGAATAATAAATTATTCATATTTCTATGGTATGCAAGAACTAAAACCTTCATGTATAACCATACTCGAGCCTCAAGATACAGGCCCCGTGCCTAGTTTGAGACTCACTGTCAAACCCGGTTTAATTTTAAGACAATCGCTCTTTTATAATTAGTTAAACCTTTGTAAATCATTTTGGCATTAAAAAAAAAATTAAAAAAATATTCGCGTCGTGTTTGGGCTCGTTGGATTTGACTTGACTTACTCGGTCCTAGGTTATGTAAAATCTTGTGTTTAAAAAGGTTTTTATATATTACTTCTTATTTTTCAGCTCTACATTGTGCTGTCTCAATTGAATAAACATATTATATCAAATGAAACTGAAGGCACCACTCTTACCGCCCACGGTAACTGTTGCTTCGCAGATAAAAAATATATTGTATCTTATTGGTTCAAACAAATCTTTAAATACCTTATCATGGGCAAAGCTGGAAATATAAATGTACACGAGAAATATGAAGCATACGATATAATGAGAAGAGCAGTAAGTTGTTATTATTTTATTTATTTAAATACACTGGCCAAGTGCAAGTCGGACTCGCACTCGTAGGGCTCCGTACCACACCACAGTATTTTATAAGATTGAGCAAAAAATACCACTATCATTTTTCGCCAGCAAAAAATAATAATTAATAAACATTTTATTTCTTATAACGCCATCTAACTTCTAACAAAGGAGTTAGGGGTCGACATTTCAATATAACGCCATCTATGGGACGTTTACCTAACTAAGCGTTCATAGATGGCGTGAAATGCCGAAAAAAACACGTTTCTTGTATGGGGACCCTCTATTATTTTTAACTTTATTCTGTTTTTAGTATTTGTTGTTATAGCGGCAACAGAAATACATCATCTGTGAATTTCAACTGTCTAACTATCACGGTTCATGAGATACAGCCTGGTGACAGACGGACAGACAGACAGATGGACAGCGGAGTCTTAGTAATAGGGTCCCGTTTTAACCTTTGGGTACGGAACCCTAAAAACGAAAATAAACTGGCCAAGAGTATTATATTATTATATTATATTATATTTTATGGAGTATTTTATGAATATCATTTTTCGCCAGCAAAAAATTAACTTTGTTTTTCATAGTGTTTGTATGAAAAACAAAGTTATATTTGCAGTTGCTATGTCTCAAAAACTGCTGACTTTATCTCATTCAAACCAATGTTCACCAATCAGGTAACCTAGGAAGGCTGAAAAATAATTTATTGTCGTTAACAAATCGAAAAAAAACCGACTTTGAATGTCGCGCTACTCATTTTCAGTATCAATTTTGAGGTGTTTAATTACATACCTCTGGAGATACTTATCATATCTCAATAAAATTACAAGAATTTTCCATATTGGTTAATAAATAATGGAGGTCTGAGATAACTAACATAAAAGAAATCTCCTACTTTTTAGGGTTCCGTAGCCGAATGGCAAAAAGCGGAACTCTTAAAGATTCTTCATGTTTGTCTGTCTGCTGTCTATCCGTCCGTCTGCGTGTCCTTCCGTATGTCACAGCCATTTTATTCCGAAACTATTAAAACTACACAGTTAAAACTTGGTAGGTAGGTGCATTCTGTGAACCGCTTTGCAATTTTTGTACAAAATTAAAAAGAAATAAAAGATTAAGGGGGATACATACTTCCCATACATGGAACTGAAACTAAATTTTTTTTTTTATCTAAACTTTACGTGCTTTACTTTACCATTACGTCTATCGATAGGTCTTTAAAAATTACATTGAGATTCTTAAAACAAACCATTTTTTCTCAAAGCCAATCATTTGAAAGATAGACACTTCTAAAGCGGCATTAAGTCTGTTTTTACATTTTGTAAACAATGATAAATTATTGACCCTAATATTCTGCTAAACAATTTAATTTCAGCCAATTTAAATGAACGAGACTCGAAAAGAGCGAGATGCAGCTATATAGCTGTTATTGTTCGGTCAGTTGACAATGAGTGTGACTCTTTGTCTTTTTAACCGACTTCAAAAAAAGGAGGAGGTTTCTCAATTCGACCGTATATATATATATACAGTGTGGAAATTAAACTCAGGCCCTGGAGGGAAACTACTTTAAATCCTTAAGCTAGCTCATTTTACTTAAAGGAGACATTCCTTTATATTTGAAAAGAAACAAATCTGCATTAAAAGATTTTTTAAAACTCGCTTGCTTCGCCCGGGACTCGAACCAACTAAAATTAAAAAAAATAAACACTCTTTATTTTATTATACTAATCGGTAGTATTAATGTTCAGGATAAAGTTTCTCTAAAAAATGTTTGGTTACTGTTCACTTTTAACAAGTAATGTTGAAATCTTCGATAAGAAAATTGTTCAATGGTGGTGTAGGCTCGATGGCTCAGTGAAGCTACAAATGAACTCAAATAAACAAAAATATGCACCCACCGTCAAGTCCATTCCATTTTCAAGTACTTCACGCTTTTTGTATCACACACCATCAGTCTTTAGACACTTCACTTCCGTGTTTTCGTAGTTTATTGTAATAGTGTTTACTGGATCGAGGCATCCGCGGCGCCGGCGCTTATTTTGTATGTTTTTTCGCGGTAACCAATCGCGGTCAGAGGTGAGCGATGATCACACGACGAACGTCTTTTTTATATTGGCGGGCGCGGCCGGGCAGCGGCGCGCGGGCGGGTGTTTTTGCTGCGTTCCGTTTCTCGTAGGTGCAGCGAAATATTTGACGAGTATTAAAATTTTGGGTTGCGGTCCCTACATTTCCCCCCACCGAAATCCGACAGGATTTCCCAGTTATAATTCCAAGTTGGAAATAAATAAATACTGTGTTGAAAGGTGTATTGAATAACAAAATATTAATGTAGATGTAGGGTGTCACACTGAGGTGTAGTGTTAAGTAAATATAAGGTTACACTAGATAGATTAGTACTACAAGTATGTAAATTATAGAGAGTGGACTGTATAGTATATGAAACTTAAAACTAGATGGGTTGACCTTTGTAAGATAAGTTAGAGAATAGAGACTTCTAATCATCCTGCTCCAAGGGGAGCGGGCTGAGCTTAACTACGGGTCTTGTGAATTCACTGTGTTTGGTTCGAACACTAACGACACGCGTCACATTGTCTGGGCCTGTGTATAGCTTAGTGACTCTGCCTAGTACCCACTGAAGGGGCGGTGCGTCCGAGTTTATAAGCACTAGATTGCCGACCTTCAGATCTCGACAACCTTTGGTCCACTTTTGGCGGGTTTGAAGTGTGTGAAGGTAATCTTTGCGCCACAGACGCCAAAACTGTTGGGCTATCTGTTGTACCGCCTGCCACCTACTCAGACGATTTATAGGGAGACTAGTTAGGTCATACTCTGGAGCATCTAACAATCCGCGGCCTACTAAGAAATGTGCTGGAGTAAGTATCTCGAACTCGCTGGGGTCCGAGGACAGAGCGCAAAGAGGGCGAGAATTGAGCACGGCTTCAACTCGCGCAAAGAGTGTTGTTAACTCTTCAAATTTTAGCGTCCTGCTTCCGATGGTTCTTTTTAAAAGTGACTTTGCCGATTTAATGGCTGCTTCGTAAAGACCGCCGAAGTGACTACCTGTTGGAGGGTTATGCTTCCATTGAACTTGACGTTTGGTAAACTCGCCTGAGATATCATCCGTGTTGGATTCTAAGAATTGTGAGACTTCAGCTAACTGTTTACCGGCTGAAACGAAGTTCGTCGCATTGTCTGAGATTAGCGCCTGACATAATCCACGTCTTGCTGTAAAACGGTCAAATGATGCCAGAAAGCATTCTGTGCTAAGTGAGGATAAAGTCTCTAAATGTACCGCGCGAGTAGCACAGCAAACGAAAATGCATAAATAAGCCTTGGTGATGCGAGCATTTCTACGAATGGACTCTTTTGTTAAAAATGGACCCCCTATGTCAAGACCTACCGAATGGAAGGAGTGAATATCTTCCGTTCGAAACTTAGGTAACTGTCCCATTAGAGGTTGCCTGACTGTCGGTCTTACTTTAAAACACGCTATGCATTTGCTTGTGCGTAGTCTGACTATGCTACGAGCGGACACAATCCAGAACTTTTGACTCAATATACTCTGTAGGGTACGTGGTCCTACATGTAAATAAAGCACATGGTAATAATCGATCAGACAATTAGTAAAATTGCATTTTTTAGGAAGCAATACAGGATGTTTTTTGTCGAACGAAATCTCTGCGAGCGAAAGTCTACCCCCCACCCTGAGGAGACCATGGGGGTCAACGAAGGGGTTGAGCTTTTGCAGAGACTGCTGCGGCTGAAGGCTCTTTGATATCGCGATTATATCGGCGGCAAAGTGGTGCTGTTGCACGGATTTTATGATGACGTCACGTGCGTCTTTTAAGTCACTTAGAGAAAGTTTAGTGCGCTCGGATTTAGGTGTGCGACAATTCGTGATGAATTTTCGAATCCGAGCTACGATATTGACTAATTTCGTGTAGTTAGAATATCTCTCAGAAAGCTCATAGATGAGATTAGAGGACTCCTCCGACGTTACCAGCGCCATAGTGTTAAGGGAGGTTTTTAGTTCGGGAGGATTGACGTCTCTGAACTCATCTATAGCGCGTACTGGCCATCGCTCACTTAGTAGCCAGCTGGGACCATTAAGCCATTCGGGATTTGAGAGAAGCACGGACGGCGTCGCACCCCGGGAACAGATGTCGCTCGGGTTACTCTCACCACTTACATGGAACCAATTAGTACTGGGAACTGTGTCCAGTATTTTTGTTACTCGAGTGGCCACGAATGTTTTAAGCTTGTAGCTTGGTGTGTTAAGCCAAGCCAGTACTACAGAAGAATCAGTAAACAACAAGATGTCGTTGATACTGATAGCTCGCTCCTGAAGAATACCTGTGACATACTTGACGAGTTTGGCGAGCAAGTGGGCTGCCATTAGCTCGAGTCGTGGTACAGATACCGTTTTCAGCGGAGCCACTTTTGATTTAGCAATTAGAAGGCTCGTTTTGCTATCACCGTCGTCGTTAGTCGTGTGTAGGTATATCTGAGCCGCGTACCCGAGGGTAGACGCGTCAGCGAACGCGAAAATACGAGAGGTCGTACTTTGCGATACCATCACGTGACGTTCGTGTCTAAGTTCGGAAAGTAGAGGTAGCTCCCGAACGAAGGCCCGCCATTCTGTTTCAAGGTCAACAGGCAAGCGCTGGTCCCAATCGAGTTTCAGGGCCCAGATCTTCTGCATGAAACATTTGGCATAAAATATGCAGGGTGCAACAAAACCGAGAGGATCGAATAAACGACCGATCTGTGATAGAACGGTGCGTTTTGTGACCTCGTAATCATACTTCATCGTTCTGAAGGAAAAGCAGTCCGTTCCTGGTAGCCACTGAAGACCCAAAACCTTGAGTGACAAATCTTCATCATCGTCAAACTCAATCGGAGTTTCTCGGTGATCTTCAGGGACCGCGGCCAGCACCTGAGCACTATT
The DNA here is from genome assembly GCA_954871355.1 of Cabera pusaria. Taxonomy (NCBI): domain Eukaryota; kingdom Metazoa; phylum Arthropoda; class Insecta; order Lepidoptera; family Geometridae; genus Cabera; species Cabera pusaria. The sequence goes on from OX940891.1 coordinate 3,719,589, forward strand.
ACTAGCCCACTTACATAACAGGAAGCCAGCACTCTGCAACAGCTCGCGTAGATCCTTCTGCAGCTGGAGAGCGTCATCCTCTGTGGGTTCCGACCATAGTAGGTCATCCATGAAGAATCCACTTTTAAGAACTCGAGCTGCAGCTGGATACGTATCTGCGTGTTCGTCGGCTAAAGTATGCAGTACCTTGATGGCCAGATACGGACTACTAGCGACCCCATACGTGACAGTCGCCAGCTCGTAAACCTGAACCGGTTGATCTGTTGAGTGGCGCCACAGTATGTGTTGATAAGGCCGTTGGTCTTGATGTATCAAAATTTGTCTGTACATTTTACAGATGTCTGCGGATATACAAACAGCATGTAATCGGAAATTTATTAATATCTGATTAATATCCGCCTGAAGTTTCGGTCCCGCTAGAACCACGTCATTAAGTGACTTGTGATTAGCAGTTTTTGTCGACGCGTCGAACACGGTACGCAGCTTGGTGCTGGTGCTCGTCGGTTTGAGAATACAAAAATGCGGGATCAAATACTTGGAATCCACGTTTTGTAAATTACCTAAACACGTCATGTGACCTAAAGACTCATAGTCGGACATGAATTTGTGATATTCACACTTTAATTGAGAGTCGCGGTCGAGACGCGCCTCTAAATTAGTCAATCTCCGTAACGCCACCTGTCGAGAATCGCCGAGACTGTGGTCCGGCCGAAACGGATACCTAACAACGTATCTACCGGTGTTCGGATCGCGACTATGTTCGTGCGCGAACAACTTTTCTGCTAATACGTCGTCGGGTTTCTTTGGTTGTTCCGACGGTACGTTCTCGACTTCCCAGAACGCGTTCATCACCCGGTCTAAGTTATCCGTACTAGAAAATCCGGAAAAAGCGTGGTTATCCGAGTCTAAACTCTTTTTATTGCTATCGCGCCAATCTATTTGACCGGTGATAACGTATCCGAAGATAGACTTTAATATCACGGGCAAACCCGGGCGTTCCGGTAGTATTTTATCTCCGTCGTATAGGTAAGGAAATAAGTCGCCTGCTATCAATAAGTCCACCGGCGCGGGCCGATGAAACGCTGGGTCCGCTAACTCGATATTCTGATAACGATCTAAAATATCAAGAGGTAACCTAACTGTCGGTAGATTGCCGGCTATGTTCGCGACGATAACCGCGTCCGTATTAAGAACGGGCGATGTATCGTGTCGCGGTTTTATTGCGAGCGAGGTTTGACCAAAGTTATCAACTTGGTTCCCGCCTAGACCGATCGTTCGAACATCGCATCTACGACGAGGTAATCCTAGCCTCTTCGCACAACTATGTGTTATATAGCTTGACATAGCGCCGCTGTCTATAAGTGCGCGCACGCAATGGAAGTGTCCCCATGCGTCCGCGACGTGTACGACCGCGGTGCCAAGCAGGACTGTCTGATCAGTCGAACATGTGAGACCCACAACGTTCCCTTGACACGTGACTGAGGAGTCGATGTGAAGAGAGCTGTGGTGCCTCTTTTTGCAGACCGTACAACAATGTTTGGACGGACAATCAGCGCTGGTGTGATTATCACGCAAACAGTTCTCACACAAACTGAGCTCTTTGACTTTGGCAGTGCGTGACTCAGGTGTAAGCGCGTTGTAGACTGCACAGCGATAGATAGCGTGTGGCATTGGACAACACGGACAGACGTTGGATTTCTGCCGTTCGACAACGTTGTTCATGCTGGCCACAGCTGCGGTCATAGTAGGTTTATAACCGTGTTGTGTGGTCGTATCCTTGTTTGAACGCGACGTAGATGGCTTGAAAGCTGGTGTAGACGGCTTGGCGTACACTGACTTGCTTTCTGACATCTCAAGGACACGCGCTTGCTTCTCGATAAAGTTCAATAATTGCTTAGCGGTAGGTATCTCGCCCGGCGGCACGGTCTGTTCGAACTCGCGGCGCGTCACGGGGTCGAGATTTCGCAAAGATATTTGGAATAGTATAAAACTAGATAAATCCGGAATTTTAAGAAGTTCTAAAGCTGTAATATTTTCATGATAAGTTTGGAGAAAATTATTAAGGTTCGCGGCCGATTCGCTTATCAACGGTTTAAAGTTAAACAGCTTGTCTAAATACGCCGAAGCAAGCGCGCGCTTATTCTCAAATCGCTTAACTAAGGCGCTCCATACGATGCTGTAATTATCAGCTGTGATTGGCATTGATTTCACAATAGATAAAGCCGAACCGCTAACCGATGACATAAGGTAATAATATTTCTCGACATCAGTAATCGCGGGATTATCATGAATTAAGCTCGTAAACGTATCACGGAAGGTTATCCAATTTTCGAGTTTACTATCAAATTTAAATAGTTGTAATTCGGGTAACTTTACGCACCGCTTAGTTATTTGCAATTCCTTGCCACCGGGTTCCGTCTTGGCGGGACGCTCGGGTGGGTGAAGGCCATTGGAAACTTTACGAATCGCATAATAAAGTACATCAAACGCCTTTATTTCGCTATACGTAGGGACATAATTTGGTTTGTATTTCCGATATAGTGAATTTATTTCCATAACGCACCTATTGTATTCCGCTCGGATGTCTGAGAGGTCATCGATCCGTGCAGAAAACTCGGCTAAATGAGTTACATCTGTTTCTACTTCTAATGACATTTCATATAAATGTTGAATGCGAAGAAAACACATTTCCTTTGACGTCAAGAAAGGATGAACCTGATCGTCGAGATCCGAGTCAGGAACAGTATTTTTACCAGTCATTTTGAGTCACTAAATTACGATACAACAACCGAAAACGTCGAAATAAATTATCCTAGAAAATAAATCCACAAAAATTTAATTACGTATTATTTTCCCGCTACGCAAGACGAAACGTAATGGCTGCCGGGCGGTGCCGGTGTTAGAGAGGTCTAACCGGCAAAGTAATCACAATAAAACACAGTAAATACACAATGTAGGCATTTGTTTCTACAATAACACGATGCTAGACATTTATAATCAGCGATATTACTATAGAAATGAGCTAGTACTATGAAATTCAGAAAGTTACGATGCAATTTGTTTCACTATCACATAAAGATCAACGCACCCGTGTCACTGTTTTCGATAAAAAAAAAACACTATATTTTCGTATTAAACAATAAGGATTGCATAAAATATGTTATTTAGTGTTTGAAAAAGTGTAGGTTGAAGTTGGAACCTGTGTGGTTTATTAGTAAAACACAAATAAAAAGTGCAAGCACGTGTTGGGTGTGGTACCTACTTGGGAGGTGTAATATGATTTGTGTGCAATGAAAGTATTAAAATAACTATGAGACTTGACGTTATAACCGGGAGTCCGGGTCGAAGGCCCAAAATGTAGGCTCGATGGCTCAGTGAAGCTACAAATGAACTCAAATAAACAAAAATATGCACCCACCGTCAAGTCCATTCCATTTTCAAGTACTTCACGCTTTTTGTATCACACACCATCAGTCTTTAGACACTTCACTTCCGTGTTTTCGTAGTTTATTGTAATAGTGTTTACTGGATCGAGGCATCCGCGGCGCCGGCGCTTATTTTGTATGTTTTTTCGCGGTAACCAATCGCGGTCAGAGGTGAGCGATGATCACACGACGAACGTCTTTTTTATATTGGCGGGCGCGGCCGGGCAGCGGCGCGCGGGCGGGTGTTTTTGCTGCGTTCCGTTTCTCGTAGGTGCAGCGAAATATTTGACGAGTATTAAAATTTTGGGTTGCGGTCCCTACAGGTGGTAATACCTCTATGTACATTTCCTTCTTACATGATCCGAGGCGTTCAGTGGAGAAGTTTAAAAATGGAACGTTTAACTTTTTTTGCAATGCGGGACAATAATTTTAAAATTAGAACGATTTTTATCAACAATTTTATTTAAGTAGTGTTGCTTTCCTTACGTAATTAAATTATATCATAATGGCGTATCAAGAACAATTCGAGTTATTAGAAGCTTACTTTGTTTGCAACAAGAGCTACGATTTAGCTCTGCAGTGGTATCGCGAGAAGTATCCATACAGAGAACTACCATCTAGAAAAGTTTTGTCTCGAATTGTGAATAATTTACTGACCGTTGGAAGTTTTAAAAAGAAGACTGGACGCCCACAGCAACAAAATTTGGACTATAGCGATGTTGAGTTAAACATTTTGACATACTTCGAGTGCTACCCGAAGGCTTCAAGCAGGGAAGCTGCTCAAGAGATAGGCATCAACCATACTAGTATACGTAAAGTTCTGAAAAAATACAAATACAAATGTTATCGTGATGGGCGATTGGTGCAGAAACTACATCCCGGAGATAGTGACAGGAGATTACAGTTTTGTGAAAAAAATTCAAACAGAAATAGCCCGCAACCCAAATTTCTTGGACTGTATTGTATGGTCTGACGAAACAAATTTTAGTAATAATGGAATGTATAAAGACATAACAATCATTATTGGTCTCGTCAAAATCCATTCCGTGTCCGTGAAACGAACAATCAGGTCAGATTTTCGTTTAATGTTTGGTGTGGAATCAAAAGTAACATGGTTGTTTTGATGCACATTTACGAAGGACATCTGAATGCAGCAAAATACATTGAAATATTGGAGCTTTTACAAAATCAATTAAACCTTCTGCCAGAAGAGGAACGAAATAATATCATTTTTCAACAAGATGGTGCGTGCATCTGCCCACAACAGCAGAATTGCCAGGGCATACCTTAATGAAAATTTCAATGCCTGGATAGGTACAAACGGGACGATTAGATGGCCTGCAAGAAGCCCAGACCTGACGCCCATGGACTTCTTTTTATGGAGTCATGTAAAAAATGTTGTTTATGAAACTTGCTATGAAACCGTTCAAGAGCTAAGGATTGCGATAGAAAATGTTATTAGGGGCATACACCACAACACTTTGCTGAAGGCTACAAGAAATGAATTTCAACGGCGACTAATGTTGTGTAGCCGGAACGACGGGGCTCATTTCGAACAATTTATCAGTTAAATAATTTAAGTGTTACAAAATTGATAGTAAAATAAAGTTGATGTTAGATTTAACGATTATTTTTATTTTTAAAACCCTAATGTTTGTTAGAGAAACTTTATCCTGAATATTAATACTACCGATTAGTATATTAAAATAAAGAGTGTTTATTTTTTTAAATTTTAGTTGGTTCCAGTCCCAGGCGAAGCAAGCGAGTTTAAAAAAATCTTTTAATGCAGATTTGTTTCTTTTCAAAAATAAAGGAATGTCTCCTTTAAGTAAAATGAGCTAGCTTAAGGATTTAAAGTAGTTTCCCTCCAGCGCCTGAGTTTAATTTCCACACTGTATATATATATATATATTTATGTTTGTTCGCGGATAACTTCGTCGTTTATGAACCGATTTTGATTATTCTTTTTATTGTAAATTGTTAAACACAATCCAAAATTTCATCGTACCGACGGGACTTGAACCCGCAACCTCCGGAACGACATGTTCCGGTGCTTTGCCAATTAAGCCATGCCATCAAGTCCCGTCGGTACGATGAAATTTTGGATTGTGTTTAACAATTTACAAAAATATAAAGTGTGAAACACTTCAAAGAAACATAATATTATTCTTTTTTTGTTGGAAAGGAGATATCCCCAGTGTGGTACCATGGTAATTTTATCGTATAAGTATCTCCAGAAATATGGAGATAAATAACTCAAAATTGCGTTTGGCGTGAATGCTAACAGAAATTTATTTCGTATAGATCTGCACGGTGTCCCATTCAAGCGTTTAGTATCCTTACTAATATTATTATAAACGCGAAAGTTTGTATGTATGGATGTATGGATGTTAGTTGCTCTTTCACGCAAAAATTACTTGAACTTGAAAAGTTTTTTACTTGAACAAAATTATTAAAATCAAAACTACCACGGAAAGTACTCAGACCCATTATGTAATACATGCCTTTTTAACAACATTTAATCAACCAATTAATGTTTTATTTTGTTACAAACCTTCAAAATTGCGTATTTTTCCAAAACTTGTTAATTTCCAAATATCTCGTAAACTATTAACTTTCGGCTATACATTAGGGGGGTCTAAATATGTTGCATTTTAGCCCCCCTATCTGCTCCTGCCGGGATTACGTCGAATTACCAATAGCCCTGTATGTAGTTACGTTTTTCAAAGGAAACTAAAGTCTTCTACGAAAAAGTTGATATGCGTTGGAACAAGTTTTCAAATTTCTTTTAATGTACGGACACACCGTACTGCGTGCGCGATCTAGGCTGCAATCAGATAGCGCAGTAGTATTTGTACCGCCAAGTTCACACCAAACGCGATCTGGGGTGGAAGTCTCTACATTGATAGCGTTGCGTCTTTGTCATCGCAAACGTCTGCTAGAATGAGATGCAGCTAGACAGTTGTTATCTACATCTCTTTTCTTATCGACTATTTTCGGTCGAAATTCATCGCTATTCATCTAGAGACTACAGGCCCTGAAAACAATTGAAAAGTACTAAGATCGCGCCCACAGATCGCATGACGCCGCGGTGTACGAACTTTTAATGAGTTTATTTTTCTCGTTCACAGATTTCAAAAGGAACTAAAAATCATATAACTGAAGTAATTACACCTGGCGATGGCTACCTTACTCCTGATACTAAAATACTCGGTATCGCAGCACATTTCTTCCAGGTAATCTAAACTAATTATTCTAAAGAAGAAATATTTGATTCTCAACCGATTTCAAAAAAGAAGGAGGTTCTCAATTCGTCTGTAGGTTTATTTCTATTTTTATTTTATAATTGTGAACTGTTTCGAATGATTTTTTTTAATCGGTAGGGTACGTTTTCGAGGTGGTCCCATTGTAATTTTATCGAGATTTGATAAGTATCTCAAGAGATATGATGATAAACGTCTCAAACTTGCTACTGAAATTGACTCGCGGGGCATGAAAGTCGGTTGTCTTCGTTTTTAAACTATCTTAATTATTTGTTAGTTTGTTACGATTATACTCAAAACTACTAAACCGATTTCTAAATTCTTTTACTAATAGAAAGCTGCTCGGAGTCTCTCTGAAGGATGTAATTTGAAATGAAGTCATCCGTCAGAGAACCAAAGTTATCGACATAGCTCAAAGGATAAGCAAGCTGAAGTGGCAGGGGGCTGGTCACATCTGTCGTAGTACTGATAACCGTTGGGGGTAGACGGGTTCTAGAGTGGAGACCACGGCTCGGTAAACGGAGTGTAGGACGCCCTCCAGCTAGGTGGAAGCTGGCTAACAGCGGCAGAAAACAACGAGCTGAAGGTCGAGCTCAGTGGCGTACCATAGTTGAGGCCTATGTCCAGCAGTGGACAGATATAGGCTGATGATTATAATGATGAATAGAAAGCTACATTATAAGCGAGTACCATAAGCTATATTTCATCCCCGTATTCTCACGGGAACAGGTTCACGTGGGTGAAACCGCAAGGCGCTGCTAGTCTTACAGTAACTTTAGGTAATTTTCATTTCTGACATGCAAAATGCCATTTTTCACTCTTATATCTGGTGAGATGTGAGGTGGTAGGAGCATATTATACCGATGTTCCGCCTGACTTGATACCAAAATATAGCTTACCAACATCAAGGAGAAAATCTGCTGCCACAACCTAACGGTGTTCCAGCAGCACACGGCCTTTGAGAATTAGAGTATTCTAGGTTAGTGTTCACCATCCTCGATCACAGTCATCATCGCTTACCACCAGGCAAGGTAATGTTTCTAATAATAAATTAAAAAATAAATAATAATATATATGTATAATATATATTGTGCCTATAAAAAATTATAAAAAAAGATAGCAATCTTGTTTCAGTGCTTATTATTCAGACATAATCTATATATATAAAAGAAAGTCGTGTTAGTTACACTATTTATAACTCAAGAACCGCTGTACCGATATGGCTGAAAATTTGTGAGCAGGTAGCTTAGAGCCAGGAGACGGACATAGGATACTATTTATTTTGGTGTATTTTTTTTTTTTTTTTTTTGGTAAATTTGTGTAGGGAAACAGCACAATGTTGAAAAACACGCTATTTGCATTCTCACCAAAATTCCACTGAAAATCTTCAGTAAACACCTCATCTTTACTGAAGGTATGACTTAGACTAGACTTTTACTTGAAAACTGAGCTGAAATGTGACTCTGACCCATCTCTACGACCAAAATTGATAAAAACTTGAAAAATTATAATATTTGACACTGGCTAAATACACTAATCGTGTGGAGACATAATGAAACTTAAAAAAAAATGTATGCTTACAAGCAATCGAGACAATAATAATCAATGCCTAATCAATTTTATATTTTGTCAGAATGTAGGTAAATACAGAGATATGCAAGAATGTGTTAGCCAAGTTATGAATGTCGTATGTATACAGTCTTATCCATAAGGCAAAAAATATTAGACAGTTAATCAATAAGTAAGTACCTATACTTATTCAGAATTACTGGTGATTATATTATTACAATCAAAATTAAACTAAATCGAACTAATTTCAAGTTAATAACTTATCTATAACAATAATAACATTGTTTAATTCAATCATGTCTTGCTGACACGCGGTTGAAGTACTTGATTATTGTATTTTTGTTATATTTCTGTATTGCCATAATACATTACTAAACTTATATCTTTTGTATTCATTGTATTACGTTCATAAAAGCCTAAATTAAGTTCATCTTAAAGGTAACACGACATTCGTTGTCTGTTAGGTGGTACGAAGTACGCCGGGCCAGCAAGTATATATATAAAAGAAAGTCGTGTTAGTTACTACACTTATAACTCAAGAACGGCTGAACCAATTTTTATGATTTTTATATTTTTGGAATTGTATTGTCAGGAATAGGATAATAAGTATTAAAAACAATGAATAATTGATCTAAAAACGTTAAAAAGAAAACATATTTTTAAATTACAAATATTAATAAATTTCAAATACTGTCAGTAAAGACAATTGTATGACATATTTGTTGATTGTCAAATATGCGTGCGTTCAGAAATGTATGCTTACAAGCAATCAAGACAATAATAATCAATGCCTAATCAATTTTATATTTTGTCAGAATATAGGTAAATACAGAGATATGCAAGAATGTGATAGCCAATTTATGAGTGCCGTATGTATACAGTTTTATCCATAAGAAAAACAAATATTAGACAGTTATTCGTGAAGTAAGTATACTTATCCAGAATTAAAAATAAATACTGGTGATTATATTTTTACAATTAAAATTAAACTCAATCGAACTAATGTCAAGTTTATAACTTATCTATAACAATAATAACATTGTTTAATTCAATCATGTCTTGCTGACACGCAGTTGAAGTATTTGATTATTTTATTTTTATTATATTTCTCTATTGCCATAATACATTACTAAACTTATATCCACTACTGTTTGTTGTCGACTGTCTCGACCTAGGTTTCATGTATGTCCGATGCATATCCTCGGGAGTTCACGCAGCGAGATCGCGACGAGCACTGCGGGCCGCCGCTCGCAGCGCGCGGCTCGTCGGGGGAGGGGGGCTCGGCGAGCGGCGCCGCTCAGTGATGGTGTGAGATTGAGTTTGTCCGATGCTTGACAGATCTTCATCGTCACTCTCGTCAAAAGCATTGTTACAAACAAAGCTGACCGTGTCACGTTCCAGACTGGAGAACTCTTTCTTTTTTGTTTATATTGCGGAAGTCCAAACCTCCCAAGAGCAATATCACGAGAGATGAATTGTCGTCATTGCACGATCTACGCAATAGTGAAGAGATCTTAGTGCTGCCCGCGGACAAAGGCAACGCCACGGTAATTGTCGACACGGAGGCGTACGAGGAGAAAATCGGACAAATGATCAGTGACAGCAATACTTATAAAAAGGTAAACTACAATCCCACTGCCAGGGTAGCTACGAAAGTGGTAAAGCTGTTACAATCAAGCGAAGATAAAGACTTACTAGCGCGCCTTTGACCACAAAATCCGACACCACCCAAGATTTATGGTTTACCCAAGATCCACAAACCCAATTGGCCATTACGCCCAATAGTCTCCCAAATAGATTCACCTACGTATAAAATGTCGAAACATCTGGCTACATCTTTGCAACAGTACACTGGCAAGACGAGCAGCTATGTCAAAGATACAAATCATTTTGTGCAACTCCTGGAAGATGTACGTGTCCAACCCACAGAAGTAATAGTCAGCTTTGACGTTACTTCTCTGTTCACAAATGTACCAGTAGATGACACTATAAACATCATCAGCACTATCATACGAGACTCCAGCTTACCTACTAGTGAGTACGAGTACATTAAGTGGACAGAACTTTGTCTTAAAAGTGGGTACTTCATGTGGAGAGGAGAATACTACATACCAGTGAATGGAGTGGCTATGGGATCGCCCATTGCTCCTGTGGTGGCCAACTTATTTATGGAGTGGCATGAAAGTACGGCACTAGCGACGACGTCAAACAAACCGAGATACTGGTGGCGTTATGTTGATGATATTTTCGCGGTTATTACCAAGGAAAGACTACCAGACTTCGTAACGCATCTAAACAGCCTGCACAGAAATATACAAATCACGGTTGAAATGGAGAAAGAAGGAGTTCTGCCGTTTCTGGACGCACGCGTGATTCGCAGATCTGATGGTAGTCTAGCGCACACTGTACATCGCAAACCAACCCACACAGAGCGTTATTTGCATGCAGACTCCCATCATCATCCTGCACAGTTGTCCTCGGTACCTAGGTCATTAATTAACCGAGCTCTGAAACTATGTGACCCTCAATATATAAAGACAGAGCTCGAGCACGTGAGGGGTGTACTAGAGGACAATGCATATAATTGGAGACAGTGTGAGCGCTTGGTTAGCAACAGTGAACGTAACCGAGCACCGTGGGTGGAACGTTCTCCAACGTACTTGCCGTTCGTAAGAGGAGTAACGGATAAAATCGGATATCTCTTACGACGGAAATATAACATCAAGACATTCTATCATCCACCAGGCCAACTCAGACAGATGTTACGTTCAGCAAAAGACAAAGATCATTTGAACGTACCAGGGGTATATAGAATACCGTGTGACTGTGGCAAGAGTTACGTTGGAGAGACTCGACGCAATATCGCGACCAGATTGACTGAGCATATCAGGAGTATTAAGAATATGGACATCAATAGCTCCGCCTTGGCTGAACACGCACATCTCTCGGACACCAATCACTACATTTGGTTCGACAAGGCCTCCGTATTAGCAAGAGAAAAGTACTTCATACCTCGAAAAATACGTGAGCCATCGAGATAACCCGCCATTCGAATATGAACAGAGATCGTGGATGGAACCTGCCTACAACATGGATACCTATTCTTAATGCTTCCTCAAAAAAGAAAGAGTTCTCCAGTCTGGAACGTGACACGGTCAGCTTTGTTTGTAACAATGCTTTTGACGAGAGTGACGATGAAGATCTGTCAAGCATCGGACAAACTCAATCTCACACCATCACTGAGCGGCGCCGCTCGCCGAGCCCCCCTCCCCCGACGAGCCGCGCGCTGCGAGCGGCGGCCCGCAGTGCTCGTCGCGATCTCGCTGCGTGAACTCCCGAGGATGTGCATCGGACATGCATGAAACCTAGGTCGAGACAGTCGACCACAAACAGTAGTGAGTATAATAGTCGGTGTTTTATAATCATGATTCAAACTCACGTAAAACTATAAATCTAAACTTATATCTTTTGTATTCATTTATTACGTTCATAAAAGCCTAAATTAAGTTCATCTAAAGGGTACCACGCCATTCATAGTCTGTTAGGTGGTACGAAGTTCGTCGGGCCAGCTAGTAATATTATAATACCTACATTTAAAATTAAAACCACAAACATTTAATACCACCCGTAACTGATCTATGTATAATATGTTCATTAAGACCATACCAATGAGCCCAAATACGACATCTCTGCGTTCTTCTACGTAAGTAAGTGAGGAGTTGAGTAGTCTTTTAGATTCCTGGTGCCCCAAAATCAGGTCAAGGTTACCATGTTTATGCAATATCATTAAAGTAACAAGAAACTTAATTTCGTATTGATCAGACCTATGAAAGAGGCTCTCATAGCCTGATCGATTAGGAAAAGAGCTCATAATGTCAAAACGGCTCAACGCATTTTCTCGAATCAAAGCTAAGGACACACTCGAATGAGTCAACAACAAAAAAAAACAAATCAAATCGTCTAAGTTTGTATGTTTGGACGTTTGTGGTTTTGTTCCAAAATCACTCGATAAGGGCTGAAAGAATTTTAAATTAAATTTTGCAGATAGTTTATAACCTAGAGAAACACATAGTCATAGACATAGATGCTATTCAATGCGCACAAAGCCACCGGGAGCAGCTGGTTTATTTTTTTATTTTTTTTATATCTTATAGGCTAGCGTTTTACCACTATCTCACCTGTTGGTAAGTGATGATGTGATCGAATATAGTAAGCACGCTAGGCCTAGAATGGGAACTGGCTCTCAAGGATACTCGTAGCTGCCGGAACACATTAGATGTTTGGCGACAGATTTTCTAACTTGAGGGTGGTAGCTGGCCAGGCGGACACTAGATAGTGTCCTACCACCATGCGGGGGTTTTTGGTTTCTTAACGATGTTTTCCTTCACCGGAGGGCCACTGTGAGAAGCGCACATAAATTTTTCTATAGAAAAATTCATTGGTGCACGGCGGTTTGAACTTGGTACCACGGCATCAAAGCCGACCGTTCTCCCGATTACGCCACCGGGCCCTCAAAAGTACTTAATATCTTATATTCTTGCAGCCAAGATACTTGTACGAATTCAAAATCGGTCCAAGGTACCTGTTCCATCCGGATTGCGAAAAATGCCAAACATGCGTACCACAGATGGTCACTTATATGGAGCAATTAGCGATATCAAACTACATATTCAGTGAAGAATTGGATGCACACGTAAGTATCAGTACAATAATATGGGTATATGATAATCCATAAATGTACCTACTGATTGGTTGACTTGCTAGCAAAAAAGTAGTTTACTACAGAGGTGGGCGTTATAACAATAACAACAGGAAATGTAATCACTACACATTTAAAACAAAGTCCCCAGCCACGTCTGTCTGTCTGGTTAGGATAAACTGATGGTTTTTGCAATGACGTCTCTAAATATGCGCCGATTGCCCCGATTGCCCGTGATGATTTCGTTTTCAGAAATAGTCTGAGATTTGCTGCCTTTGGGACTTTTTCTTGAAGAAAGAGTTAATCGCGATTCAAGACCTTCATTCTCGAGGAAAGGATTTGAATCGCAATCACAATTGAAATCCAAATCCGTGTATATCCATATGGATGGATGACCACACGGATTTGGAAGGAATCCTCTCCTCCTAGTAGTACTAAGCTAGATATTTGCTGCTGGGATATTTACCATGTTTTACATATATTTTGAGTTCTCGATATTTTAGTGCTGTTGCAAGCGCCATGTTCACGAACGAACTGTAGATTGCGGGTGAAGAGGGTATCACGAACAAACGAAGCCATCTACCCTCTTTCGTACTCTTTTCGGTCGGTCGTTCAGTGCCCCTTTGCTTTACCACCTAGATGCAACTCATTCACAACACAGAACTCACAATATCTTCACGCTTTTTGTTTTGGACTACATTTGTATGAGGCTTACATAGCTCTTGCAACAGCACCGAAATTGGAAGCATGGTTAATATCCCATAAATAATTTTAATATTATAACAAATATGATTATATTTTTACAGGTTGTAGAATTGGAAATGACAGGGTACCCCAATATGTCAAATTATGGGATTCTACCTCGACGTGATATAAATATAGCCATAGTAAATCTATGGAAATTGAAAAATCTGATACCTAAAATGGTGCCTACATTAACGCATACTAGTGTTCCAGTTTATGACAAGTATGATACTACCATGGATACCAAGGACTTTGTTCAGAAGGTATATTTCATATGATTAAAGTATGAAGATATATTTTGCATGATCAGTAACGTTGAAGGTTTATTTTGTATGATCAAAGTATGAAGGTATATTTTGCATTATCAAAGTATATTTTGTATGGTCAAAGTTTCAGACTATCATCCAGACGGAGCCGTGCCTAACACCCGTGTGAACGCAAGTTCAGTAATACTAAATGCTTGAGTAATAAGTTTCCGCGCTCAGTCCGGCATAGTCAATACGGCATGATTACTACGTAAGCAACGCTGCGAAATAATACCGCACGGACGCGTCCGTCCCTGCTGCCTTTTGGTAGCAAACTGAGCGCGGAAGCGTATTACTCAAGCATTTAGTATTACTGAACTTGCGTTCACACGGGTGTTAGGCACGGCTCCGTCTGGATAGTCTTATCGGTCAAAGTGTAAAGGTATATTTTGTATGATCAAAGGTAACGGTACTTAAAAGTGAGACGATCGGCTGATGCTATACGTGTGTCTGAAATTGAAACTCTTGTCATTCTAAATTTTGGGGGTTGTAAGAATTTTTGCAAGACACTGCACTGCGCCTGATACCTTGAGACATCACTTAGATACATGTTGAATCTCACATGCCCTGTATATTCATTGGACATCTTTCCTTTCAAACTGGAAATGGATCGTACTTGTCTTGAATTGGAAAACAGGATGGAGACGAGGCGGCCGCGGCTTGCAGTAGGACAACTGGACTTTAGTTCATCCACAGTGCACAACTATCCCGGCCCGCCTTCCATTCTGGTCTTGTAATCAATTTATTTTCTAACTGACTTCTAAAAAATAAAGTTTTCAATTCATCTATGTTTTTAGGATTCCGAACCCAAAGGGTACTAACGGAGCCCTATTACTGAGACTCCGCTGTCCGTCTGTCTGTCTGTCTGTCTGTCTGTATGTCCGTCTGTCACCAAGCTGTATCTCATGAACCGTGATAGATAGACGGTTGAAATTTTCACAGATAATGTATTTCTGTTGCCGCTATAACATCAATTACTAAAAACAGAAGAAAGTTAAAAATTAAAGGGGGTCCCCAACAAAAAACGTGTTTTTACTATAGCGCCATCAATGTGAACTTTCTTTGAATATTTTTAATATTTGATTTACGCAGTGTAACATCTCTCGTTGGATTTGAAAACTGTTATAATTTCTTCCGAATGATTAACTTTTGAAATAAGTAGTCATATATGGACCAATGCATAATTGAGTTAAAAAATGCAATCCACTAATTTCGTCATTACGATATATCGAACTGTGGCTTAATTGGCAAAGCACCTGGACATGTTATCCAGGAGGTTGCGGGTTCAAGTCCCGTCGGTACGATGAAATTTTGGATTGAGTTTAACAATATATGTTAATGTTGTTCTACAATATGTATAACCTACTTACTTACTAAGAGTGTTCTTTTAATTTTATAGTATTTGAATATAAACGCTATGTACAAGGAGGGAGCTGAATTTTCTGAAGTCACAAAAGTAGACAATAACGATACGGTGTATGTCTCAGACTCCGTCCACAGAGTTGTATACGCTAGAGGCACTAATGGAGGACCATGGACTGGTAATAAAAATATTATTTATATTATTACATAGTCAGTGTATGTTATAACAAGGGGCCCATTTAGTAAATGGCAAGTAACCCCTCGCCTAAATATTTTTAATGAGGCATTATTGGTGGGTAGCTGATCTCATTACATAGACCACATTATTAACAATTAAAAATCCGTAACAATCCTTATGCTTACCCTTACTAATATTATAAACGCGAAAGTGTGTATGTACGGATGGATATTTGTTACTCGTTCACGCTAAAACCCCTGAACCGATTAAGCTGAAATTTGATATGTAGATAGCCTAAATCCTGGAATAACACATAGGGTACTTTTTATCGCGATATTCAAACGGGAACAATGTCTGCGCGAGTAAAACCGCGGGGCACAGCCAGTAATACATTAGTCAATATGTGGTATAATGAGGGGCCCATTTAGTAAATGGCAAGTCACCACTCGCCTAAATATATTGAAATGAGGCATTATTCATGGATGGCTGGCCTCATTACATAGACCAGGTTATGTGATCAGACCTCTTATTATAATCATAAAAAAAATTAAAATCACAAAAGCTGTGAAAAATTAAAGATAAACTTGTGTGTTAATTTTACCATTAATTCGTTTTATCGTGGAGATCGCTTGCCGTAAGCTTGGACATTGTGGAATCAAATGCCAGCTTCCATGCTGAGTACAGTAAAAGGTTCGTAGAAGATGGCTCTAAGTCCAACCAAATGCGTTGGCGTTCCACAGGGTTATGTCGTGTCGCCTACTCTCTTTATTCTGCATATTAATTATAAGTTGTAAATCAGTAACTTTAATTTTTCATATTCATATTCATTTATTTTCAAATAGGTACTACAGTACACTTATGTTCGCCAAATGTAGATACAATCGTTGTTAAAATAAAACAACATGGAAAAAATACGATAATACACACAAAAAATTAAGCTATATCAATAACATATCATTAATCAATTATAATACATTATAATAAATATGTCAATACATCAATTGTAAGAATGTATGTCAATAGTGCGCCATGTGGACTTGTCATCGATAAAATCTTTAATATTATAATATGCTTTTTGCATGAGGATTTTTTTAAATATAATTTTAATTTATTGTCTTTGAGGCTGATCAAGGCCTCAGGAAGAATATTGCAAAATCGAACCGAATTAGATACAAATGATTTTCCTATCTTTGCTAGTCTATTGAAAGTAAACACTAACCTATCTTCATTTCTAGTGTTGTATTTGTGATAATCACTGTTACATTAAAATTTACTACGGTTTTTTCTAACGTACATGATATTTTCATAAATATACACACAAGGCATGGTCATTATACTAATTTGTTTAAATTGTTCTCGTAAGGAATCTCTGGGACCCAGTCTATAAATTGCCCTCACTGCTCTTTTCTGTAATACAAATACACTTTGGCGATCTGCAGCATTACCCCACAGCAAGATGCCGTACGACATCAGAGAGTGAAAGTAGCTATAATAAACTAGTCTTGCAGTTTTTACATCGGATACTTACTTTACTCTGATTTTTCGTACGACATATGCTGCTGAGCTCAGCTTACCGCAAAGCTCAGATATGTGTTTATCCATTATTATGCGGACGATACTACGGGTGACACTCGTCGTGTAAACGCCCCTCGTGCCGAGGCGCAGGAGAGCAGAGACAAACTTGTGTCTGAAATTAAAAACTCTTTTGAGAGAGTCTCCGAATGAAGTGACTGTAACTTGGTCCAATTATAGTACATATTATGCCTATAAAATAGAAAATGCACAACAAGAATTATTAGACCTTTTTATTTTTATTTTATGTTATTTATTCTCAACTATGTTTTTTTCGTTTGTATTATTAATTAACTGTTTTCGTATAGATTTGTTATCATGAATAACATATATTATTATGATTACTATGAATTTCATGATTTTGATCAAGTACCAGTGTTAGTAGTAGAGTTTTTAAGTGTACTAAAAATATATTCTTTCTGCGTTACAGAAAACGACGATACGAATGCTGTGAAAATTACGTGTAACCGTCCATTTCTGCATGTTGCTATAGTCGACAATATTCCAGTGATTGCTGTAGTAAGACAATGCCCCCCTGATCAGCAATAACCTTCCTGCTAATTGTTCCTTGTATTTATTTTATTATTATCTCATTTCATTTCACGTCCAGTTTCATCCGATAGCCCATTAGGAACTAATCTACTAGATAAGACTACAACTTTTGTATGTTTTGTTTGATTCGTACTAATTATAAATTCAAGAGTGAGATACTTACTAGGTTAAGTTTATAGTTAATAGTTTATTGGTTCTATGGATTAAAACATGGATGAGTATTATAGAGTCCTTTCCTACTTATATTACCCTTCTTATTCCATTGAACTACTGTAGAGATCTACTACGATAACATGGCCCACCCCTCCAAATGACTGTTGTAATGTGTAGTCACATACGTAGTATTATTATTTTTTCTATGTCCTTACGAAAGTTTTTGTATGTAGTTGTAATTATTCGTCTTCAGTAGCAAGCCGGCAGTACCAGTACGCACACATGCGTGGTGGTGCGTTGTAAATACTTTGGAGGGGCGGATCATGTTATCCTAGTAAATCTCTACCCGTGGAGTGAGGACCTGGTGACCTGTGATACAGGCTTTAAATAACCTACTTCAGGCACCAGCTTTTCACAAAATTGGTTGCATCCAAAGAGCAATAATTACTAAAGTACAGAGCGCGGCTACTAGTGAGAGTTGGAAGCAGATGTGCTATAGCTACGTACATTGATAATATAGGTCTTGCGTAGGGATGCCTGCAAACACCCGCGCGCTTATCGATGAAGCGGGTGACACGTGACGACAAAAATGAATATAGGATATTTATACATTGAGAGGAATGTTATATATTAATCTCAAGATACGCTGTTTGTTTTTTCCTACGATTTCTCAGTCATTATATAAGTATCAAAAATGCACGAAAGAGATAGTATTAATGTAATTAAGAGTCTTAGGTAAGAGCACTTAAAATAATATTATTGTGATATTATAATCAATGAAATAATATAAAATTTTACCTGGAAATGAAATGCTTATTTACATACTAACCCGTTTTTAGGGTTCCGTAGCCCAACGGCTAATAAACTGGCCAAGTACAAGTCGGACTCGCACTCGTAGGGTTCCGAGAAGAGGGAGGGGAGGGAGCTTAGCGAGGCGTGGTACGGCGCGGTGTAGATGGGTTACGTATGTGTCTTATTTGCAATATAATAAGCCTAAATAATTAAAAATACTACGCGGACGAAGTTGCGAAGTCGCGGGGCACAGCTAGATAGATAGATAGATAGAAACTCTTTATTGACACCAAACAAATAAAACTTAGCGTTTAATTTCCTCAGCGAGCGTATGCATTATTGGACAGACAGCTTTTGTGGGTAAATACTTTCTGTTCTGTTTAGAATAATGTTTCACTCGTGAAAACTATGTATGATTTTGGGTTGTTTTTAATTAGTTTTGCTTCATATTTATACTAATATTATTAGCAAAAAATCCTAGACTTGAAATGTATAGGTATAGATTCTTACAGTGTATGTAGCAATAGGGGTTTAAAATTACTCCATTACTACAAACAAATACACCCAGTACTTGTTTTATAAGTCTTATATTTCCAATAAATGTCACTAACATTAAAGTCTTTGTTTTTATTTTTTCAGAACAAACTTATTGGTAGTGGTAGGACTTTTGCTAGTCCGCCTGGGGCGGTACCACCACTTTTACAATTAATTTTACCGTGAAATAGAAATAACATGTCTATATCATGTCTCGCAGTAACAGGCGCAGTACAGCGGCATGCAAAATTCTGATTATCTAGAATTTTTCATGCCGCTGTATCTGTAATATCCTGTAACTTGATATCATTAAAAAAAATACAACAGGTTGCACTCCGGGAATGCCGGCAGAAGTGAAAACTTGAACACGTCATTTTTGAATATTTTGGAATGACACCTCGCGCAAGCGCCCTGCACTCCGTCTTACGAATTTTCGATCAGCTCACGTGTCCTGGGCCGGTAGTCTCTACATGCATAGCGATGAATTTCGAGCGATAATCGTCGATACGAAAAGAGATGCAGATAACAACTGTCTAGCTGCATCTCATTCTAGCAGACATTTGCGATGACAAGACGCATCGCTATCAATGTAGAGACTTCCACCCCTGGCGCGAGTTTAACATTTTATACCCATCCCAAAAAGTTTACAACGCCGCTAAAGATGTTTTCACTTCAAAAAAAGCTAACTAGTCTAAATAAGTTTATTAGTAGTGGTAAGACTTCTGCTAGTCCGCCCGGCGCGGTACCACCACTTTGCCAATTAATTCAGCCGTGAAATAGGAATGTTTTTCGGTTGAAATGGCAAGGTGTCCTGTAATTGGGCATGTGAAGGTAACAGGCGCAGTGGAGTGACATGCAAAATTATAGCAGTCCAGAATTTTGCATGCCACTGTATCTGTAATAGGTAAACGTCATCGCTTACCATCAGGCGAGCTTCGTGCTTGTCCTGTTTCATGATATAATGATAAAAATATAAATAAGTTATTTATAAGTTTGAGATGTTTATCTTCATATCCATATTATTTGACGTGGTTATCTCCATCATATCATAATTTATTTTGTGATTTTAGACGTGTATTACAATGATGTGCGTATATTAATACTGCTTACATACTTAATAAATGCTTTGATCTTAAAATTATCTCTGGAGATACTTGATACATCTCCATGAATTTATAATGAGACCAAACGAAACAAAAACAGAATATCTCACAAACAAAAAAAAAATATCGGGTTGCACTCCAGGAGTGCCAGCAGAAGTAAAAACTTGAACATTAACGTTGTGCATTTGGTCTACTCTCCCTTCTTCTTACGATTTTTTGATGAGGTTTACATCAGGTTTACGCGAGTTTAACATTTTTTACTTATCCAAAAAATTTTTCTACTTTCCCCCTTCTTACAAATTTTTGATCAGGTCACGTGTCCCGACGCGAGTTCAATACTTTATTACCCATCCCAAAGCCTAACAACTTTATGACGCCGCCAAAGAAGTTTTCTGAAAAAATATCTGAAACTTTATGAACCGTTGAAACTGGACCTTAGTGTTAAGTCTACAGAATACTGTACTGTCTCTAGGTACAAAAACTATTAATCTTAAAACTGCTAAGTACGAGTACAGGATTAACACAGCTCTAGACAATGCAAGCAAAATATAACTCCGCGTGTAGATTAAATGTAACAGACGTGACTCTATTTTACCTAGTTCTAAATAGTATGAGATTCTCAAATTGTTCTGGCTTTAGCCCCCGGAACAAAATAGCTATACTTTTGATGTGGGTATCTGTGTGTCTGTCTGTGGAATTTTATCTGACAAGCGCACGAACCGATTTTGATTTAGTTTTAGGTGACTATATCTAGTGGTTCTTAGCTTTGTTACAAGCAAAATCAGTTCAGCCGTTTGAAGACAATGAGTATGACTCTTTTCTAGTTGATGAGATTAATTTTCATAGGTCTAATCAATGCTAAATTCGGTATCCTGTTACTTCACTAACTTTTTACGAACATTGAGATAACTTTGACCTTATGCTGGGGCATCACTTGGAATCTGCAGAACACTTAACTCCTCACCAACTCACAGTAGAGATGTCGTGATTAGGTTAATTTGAAATGGTCTCTAACAGATTATTCATACATCAGTCAAGCGTAGTCTTAAATTTAAATTTGAGTATGATTTACATTTTAATTTAAAGTATGATGGACAAGTGTTCGACCACTTAGTACCGATGGGATCTACGACGTGTCACGCTTGTCTAGTAGGTAGGTATTTTTTGAAAACATATGCAATCTGAAAACTCCTGGATTGTATGAGTAGGAATTTATCTCGCGATTCGAAATGTTTGGGAACTCTAACTTAGAATTTAGATAGAATAAGAACTCCCGTATAGTGTTTATTGGGAACTACTGACACCGACAAAGAGTTTCAAGCTTACTAGGAATGTGTGTTGCACATTACTATTAATCTTGTTAACCCCTTCAACCAAAACCACTTGTACTATTCATTATTCTGTGCTAAAGCTAAATATGCTTGTGTCTGGAGTGGGTTCATGTGTTATAGTGAAATGGGTTGGGATCGAACTCACGACCTCTCGATTCCTTGGTTGAGACGTCTTAGCTATTGGACTACTGCCGCTTTTTTACCCACGACAGAACGGAGACTGTATATGCGTTTGGGGTGAGAGGATGTTTGTTTGTTTGTGTGTGCAAATCCATGTTGCCATTTTTCTCCAAAATTAGTTCGATTTTGTCTTTAAACGGTTCGTAATTAATCAGTGGTGGTTCTTAAATAGATGTTATGGCGTTATTTTCTGTAAGTCATAGTCGTTGGTGTTTATTCAAAATAATTTTGTTTCTTGTTATTTCCATTGAATGTAGAAGATTAGATGCTCAAAATAACAAGAAAACATAGACGTCCAACATTATGCTAAGGACTTCAGGAGTAAGCGCACAAAGAGGTATTCTCCCTTCTGCTGTATCTAGTCTTCTTCTATCATCAACAAGGTCATTAAGTGCATCTTTATCCACCGCTCCATTACTCCAGCATTCGACAATTTATCAAAATGTCGTTTATCATTGCATTCGAGTGCAGTGATTAAGGGGAGCGGTGATTAGTGGTGTTGTCGGGTTTATGGATCGTACTTGGTTTACCTCTGTGAGATCTTGGGGACTTCTTTTTAAATTGCAGATAGATAGTTTGAATACTATCATATTTAGGGTACGATTTTAACCAAATGTTACGTGACTTTATTGCCTACATTGCATTGCATTTCTCCGTAATATTTTTGTTTGTTTTTATAAATTTTCATTTCATTTATTCCAGAACAATCGCAACAATTGTATGGGAAATTACATTTACATCTTTAGGTCACATTACATTTTTAAGTTTACAAAATCACACATCAAATAAGTACATAGCGGATAATTGATTTGACATCTGCATCAAAATATTCTTCAACTTCATACCAGTAGATCCCGTTTACAAAATAATGCTACGAGCACTTGACCGAACTTAAATAAGAATAAATTGTTAAACACAATCCAAAATTTCATCATACCGACGGGACTTGAAACCGCAACCTTCTGGATAACATGTCCAGGTGCTCTGCCAATAAAACCACGGTTCGATCTATCGATACGACCAAATTGCAAAAATATGAAGTGTGTAACACTTGAAAGAAACATAATATTAAATGAGAATATCCATAATTTATAAACTCCAGATGAGCCAGCAAAGGAAGTCTTTGTCAGCAAGAGGGTTAAGTCTATCAATCAGTTTATTTACGCTCCTTGATTTCTTGATTACGAGGGGGAATGTTAAAGTTAAGGCATTTTTATAGAAATATATTAATCATCGATAAAAGTCGGGGGGTAAGACCCTGGTAAGATGCATAGGAAGATGAAAAGCCTTTGTAAGCAGTTCTTAAATCTATAATATACTTATATCAATTTAGGTATGAATACAACCCATTGGTTCAAGTAATTTACTTTAAAGTCAGCATCTTTCAATAAATAATAATAAATCATATTAGAACGGCGATTTCCTTTTACGCGACGGCTTACGACCAGGCCAGATAGTGGTCAAATCGTAGCCTATCAGAAATAAAAACCATTAACATCTTTTATGATGATTACAATCCGGTGTAAAATACAAATATAAATAAAATTCTATGTATAGTTTTGCGTCTGGTAATGTCTGCTTTAGCAAGAGGTTATCGCTCACTATTAAGCAACCGTTTTATTTGTTATGTTACCTTAAAATAAATACTAAGATACTAGTTGATACGTCATTTAGCTCCTGCAATACTCTGTCCATCCAAAAGTTGTCTGAAACAGATCGCTTTTAGTGATAAGACCTCCTATTGTTATATAAGTATAAGAATGGTAGGGCTACCATTCCATAGATTATATAATTAATGGTATCTATACAATTAAAAGTTATGCATCGTATTGTATTGATATGTTAATCGCGTGATTAATCCCATTCAATCGCCAATAAAACAAAAACAAGCCTAAACCCGACAAATTGGATCACAACAACAATTTAATCGTCTAACAATATAACGTTATTATAGCCGATCCGCACAAAATCGCCCAACTTTTTCCAAACTTAATCTATAGCGGTTCAAAATTCAATTTGTAAACAAGTTAGAGCCTCGTTAAAATTCTTGCGATGTAATAAGGCGAGTCGGCCGGGGATGGTAGGTATTTGTATAATGCAGATGCTTAGGGCGAGTTCACACGGGCAACGAAGGCTGCCTGCTTAGTTGCGCTACACTAGGTAATACCAGAATACATTGATTGATATAAGGAAGGGCTTGTGTGTGTTATATAGTTTTAGAATACGTCTGTGCCCCGGAGACGGTCATTCGAAATTGTCAATTAGCTTCAATTAATATTTTCATCATTCGCTTTTACCACGTAGTTGCGAATGACAATGGCTTCAATTGCCTCTGTAGAACGACAATCTGGTCCATCAATGTCGTGAAAATGGACAATTGCGAATTACCGTCTCCGGGGCACTAAACTCCGCCTGAGCGGTACCATACCACTGTTTCGCCCGTGAAGTAGTAGTGTGTGTATGCGGTAATACCCAATGGCTAAGACGTCGGCCTGGTGATGAAGAGGTCGTAAGTTCGATCCCCACCCATTGCACTATTGACGTGAACCCACTCCAGATACAAGCATATTTAGCTTAGTTGGAAGGGTTAAAAAGACTGCTAGTAATGTGCAACCCCAGTTGCTAGTATTTATAAACTTATGATACATTAAAAAAATTAAAAGTGTGTCTCGGGATGAAGTGAAAATAAAGCTTGACTATATCTTAATTTTATAGATTATCAGGTCAAGACTACTCAGAAGTTGCTAAGTATTTGTTTTTACTCTTGACGGAGAAGCAATTTCACCTACATCTGTAATAAAAAAATAAAAAATTTTACCTGTGATATTTTTCAAAATCAATTTGCTTTCTTGACAAGAAGTAAATTAATTGTGTAGGTGATTGTTGCGTATAATATTGCTCGCTTAACAAACCTTTAGAATGGTAAAGTTCTGAACATTCTTGTCGAAGTTGCGCAGGGAGATTGCTTTCCACGATTATTGCGATTTTCAAATGTGTGAGATGTTGCTGGATACTTTTAGACAAGTATTTAAGATGCTATGTGCTAAGAATAATTGTTGATCTAAAAGCGACCTTAACGGGGGCCATAATATAATAATAGTCTCCGCTCATTACAAACACCGTAGTACCCACGTATTGTATCAAGTATTTACAGAAAATACTAGGATATTATCCCCACCTTACGGTACTTATATCGTGATCGTGATCGGTACTCATCATCGTATATTTTCTTACCCTTTTTTTTTCAATGTTGATGTTGCCTGGGTAAAAAAATATAATTCTAATTTGTCCGTCAGTTGGATTATTAAAAAATAATGAACACGATTTTTTTTATTTTACAAATCCATAGAAATTGCCAAAGATAAAGAACGTCAAAGTTCTGGAGTGAAGGCTCGTGACGTCACGCATCGCTAAAAAGTAGTTACCCAATTATTCCACCAATTGTAAACCGATTATTTATTACAGGTAGTCATCTCCAAGATCCTATTTAAATTATATCAAGATCTTATAAAAATCTAAAGATCTGATACAAACAAATTCGATACGTTCTTCTTTTCAGAACATGATGTAAAAAAACCAACAGCGCAACTATTGCTTTAAGTTTGCTTTTTTCTTAAAAAACCTGGCAAGTAGCAATCGCATCGTCTGTTACATAATAAAATTAATCCAAAACTAAAAAGAACCTCTAAGTATCCCACAAATAAGAAATAAATCAAGATCGCTAATTATCCATTTCGAAAGCCTCCTTAACGTCTATAAATATCAAAAATATACAAGCGTGAAGAAATACTTAAAACCTACAAAGAGTTAGTTAAGCTCAATTACCGGCGATTAGCTAATAACACTACTAAATTACAAGTTGTATAAATTACGGGAATAGCCGTAAGTTACGTTAATAGACGCGACAATATATTGAATTATGTAAATGTAAGATTAAATTCCATTTACATAACTATGATTTATGACTGACTGGTTCGTAGGTAGATGTAAATAGGCGACTATGAGTACCAAATATTTAGGCACAAGTTAAGGTTCTATTTGGGTTTGATTTGAAACTTTAAAAAAATTGTCTGTTAAAAATTGTTCTTATTCAGGCTTTGAAATGCTATCTAGAGGGTCTTCAAAACTTAAATTATCAGGTATATTCTAGGCAAGCGATGTAGTAATCATTCCTTGAGAGTCAAAGTATTCTAGGCCTAGCGTGTTCATCATCTTCTACCACATCGTCGCTTACTACGAGGCGAGATAGTGGTCTAACGCTAACATATAAGGTATAGAAAAATTAAATGATGTGCTCATGAACCACTGAACGGATATGTATCATTTATAGCAAGCTAGCGACGGCACGTAGCGGAGACGAGAAGAGATGTGAGTGGCGCAGGATTGACAAGACAACAAACTAACATCCAAGGCTCGCTGCACGCAGTTTCGTTCCGCTCTAGCTAGCACATATATCCACTTTGGCCAGCAAACATCTCCCCACAGCTTCGGCGGTTACACCGCAGCCGAAAAAAATTCTCTTTTCGTTTGCGCTTTACACATCTCCGCACATCTTCCACTCCACTTTGGCGGAGCTTTATACTTATTTTTACCTAGTTACTCACGTAACCCAACCAAAAATACGTAGTATTATTATCTTTTCTATGCCAAAACAAATGACGTGTAAAATGTAAACAATATTAAAATTTTGAATAAACACCCACGACAATGTCCTTTAGAAAATTAACGCCATAACATCTATCTAAGAACAAACACTATTTAATTACGAACTGTTTAAAGACAAAATCGAACTACTCGTAGTAGTTTTGGAAAAAAAGGGCAACATGGATTTTCAAAAATAAATGTTTACTACAGCGCCCCCTGGTAAGTTGACACCGTTACATTAATCTAACAACATGCACCAATCAGACCCGAACCCATAATTGAAAACTGCATCTAAATCGGACAAGTAGTTTTGGAGAAAAATGGCAACATGATTTGCACACACAAACAAACAAAAATTATCTCACCCCCAAACATGCCCAAACGCATATACAGTCTTCGTTCCGTCGTGGGTAATAAGAATTCGCAATAAGTTAGTATACATATTGACACTCAAATTCAAGTATTTCATCGATTACTAATCGATCAAGCCCCCCGATAAGAAATTCTCCAAAATACTGACTGCATTGCACGTGACAATGACACTTGAAAATCCTTTCTGGCCCTATTCTGATCACATACAAATCCACCAGGCGCTTGTCCAAGTTCCGATAACATTTCTCATTACTTCACGCATTTTCATAGATTTCGTAATACTAGTAAATAAGTACTATTATTACATTAGACTCCATACTCGGTCGTTGACCCAAGATTTTTTCTTTCCATCTTTGGACAATCACGAACCTTGCTATTAGGAATGAAATTATAACCCTTGGGTCTCCGGGTCCAATCAGGCGCATTGATAATCCCTCCTGGCCTATTATGGCTAAATTACTAGAAAGCCACACTCCATATCTGGAAGGCACTTTCACCATGCTGTTGTCGTTATAGGAATCGGTAGTTATTCAATGTTTTCATGTACCTATAAAATGTGGTTGGCGTATTTAACATTTTATTCGAATCGGTTTATGTACTGAGTAGGTAGCATAAATAGATAACAGCGTAACATGAACTAGTATGTGTACTCGTGAATCTTTAAAGTAAATATGTTTCGTGCCAGATAAGTTTCTGTCCGATCAAATGAATAGATTTCAATTAAAATTAAAGTGATTAACACTTAAATTTACAAAAAAAATATTAATAATTATATCTCAAAACTCGTGTAAGCTACCAATGATTAAAAATAATTAAAATTTAAATATATTTTTAATTTTATTAAATTTAACACTAAATAAGCCAACGATAAAATACTATAGTCAAAATTGTGGTTTATCTCTAACTAACTGCGCCCCGCGGCTTTGCCCGCGTTTAAGCCTGGTTATTTACTTTCTTTTTAAATACTTTATAACTAATAACTCTATATATTGCTTTAAACTGCATTAAAATCCGTTGCGTAGTTTAAAAGATCTAAGCGTACAGACAGCGGAAGCGACTTTGTTTTATACTATGTAATAAAGATTATATGACAAACATCGTGACAGAAGCTCAATAAGCCTTCTGACCAAATTTCTGATATAACTGCAACATATCGGCCATCAATAATCCAAATTCGTATATATCCACTCGTCCATTGATTCGTCCACTAACGAGTAGTACAATCGAATCGACATCAAAATCGAATAGAAAATCTCTCCATAATCTATTGTATTGTATTGATTTGTATTTTTGTGCAGGATGGACGCTAATTCCAGATAAGAAAATGAATACATTTATGTGGGGTATGTTAAGTTTCATCACCAAGTCTGGAAGCTTTGCATAAAAGTTTAGGTTACATTTAAGAGACTAGTATTTACCACAGAACAGTTGAAAGATTTTTTAGGGTACCAACGGAACCCTACTACTGATATTGATGTCCCAAGCGAGACATTTTATGCTTCGTTATAACAATTTTCGGTATTTTAATACAGTCGATATTTTGAACATCGATATATTATCAGTAGATAATACGACGACATTCAAATATGTAGGTAACCCAGGGGTAAGAAGTCTCTACATTGATAGCGATGCGTCTTGTCATCGCTAACGTCTGCTAGAATGAGATGCAGCTAGACAGTTGCTATCTGCATCTCGTTTCGTATCGTAGAATATCGGTCGAAATTCATCGCTATTAGCCGCGTAATGACTGAGCGAGCAGCCTCGCGAGGCAGCTCGGACGTTTGCCGCGCGAGGCGGCCTCAGTCAGTACGCGGCTAACGAGGCGCTTTTGAGCATCGACAAAAACCGACAACATTCGGCTCGGGCTACGGCACGCTCGGGCGAGGCAGTGTGAGCATTTGCCTCGGCCGAGGCACGTCCTGACTAACCGAGGATATGCCTCGCGCGGCTGCCTCGCGAGGCTGCTCGCTCAGTCAGTACGCGGCTATTCATGTAGAGACTACCGGCCCAGTAGTCGCCTTGATCCTAAATTGTTTGGTATGGCAGATTTGCGTCGTGTTGTGTAAGGGCCCAGGGGTGACGACGAGGTGAAATTCATAATTCATAATCATTTATTGATATTTAAAAAATACAAGTCAAATATATCATCATAAAAAGATCAATAACATTAAGTGTTATCATTTAATAATTTTAATTAAATTTATAATTTTATTGCCAAAAATTCGGCGTAAGTGTAAAAGGCCAAAAAAAAAACAACGGGTTGCACTCCAGCAGGGCTAGCATGGCAAGGGGACTATCTTGTCTTTCCACCTATCCGTGTTTTATTTGGTGGAGATGGCAAATTATATGTAAAGTTTTTCGACAATTATAAACGCCCGCTGACTTTTAATCAACTCTTTTTTTAAACTTTTTAATTCGAAACAATATCAAAACTCGGAGTTAAAATTCACCAAGCGTTTAAATTGTTGTGTTGATCCCCTGTCAGTGGCGAAAAACGGGGAAATAATTTTGTCTTTCCCCCGGGGAGAAGGCCATGCTAGCCCTGCAGGAGTGCCGGCAGAAGTGAAAACTAAAACAAGTTGAATATTTTGGAATGACATCTCGCGCAAGCGCCTACGCTCCGTTGGAATGACACCTCGCGCAAGCGCTCTGCGCTCCGTTGGAATGACACCTCGCGCAAGCGCCCTGCGCTCCGTTGGAATGACACCTCGCGCAAGCGCCCTGCGCTCCATTGGAATAACACCTCGCGCAAGCGCCATGTCTTACGAATTCTCAATCAAGACACGTGACCTGACGCGAGTTTAACATTTTTTACCCATCCCAAGAAAAGTCCACAACGCCGCTAAAGAAGGTTTCACTTCTTAAATAAAAGTTCAGGAGCTACGATGCCACAGACACACATATACTTATACAGTTACATTTTTCACGTCAGAGTTAAAAATAAATATAAAAACAAATATTGAGTTGGAATTGCCTAATATTATAAAGCTGGCCAACAACTTATTTAATAACCATTATATTACACTCACGGACTCAAAAACTGCATCAAAGTTCAGAGTTCAGGATTGCTTTCGAATTACTTGAATGGTCCTTTCTAGTATACAAACATTCACTTGAGGTTATGATGCTACGCTGTTATGAAGTTAACGAACCAAACTATAGATTTCAATTTAAATGTGTACACTGACGGACTCGAAAAGGACCATTCTATTAATTTGAAAGTAAACCTGAACTTTGATGCAGTTTATGAGTCCGTGAGTGTATATACAATACACATCTATCTCTACAAGCACGAAACACTACAAAAGCTTCAAGACGTATCTTGCATTTCCCGCATGCCTAAATCCTTACAAAGGGCGAGGTTAGGTTGGGGTACATTTAAATCTTAGCGGTTACTATCTTGGCAGTAAACACGCTCTTCGGTTAGCTATAAAAATAAATTAGCACGAAGCCTAATGAAAAGTGGATAGTGGGGTTTATGGCTGCGGAAATAGCTAAGGAAATTCACCCTAAAGATGTATGGTCAAGTGTATAGAAGCGCAGAAGAAGTGTTATTTTTAACCGATTCCAAAAATAAGGAAGTTTTCAATTCGTTCTGTTTTTAGGGTTCCGTAGCCGAATGGCAAAAAACGGAACCCTTATAGATTCGTCATGTCTGTCTGTCTGTCTGTCTGTCTGTTTGTCCGTCCGTATGTCACAGCCATTTTATTCCGAAACTGTTAGGACTACAGAATTGAAACTTGGTACGTAAATGTATTCTGTAAACCGCTTTCCGATTTTTATACAAAAATAAAAAATATAATAGTTTAAGGGGGGCATCCCATACATAGAACTGAAAGAAAAAAAAATGTTTTTCTTCAAACCGATACGTGTGGGGTGTCTATGGATAGGTCTTTAAAAATGATATTGAGGTTTCTAAAATCATTTTTTCTCAAAGTCAATCATTTGAAAGATAGGCGCGCCTAAAGTGGTGAAATGTGTGTCCCCCCCCTCTAACTTTTAAAGTATGGGAGTGAAAAATCTAAAAAAAATATATGCTATTGATCTCAATAAAAACTATCAACGAAAATTGGTTTGAACGAGACACAGTCAGCAGTTTTAGAGATATGGCGACCGCAAAGATAACTTTGTTTTTCATACAAACACTATGAAAAACAGAGTTATTTGTAGTTGCGAAAAATCAAAGTTATAGAATACTCTACTGTGTTACGGAACCCTACAAGTGCGAGTCCGACTTGCACTTGGCCAGTTTTTTTTTGTATGTATGTTACGCGATTACTTCGTCAATTGTGAACCGATTTGAATGATTATTTTTGTTACAGGGTTTATCTCCAAGGCGGCACCATTTAAACTTTATCGAGATCTGATAAATATATTCAGAGACATGATGATAAATGTCTAAAATTTGCTAATGAAACTGACTCGCGCGGCATGGAAGTCGGATGTTTTACTTTTAAAATTACGTAGATAAGGTGGGAGGGGGGTACACCACAACATTGTAATTACCAAAAAAAACTAAATGGGGTCATCAGAGGTTATGGCGGTAGATTTTCACCGTGATGGTGGTAAGCTGAGAGCCCGGTGGCGTAATCGGGAGAGCGGTCAGCTTTGATGCCAGAGGTACCGAGTTCACTCCCCGCCGTGCACCAATGGATTTTTCGATCGAAAAACTTTGTGTGCGCTTTTTACAGTGGCCGTCCGGTGGAGGAAAAAGAAACCAACAACCCCCGCATGGTGGTAGGACACTATTTAGTGTCCGCAGGCCGGCCGTAGGTCTAGCGTTCTTACTATCTTCGACCGCATCATCACTTACCAACAGGTGATATAGTGGTCAAACGCTAGCCTATAAGATATAAAAACAAATTTAAAAAACTACTTTTGGGTAGCATGTCAGGCGGAACATCGATATAATATGCTCCTACCACCTGCAAACATTCATACTTATTTGTTCACAATATTAGGAACGAAACATCATTTACTCGCGGCGCTTTTATATAGTGGGGCCTTCGAGCATTTACCAATGGAGATGTTAACGCAAGGCGTACCCCTCTGCTGGCCATTTAGCCATTTTTGGCCATATGAGCGTGCGTAACTACGCTGTATTTTTAATACTGTGTGCGTGTTTCAAGCTAGTGTGCGGGATCGTTAAAGTGAGTGTGTAAATTTGTGTGTGTGCAATGCGTGTTTACCTCGTCCCCCGTAAATATCGGCAGAAAAAAATTGTTTGCGGATTACAACGTTAACATCTCCATTGGTAAATGCTCGAAGAGTGGGGCATTAATAAGCTTTCAATAGCATATTATTTACACCATTATTACACAAATTCATATTAATTATTGTTATTACGGTTAATATTAATTAAGCTTTATGAATGCCATCAAATAACTCGCGACTAATTGTAGGTATCATAAACCCTAAAGGGTGTTTTACACAATCACAGTACTAATGACGATCGTGTTACAGCCTGTTGTTACGCCAGCAGTTAATATAATAGCCTTTGTCTTCATGTGGACGTAAAATGAAGCGACGTAAAGGCGTGCTGTGAGCTAAAGTAGGGGTCATAAATCTCATAATTCTTGTATGAAAACTTGCTTCCTTTGTGTACGGTGCCTTGTACGCTGGAATTGTTGAAGGCGTGTTCAGCTTCAGATATGTACTTGTATCTAATCGTACTAGGATCGAATAATACACAGATAAGTGTTAAGTTAGTTCGTCAACTTGCGATCACTATAGGTTGCTGTTCGGTTTTCTGGATGAACACTTTTTGAGCGATAACGTCGTCCTTTTTTGGTACCTGCGTAGATAATACTTTTATGTAAATATTTCAAATAAACTGGCCAAGTGCAAGTCGGACTCGCACTCGTAGGGTTCCGTAACACAGTTAAGTATTCCATTACTATGATTTTCCACAACTACAAAATTAACTTTGTTTTTCATAGTGTTTGTATCAAAAACAAAGTTATCTTTGCGGTCGCCATATCTCTATAACTGCTAACTGTATCTCGTTCAAACCAATTTTCGTTGTTAGTTTTTATTGGGATCTACAGCATATATTTTTTTCAGATTTTTCACTCCCATACTTTAAAAGTTAGAGGGGGGACACACATTTTACCACTTTAGACGCGCCTATCTTTCAAATGATTGACTTTGAGAAAAAATAATTTTAGGAACCTCAATGTCATTTTTGAAGACCTATCCATAGACACCCCACACGTATAGGTTTGAAGATTATTTTTTTTTGTTTCAGGTCCATGTATGGGATGCCCCCCTTAAACTTTTATATTTTTTATTTTTGTATAAAAATCGGAAAGCGGTTCATAGAATACATCTACCTACCAAGTTTCAATTCTGTAGTCCTAACAGTTTCGGAATAAAATGGCTGTGACATACGGACCGTTAGACAGACAGACATGATGAATCTATAAGGGTTCCGTTTTTTGCCATTCGGCTACGGAACCCTAAAAAGCTACCATCTGTCTATCTATTTCTTAAGCATACTTTGTATCGGCGCGACAGTGAATAATGCGTAAAGAATTAAAGTCTATTTTTACCCGACTGCGCGACGCAAAGGAGAGGTAATGTGTTTATCAGTCTATATATGTATGTATGTATGTATGTATGTATGTATGTTTGTTCCTTTGTGGCACACTAGAGACCAAACGCGTGGGGCGATTTTGATAATTGGCACGTCAATAGATTCGCCATGCTAGCGCAAGTGTCAACGAAAACATAAAGAATTGAAAAATTCAAAATGGCGGATTTCAGACGCCAAAATTTGGGGTTCAAAAAAATAATATGGAATGTAGAGACTTTAACAGTCGGGACACATTAATCCCCATTCGTTAGCCATTAATGTGTCCCGACTGTTAAAGTCTCTACATTCCATATAACAATGTATAATTTATTTTATGAGTGTGTATCGACCGAGAAAGAATTTAAATGGTAT
Source organism: Cabera pusaria (assembly GCA_954871355.1). Classification (NCBI taxonomy): domain Eukaryota; kingdom Metazoa; phylum Arthropoda; class Insecta; order Lepidoptera; family Geometridae; genus Cabera; species Cabera pusaria. The sequence goes on from OX940891.1 coordinate 3,753,313, forward strand.
AGTTTTTTGATTTCCCTAAACAGAAGTCTAAACTACTAGACTTACTTGTTTTTTTCTTTTCAGTTAGTTTTTTAACACTTCACTTTTTGCGCAGTCGGGTTTTTTGATTTTTTAATTCAATGTTTTATTTGCCTAAAGTAAAGTAGTCACATCTTATAACTAATATTAAAAAGAGGAAACATTTGATGTTTTGTATGTTTGTTACGATTTAACTCAAAAACTACTGGTCCTTTTTCAAAAATTCTTCCGCTATTGGAAAGCTACATTATCAGCGAGTAACATAGGCTATATTTTATCTCAGTATATTCACGGGTACGAGAACTACGCGGATAAAACCGCGAAGCGCTACTATTAGTTAAATAAAAACTTTTTCTAAACATATGTTTCGATATTTTCCGTGCTAGAACCACCAGAACAATGTAAAACGATGTTCGCATTCATTTTTCAAACGCGACAGATGTTCGATGGCCCTCATGTTAAGGACCCTCCACACTAGCTCGACGACTCTCACCGTGCCTGATTATGGCGACACTACCTACCGCTGCGATTACACGTCTAAATGCTAAACTGAGCGTGGAAAGGGTACTTAAGCTGCAGGTGAAATGTGAGTACTTAGACTTTAAGGCTTATGTAGATACAGAAAAAAAGGTCATTACCGTTTTCATAGGACTTGACTTCACAAGAAGTAGTGGTACTTGTACTATTCATTATTCTGTGGTAGTGGCGTAAGGTAGTTATTTAGTCAGTAGGTGTTCTGAGGTTTTACTCTGTACCTGTGGAGATTTTTATAGGATCTTAAAATACATTTTATTTGAGTACTATCTGCAACATAATAATGAAGCTTTTAACGAAGAGTAGAAAAAAAATCAGTTAAGTTTTAACAAATGGTTTTTTCTTTTAAGTTTTTTTTTTTATTTAAAATGATATTTTATTTAAATATTTTTATGCCACTTTTCATCATAAATTTTATTGTCATCAAATTGTTCTTCAATGGTTCCTTTCAACAATTGACACACAAAAAATCAAGGTTAGGTTTAAAAAAAAACCCTCAATATAAAATTTACACTCAGTTCTCAATCTATAGGTACATACATTGTAAAAATTAAGTCAATTAGGTTATTTTGTATTTATATTTGTAAAATCTAATATACTTACTAGGGGATTTTTTCAAAACATAAAATGTTGGCCAAACTGTCAATCGTAATCTCGTACCACTTTAATATCACTTATCACAGGAATTTAAAAAATCCCCACCCTAGGTCGTTACACACAAACCGTAAACTTCACCCTAGAACATTAATCTTAATTCACTTACTGCCCTTCACTACAATCTCGAATTATTCTCGAATCGGGATGAAATGACTCGAGTGGTAATCGAGTTAGCACCCTCCATGCGAGATGGAAATATTGTTTAGACCCCGCCTTAGTGGAAACCGTTCCTAACATTGGCGCAGAGTCATAATTAAAATTAAACATTCTTTGCATGTCCCATCACTTCCGTACTTGCCTTAATACTTCTTTACTGTGCTGTGTGAATCGAGTAGTTAGCATCGATATAATAAACTGGCCAATTGCAAGTCGGACTCGCACTCGTAGGGTTCCGTACCACACTACAGTATTTTATAAGATCGATCAAAAAATACCACTATCATTTTTCGCCAGCAAAAAATAATAAATAATAAACATTTTATTTCTTATAACGCCATCTAACGTCTAACAAAGGTGTTAGGGTAGGTGTATTTCAATATAACGCCATCTATGGGACGTTTACCTAACTAAGCGTTCATAGATAGCATAAAATGCCGAAAAAAACACGTTTCTTGTATGGGGACCCTCTATTATTTTTAACTTCACTCTGTTTTTAGTATTTGTTGTTATAGCGGCAACAGAAATACATCATCTGTGAAAATTTCAACTGTCTAACTATCACGGTTCATGAGATACAGCCTGGTGACAGACGGACAGACAGACAGACATACAGACAGACAGACAGACAGAAAGACGGACAGCGGAGTCTTAGTAATAGGGTCTCGTTTTACCCTTTGGGTACGGAACCCTAAAACTGTAGATGCGGTCTCACTCTTATGCCACGTAAACATAATGGAACTAGAAATAACTACATGAAAATACGAATTTCTAGGCATTGTTGCAATCTATTTAAATGGATCTGCGATAATTGCACGTGTCATTCTGTACGTGCTATACAAACGCCAGATCTATTGTGCCTAAGGTGAAATTAGGTTCGCGAACCTAATTTATACGGTCCACATTGACTAGTGGGGTACCTTACCTGCCTCTGCCTTTTTTTGTATATATCGATGGTTCGAAACTTTAAAAATTAGCTGGGTAACCGAGCTTTCGAATAACCGAACTGAGAGAGCTCAGTACCCTGGTACGAGTTTTTATCGTAAACGCTTTTGACAGATCTCACATAGTTTTCGACTTATTCTGGCTCCCTGATTGGTTTAAATGTATTAACCACTAGAAGCGCTGTACTGTTTTTCATACAAAGTTTGCTCGATATACGATATCGTTTTTGGTATGAAAACTCGTACTAAGGGTACAGACCATCGATGTATATGTACTACGTACCAGATGATGCGTCGCGAACTAGCACTACGTTCAAATAAAAAGCAGTGCTGAATCTACATCTCGTTTACTTTAGCGTAAGTACTCCTCACGCCCGATCGCGCGCCGCTTGGCACGTAAGTCAGCTTATGATGGGCGCCTCTGGTTTACATGTACCTCGATGGCTCAGACCGACAACCGATGGAGTAAGCGTGTTCTAGAGTGGAAACCACGACTCGGCAAATGCAGTGTAGGACACCCATATGGAGTGACGATATTCGCAGGGTGGCTGGTAGCGGTTGTAAACAGGACAGCTGAAGATTGAGCTCAGTGACGTGCTATAGGAGAGGCCTATGTCCAGCAGTGGACTAATACAGGTTGATAATGATGATGATGATGATTATGAACCGAGCTTTCTAGGACCCATAAGTAAATATGTACTTATATTTACAACACAAACCTACTGCTTCTGCTAAGTTTCACTAAGTTCCAATAACATTATGTTGATGCGGCCTGCAAAGAATAGCTAATACCACATAATAAATAATAGTTCAATTATCAGGATATATTACCACATGATAAGAAGACTGAATACAATCCAAGACAAGATTGATACAATAAGTGTTTTGTATTATAATCAACTAGCTGGCCCGGCGTACTTCGTACCACCTAACAGACAATGAATATCGTGTTACCTTTTAGATGAACTTGATTTAGGCTTTTATGATCGTAATGCAATGAATATAAAAAAGATATTAAGTTTAGTAATGTATTATGGCACTTTGATTATCAAGTAAGTAATCAAAGTTATGGCAATACAGAAATAGAATAAAAATACAACAATCAAGTACTTCAACCGCGTGTCAGCAAAACATGATGCAATGAAACAATGTTATTATTGTTATAGATAAGTTATCAACTTGAAATTAGTTCGATTGAGTTTAATTTTAATTGTAAAAATATAATCACCAGTATTTAATTTTAATTCTGAATAAGTATACTTACTTCATGAATAACTGTCTAATATGTTTTTGCCTTATGGATAAAACTGTATACATACGGCACTCATAAATTGGCTATCACATTCTTGCATATCTCTGTATTTACCTTCATTCTGACAAAATAAAAATTGATTAGGTATTGATTATTATATTGTCATAATTATTGTTTTAATTGCTTGTAAGCATACTTTTTAGGGTTCCGAACCCAAAGGGTACCAACGGAACCCTATTACTGAGAGTCCGCTGTCCGTCTGTCTGTCTGTTTGTCTGTCCGTCTGTCACCAGGCTGTATCTCATGAACCGTGATAGTAAGACAGTTGAAATTTTCACAAATGATGTATTTTTGTTGCCGCTATAACAACAAATACTAAAAACAGAATAAAGTTACAAATTAAAGGGGGTCCCCATAAAAGAAACGTTTTTTTCCGGCATTTTACTATAACGCCATCTATGAACGTTTGACTATATTAATTATATTAATTACCTATGTGTTTAGTTAGACAGTTGAAATTTTCACAGATGATGTATTTCTGTTGCCGCTATAACAAAAAATACTAAAAACCGAATAAATTTAAAAATTAAAGGGGGGTCCCCATACAATAAACGTTTTTTTTCGGCATTTTACTATAACGCCATCTATGAACGTTTGACTGTATTAATTATATTAATTACCTGTGTGTTAAATTTCCCTTAGTTGGCTGTAGATGTTCGTAAGATGGCGTTGTACTAAATAATCACGCGGCTTCTGTTTTAACAAATGTTTGGAATTGAAACGTTAATATAATCTTATATAATAATATCTGGATGAACGAGCTATGCTCGTAATTTTTTTTTTATTTGGTAAATCGTGTTTTATCTAAAGTTTCGGCTCCCAATAATTATCTCACAAAAGAACAAACTTGGAAAAATTAATCATCTCGTCTGGACTCGAACCGGGTCCTTCTGGTCGCCATCCGATCACTGAGCTATCATAACAATGTAATTATGGCGAAATTTACCATCATGTTCTAATTATGTTGTAAAAGTGTTTCATTACATGAAAACAGGGATAAAACAAAATTTTCTAAAAATGAAAGCCTAGCTAGATCGATTTATCAATTTATTACGTTTTTTCTTTCAGCATTTTTTGATCAATTTTATAAAATATTGTAGTGTGGTACGGAATCGGAAACCTACGAGTGCAAGTCCAACTTGCACTAAGCCAGTTTTTTTAGGTTTCATTATGGCTCCACACGATTAGTGTATTTAGCCAGTGTCAAGTATTAAAATTCTTCAAGTTTTTATCAATTTAAGTTGTAGAGATGGGTTAAAGTCAAATTTGAACTCAGTTTTGAAGTAAAAGTTTAGTATAACTCATACGTTCAGTAAAGATGTGGTGTTTACTGAAGATTTTCAGTGGAATTTTGGTAAGAACGCAAATAGCATGTTTTTCAACATTGTGCTGTTTCCCTACACTCGCACACATTCACCGGCACTTAATGCTTAATAATCCACATTTATTACACATGAACACGCGGAAGAACACCAGTTTTAGGAAAACATACAATGAGATCAAACACACTTTTCCACGTTCCCGCCAAAAACTCGTAAGCATACATTTCTAAACGCACGCATATTTGACAATCAATAAATATGTCATACAATTGTCATTACTGACAGTATTTAAAATTTATTAACATTTTTAAAATGTACATGACTTGAAATCACAAAAACTTGAAGAATTTTTGTACTTGACACTGGCTAAATACACTAATCGTGTGGAGCGATGACCCTTATTAATTTGCGGTTTACCGTATCGACGGGATAAACAATTGAACATCAAATTATTGGCAGTTTTTTAACCCAGGCAAAATAATTTGTCTTATATATTTTTTAGGTCAATTATTCATCGTTTTTAATACTTATTATCCTATTCCTGACAAAGAAAATTCCATAAATACATAAATCATAAAAATTGGTCCAGCCGTTCTTGAGTTATAAGTGTAGTACTAACACGACTTTCTTTTATATATATATATATTTAAGACAAGTATTCTAACGCTCCTCCACTTGGATGGAGTACTGTTCTCACCTCTTGGATGGCTCAGCTAAATACCAGCTGGAGGCGCTGGAAATAATTGAGGGGAGAGCTAAGAAACTTATCAATGACGGCAAACTTGTAGGTTGTAGGCTCCAGAGCCTAGAGCATCGCCGCAAAGTCACAAGATTATCGGTTTTTTATCGGATACATTTCGGAGACTATGCCATCTAATTGCACGAATTAGTACCGCCATCCCCTTCCATCTATCAGACAACTAGACGTACCCATGTGCGCCATTATTGTGGACGTGGTCATAGTACTATGAATTGTTCTGTGACGTGGTTCTTCATTTATCCTACGTCTTGCCAAAAAATTGAATTCCTTGTTGGTGTCTGTATTTCCCAGTAACTACAACCCGGGGGTCTTTAAATCGCGAGTGAACAGGTATCTTCTAAAAAGCGTGCTATATTTGTTTCATCTGACAAAATATTAGCAAAATACCGACATCACCAATAATAAATCCGTACCTATTTGTAGTGTATATATATATGTATATCTATATATAGCGGCATAGACAACCCTATATTATTCAGGGGAATCAAACATTTGTTTTAAGTGTGACGTTCGACGTCTAGAGTCTATTCTCCGTGGTCTAGGTGAATGGCTCATTACTTTTGTTTTGTTTTTTTTTTATTCAAAGCAATAAATATGTTTTTGTTATTTTTATTTTTAGAATAATTATTATTGATATGATCAATTTAATGTTATTTGACGTGTGTAAGTGCAGATATTTTTAATTTTGCCTATATACCAGAATGAATGCTTGCTTACCTGAATAAATGCTTTGACTTGACTATATACTTAAGTTCCTTATAAAGCTAACCGGATTAGGTGTATCAAAAGTGCAAGCTAGTGCTCCAGTGTTCAACAGTTGTCTCTGACAAATGCGCCGGCAGTAGATTTATAGCAGGGTTGTCAACCTGAGGACGGGCGCGTTGCCACTTACCTGCTCGAGTGAATGTGTGACGTCACTTTGTGGGATACATTTACCCTACTTTGTTGATCAGATTTTTATGGCACTATTTTTAATGCTCTTTCAGAGGAAGTTTTTCGAGGCAAATATTTGAGTGTTGTTTGATGACATTACATTACATTACTAGGATATTTTCTTATTTTATTATGTTTTCAAAATCACCCTCATCCGTAGGTTTGTGCTGAATCCTACTCGTGAGTGGTTCTGGTAAAGTCTACAACATTTTAAACTAAACCATTTTATTTCATTTAAACCACAGCGCAAACAGGTATGTAATGCCAATTAAATAGTGTGAAGTAAACAAACCTGTTTGCAGCTTTAGTTTCACACCTCTAGTACTGCCAGAGATTATTATATTATTATTAACTATATAATGTATCTAAGGTGCTTCTAATAGATGACCTCTAACTAATAGTTTTATAGGCACCGAACTCTCTCGCTTACCAGGTGGCGCGATTGAGTATCATGGTCTTGATGACAGCTATCAAGCCATACAATTTATGATGAACTGTCAAATGTAACAATACATCAATGTCAGTTTGGTATAAATCAACTAAAAATGAATGACATTTGACATATCGCGGATCTTATAGTCCACTAACGCGCCTAGCGGCAAATTCCCAAGTGATAGCCCTCATGGGCTCGCCAAATTTTAGTATGATGTTTAGGGTTAGTTTGGATTAGTAGGTTGCACGTGATTTAGACTATAATGGTCAGTTGTCCGTCGCCTTTCTTGCTGTTCTCTTCCACTTTGAGACGTAGTATTAGCTTCTTGTCGTTTTGTAAATTTTTTTATGATATAGGTACGTAGCAAACATCCCGTCTGATGGGAAGTGGTTAGCGTCACCTATGAACACTTACAACACTAGGAGTGTCAGTCACGCGTTGCCGACCTGTCAAGACTTTTAGCGCCCCTTTTGACGGACTCCATGTTGTAGCTCTGCTAGAAAATAGCAGACGGTAGCTGGTTCTAGATTTTTCAGTATTTTTTTCTGATATTCATTTGTACAGTCATTGTCACTTCATAGTCGCATGCACTTTTGTAGCATTAAAATGTAATAATGCTCATAAATGTATTTATTTTAAAATGAGTATAACTCACGGTGACATTATTGAGGCATGCATCGCACATTTTTCACTGAATAGCATTGTTCACAGTTTCATCGATAAAAAAGTAAAAACCAATATACATTAATCTCGCATAATGCATGGTGACAGCCCTGACGGCCAGTATAGTCCATTTACTTTTTTTTTATTTATGTTAGCGTTTTGCTGTTATAAAACCTGCATGGTATAATATGTAGTATGTACCCGCGCGAGTGGCGCCTCTAGCGGTCAAAGAAAAGACTACAGATCTAGGAACTCTGTGGTCATGAGAAAAGAGCGGGAGATGAGTATTGTGCAAAGAGCTAGAATAAATACATACATGTTTATAAATTGTCAAATAGATTTGGTATTATTTATGCTACTAAAGCTACACCTGGTTGAATAACGATGAATAGTGGTGGTGGTGATGATAAAATTATTTGTACTTTATTAAAATTCAAGCTTACGAAATTATTAAAGGTTTTTATTCAAGGAAATTAAAAAAGACGACGAGCAATTTACATCCGATTTAAAAAAAAATATATATGACCACTATCTTGCCTTTTGGTAAGCGATGATGTGGTCGAAGATGGTGAACACGCTAGGCCTAGAATACTTTAACTCTCAAGGGCTGTGTGATGCTGGAACACCGTAAGGTTATGGCGGCAGATTTTCTCCTTGATGGTGGTAATAGTAGATTAGTAGCCAAGGGCTGTAAGGCATCAATTGCAGCCCGAGATATTTAGGCGCACGAGCGCAGCGAGGGCGCCTATAGTTCGAGGGTGCAATTGATGCTTACACCCGAGCTAACTACTCTGCTTTACATCTCGATTGTGAGGTAAGTAGAAAAAAACCGGCATTACAAGAATAAAGCATTTTATTAGTTAAAATGTATAGTGAAATGATTGTTAATTGCTGCGCCTCAGCTTCCATTTTCATTGAATCGGCAGTGCAGCTTATTTGAGGGTAATAAGGACCTACTTACCGAATATGAGAGATGTAAATAACTTTTTGGTAGCAAGTCTAATATTATCCTATCACCTGTGAACACAGTACACTATACATATTATATTCATAAAGTTTATATTTTCATGTTTCATGTTACACTTCGTTGACAACCCTACCGAATAGTCCTTGTTCGTTTTTGGTATTGTTTGAGGGCTTGTTACTCAGAAATAGTTTATAGCAAGCTTTATTTATTTTATGGACTTTCTGACATTTACTAGCGCGGCGACAATATGCGATGTAAATTGATTTTTAAAATAGAACCACATGTTGTTTATTATTATGAGTATTACTTTATGTTTAATTTTATATACGGAGCAACACTTAATAGTGAACGCGGGGTGCACATTTCCATACAAATGTTTTCCCCCGTTTCCTCCCTGGAAAATGCTTCTAGAGAAAAAATTGTTTCAACAAAAAAATCAAGGTCTGCTGTAAACATGCTGAAACATGTAACTACGCCCCTAATACACCCACACTTACCCTAAAACGCCCAGAACACCGTGAGGTTATGACGGCAGATTTTGGTAGCTAGTCAGGCGGAACATCGATATAATGCTCCTAACATCTATGGACTACACTACCTACTACACTGTACTACTTGCTACTAAATATTATTTTTTTAATGCCTTTAAATAACCTCCAATTACAGACCTGGTGTAACGTTAAACTTACTAAAACACCAAGTAATTACGTGCACTAATTTTCAAGGCATTAGTAATAATTTCATGCATTATATCAAGAGATGCAATAATTTAGAAGAAAACTTGTTTTAAAAACTACACACAAGTAGAGTCTATTCAAAAAGAGAACCGTCGTAGAAATTGAGGGCGCTCGTGTTGATGTTTACTGTTTTTGCATTTGCATTGACAACATTGCTCCTTCATTGTCGATACGACTAAAAATGTTTGATACCTAGGGTAGGTTACTCATACCATTATCGGGAGGTACAAGCTTTGTATATACCTTCCTTCCTCACCTTTGAATGTTAGATAAAAAAAAATTAAGTCGTAAAGCCACAAACAGTTCTCTTTTTGCAGACTCTAGTAGCCTACACAGCAGCCCAGTAATTTCCAGCATGTACCTAATTTTATTCAGCTCCAAGGTAAACAAAAGCTAAAAACCCTCTTAAAAATTTTCATATTCCATAATTTTGCCCCTACCATTGGTGGCATACGCACGTTGAAATCGCTTATCTTTCAGCCAAATGACAAAGGTATCATTTTTCAATGGATTTGTATTGTTGTCAAAAACATTTGGTGATAAATGAATCAACGTTGAAAGACAATGCCTGTCATGTCACTGTAGATCTCAGTAGAGTTTTTCATGTCAATGTTTATTAGAAAGAAGATAGCATTTCACAGTGGCCCTCCGTTGAAGGAAAATATAGTTAAGAAACCCCCAACCCCACATAGTGGTAGGACACGTATCTAGTGTCCGCCTGGCCGACTATCAACCTTAAGTTGGAAAATCTGTCGCCAAATATCTAATACAATTCGGCAGCTGTCCTTGAGGGCCAGTTACAAATTTAGTTTAGTCTATGTTCGTAACTCGCCCCGCGCGTTATTATTTAATCTGAAAAACGACGTATTTATCATAATAAGCTGGTGTCATTCCACTGCTGGACTTAGGCCTCTCCCAAGATACGCCACTGCCACCGCTTTGCGTATATCGTCACTCCACCTGGTCACAGGACGTCCTACGCTACGTTTGCCGATTCGTGGTCTCCACTCTAGGACAAGTCTACTCCAACGGTTATCAGTCCTGCGGCCGATATGACCAGCCCACTGCCACTTCAGTTTGCTAATCCTTTGAGCTAAGTCAACAACGAGTATATATAATATTCTGTGTCGACCGTCGAGCGAGAAGGTGCTGCACGACAACGGCTCAATTCGAGTTGTGTCGTTGTTTTACTGAGAAGAGAGACAAAACAAAATTGCAGTTACGTCTATATGACTGAGTAATTTATGCACCAACATATATAAAAAACTAGCTGCACCCTACAGCTTTACCCGCGTTAAATCCCTGGTTATTAACCTTGTTCTTAAATCACTATCTATTGCTAAAAACTGCATTAAAATCCGTTGCCTAGTTTAAAAGATCTAAGCGTACAGACAGCAGGAGCGTCTTCGTTTTATAGTATGTAAAGAAAAACATTGTAAAACATTCGAATTGAGAACTTCCTCCTTTTTGGAAGTCGGTTAAAAGCAGACTTATATCCGAGTTTTCCTTGAAATTCTTTAGTAGTAGCCCTAAAGCGTATTCGTTTACTTAAAGTGTACATTTTTAATTAAAACACCAAGCCTTGTACCGAGGTTTAACATTTTCTTTGCGTTTTACACGGAGCGTTTAAAAAGACGTCAAATAAAAACTGCAATAACTTAGCAGGTTGAGGTGAGTACGGCATTTTTGTGATGAAATTACAACGATAATAAAATATATACTTTAACAGGAGAAACGTTTTAGAAACTACTAGAACTCTTTTAACTAAGCGTGTTTTATAATTAAAGTAATGAGATGACAACGGAGTGAGCTGGTCTTTGTCCTACGTTAAAACCATAAACTTCAAAAGAGATTATTAATTAGTTAATTTATTAATTATTTTCTGTCCACAGCTGGACATTTATAAGCATCTACAAATCAAAATCCATGGAATAAGTATTTTTAGTAATTTTCCAAATTTTATTCATTAATTATTTGCTTGTGTTTTGGTTCAAATTTTAAAGAAAAGAGTGATATTGTAGACAGCTGTATAAGTGATTATTATCATAAGGGTTTCGATTGTACATCTTTAGTATTAGCCTACTTTAAAAACATATTATGAAGGTGAAAGTTTGTGTGTATGTTTGTTACTATTTGTGTGTATGTTTGTTACTATTTGTGTGTATGTTTGTTACTATTTGTGTGTATGTTTGTTACTATTTCTCGCTTAATAGTGCGCAGCCACAATACATGCTTCTAATAGATATGCACATATATATAACACTGATGATGACGACGATCATTTATTTATTTATTTAACCCTAATCAAAACGGTACAAAACCAAAGGCGGCAATAGCCCAATGGATAAGGTGTCGGACTGGCGATCGAGAGGTCGTGAGTTCGATCCCCAACCTACCCATTGCACTATTGATGTGAACCCACTCCAGACACAAGCATATTTACAAGCATAGCTTAGTTGGAGGGGTTAACAAGAATACTAGTAATGTGCAAACCACATTGCGAGTAATCTTTTAAAAAAATTACATTATTTGAGGAATATTACAACTAAATTATAATAGAACATTTTAAATCATTTTTTTTTTTAAATAACATTCAGACGAATTGAGAACTTCCTCCTTTTTTGTGAAGTCGTTTACTAAAAATAAATCAGTCAAGAATGTCATAAATAGTTATACTTATATAAAATTTAAAAAAATAAATTAAATTAAAGGCTGAAAGGTATTTATCCTACACACCAACTTTCAGTTATGTGCCGCCTTCTAGCATATGTGTTATTCCCTATCCAGCCTAGACCCTAAAATAACACAAGGTACTTTTATCCCGATATTCCCACGGATACGATGTCAACGCGGGTAAAACCGCGGGGTACAGCTAGTATATCCTAAAACACCAAGTACTAAAGCTCTATACTCCAATGGTAAATCCTCAAAAGCAGCAGAATCGATCGAACACCCGCTGTAGTCGAGGAGACGTAGAGGAAATGATTAACGACCGCCCATGACAGTTCGCGTCTTTAAGCAGTTTTGTGGTAACCCTATCTGAACACGCAGTATGAATAAGACAGTATGGAATGTTCATGCAAATTTACTAAAGACTATAAAATAATATCAAAAGAGCATATATGTGTACGTAAACCAAATCAAAGTTTTACTTTGGGAGACACGCACTTGACTGTGATCTCAGCTTATGATAATTTAAGAATGTTTCAAAACGAAAAAAAAAGTCAAATGCCCTAGCATAGCTAGTCATTAACCGACTTCAAAAAAAGAGGAGGTCCTAAGTTCGACTGTATGTTTTGTGTTCAGTACTAAGTTTTAGGTATTTATGTCCACATCTCTGGAGATACTTATCAGATCTCGATAAAATTACAATGGGACTAAACGGAAAGAATACTCTCTCAATTTGAAAAAAAATTGGTTGTCTGTAAAGTCTGTTTACAGACGATAATTTTACGTGATTACGTCATACGATTGTGCCTCTCTATCGCTTGTTCCGCGCTCTCGCTTGCACGTAGAACGTGAAACTTTTCGTGCATGCAGCCGGCGTTCATAGATTTATAAGGTTTATTCCCGTCTACCCACGAAGACTTCCCCCACGTGGGGGCAGACGGACATACTCGTACCTATGCCTATCCACCGCAAAGTTTAGGTTTCGGGGCAGACGGTCATACTGACGTTATCAAGTCAATAATAATTTTCCAAATCGAGTAATAAATGACGGAGTTCTGAAGTAACGAACCTCCTCCCTTTATGTGAAGTCGGTTATAAAAGCAGCACTAACGTAAACTAGACAGGTGCTCAAGGAAAAAATTCACTGCCATATTTCAACTCCAACACTATTTTATCTTAACCCAAACGGCCATTTTCCATCAGTTGAGGTCGTGACCAAGAGCTTTGTCAGTTTGTCAAAAGGCAAAAGTCAACATGCTTTTTGTGTCCAGTCGTGACAAAAGGTGTCCAGTTCATCAAGCCATCTCCGCTTGGGCCTGCCGCGTCTTCGTCTAACGTTCTGTCGAACCTTCTCTGTAGACAGTTTTTTTTAAATATCTTATAGGTTAGCGTTTGACCACTATCGCACATGTTGTTAAATGATGATGCGGTCGATGATGGTAAGCACGCTAGGCCTAGAATGGGAACTGGCTCTCAAGGATAGCTGCCGGAACACATTAGATGTTTGGCGGCCGATTTTCTAACTTGAGGATGGTAGCTGGCCAGGCGGACACTAGATAGTGTCCTACCACCATGCGGGTGTTGTTGGTTTTCTAACGATGTTTTTCCTTTACCGGAGGGCCACTGTGAACAGCGCACATAATTTATTTCTATTTAAAAATCCATTGATTTTGCCCACTGATCCTCCAACATGCGACGTACATTCCCGGCCCATAAATGTCAAATAATGAAAACAATCGGCGATTGAGTATTGAGCTTTTTCTCAGTCTCAAATTATTGTAACAATATATTTTACTTTTATCAAAGTTTCTTTACTGTCGACTTTCTGTATAAAGCATTGATTGAGCCCTCAAAGGCAAGAAGGGGCACAAAGAGATCCGCGTCGGTGTAGAGTTTCATTCCTTTTGAATTTGAGGGTATTTGAAGTTGGTTAGGTAGTTAAAGAAGTTGGTTAAAGAGATATACATACCTATTTATCTTCTGTTTAATAACTGTGGAGCTGGCTAGACTAGGCTATGGGTTTCTTCACGATGTTTTCCTTACCTAAGCCACTGAATAAATGATAGCACAAGAAGCATACCATCAGTAGATAATCGCGCTCTAACACGTGTTTTATTCTGGAATCAAACTAAAGTACCATTAGAAGTACTATAATAGGCCTAACGTGTTTTCTATCCTCAACCATGTCATCGCTTGCCACAAAACGAGATAATGGGCAAACGCTAGCCTATCAGAATCAAAAGTACGTACGAAATATTGCTTGGTAAAATTAGATATATTTGTGTGTGTGTCTTAGATATTAAAATAATGATAAATGCTAAATTAATATAAAGTTTATAAATAAAATAAAAGATAAAAAAGTAACACATGACACACAATAAGACATGCAGCTCCATCTTAAATACTTATTAAAGAAAACATGAATGAGAGTAAGTACTCCTAGTATTCAAATAATCCACAACAGCCGAAAATGTCGTAAGGCGTATGATTTATAACTGCATACAAGGTGCAGCCCGCAGCTCCACACGCTGAAATTCTATGATTCACGTCTCACCGCCCTGCCCTGGCTTTAATTAGAAAACTTCGCTTCAGAGCTGAAACTTTAGCTTTATGATACAAAAGTAGAGGTTAGAACTTTGATTTATGATAGTTCTTAGAACGTCGTATATTAAAGTTAAATATTTAAATTGTAAACATTTTTTGCTTTAATAAGAAGTTAGTAATAATACCAAGCAATTGTGTGAATATACATGACATTAAGGAATAGAAACAGCTACTATATTATTAAATACATTTTGAATCAATGAATTTTTCGTGTCTTAAGAATCAAAGAGCCAATCTTCAAAAGGCAATTGTAATCAAAAGTAAAAAGTTACTCAATAAATTTATAATTAAAAATCGTACGGCTATTACAAAAGGTACTCACAAAATACATTTTATTATCAAGAGTCTAATGACTCTTCAACGATTGAGTCATCGACTTGCACACGCCCCCTTTTCGAGTTATACAACGGATTCCTAAACGAAGTGCGAGGAGTTGCCATCACAGAGGAATCTCTTCTGGTCAAAGAGACAATACTCTCAGACCTTCTCTTAAATCTGAAGAACATGCCCTGCGACCGGGACCCGACAGGAAACGTCACCCTCGGCAAACGATAATAGTACAAATATATCACACCCAAAACGGCAACGACCACAAAGAACATCGACACGGAAATCTTCGCGCCTAAATCTTTCTTAGACAAAGGTGAACCACTAATCTGCGCCAATTTTTCCCCTTTGTACCAGTGATCAAACACGTTGTTATTAATTGTGTTGATCGCCTCCGCACTGTTTCCCCTGTACTCCCCTTTGTCCACGATAACTAGCTGGATCTTACGCTCGGGAGTGATCGATGTGAAGCCGATGTGATAAACGACAGATCGACCGTAACTTTCTACGATTTTCTCCACCAACTCTTTGAAAGATATCATGTCGAAACCCTCGTCGATGTCGAACGTCACGTATCCACCGCAGAAGGAGCAGCAATATCCATCAGGTTTGATGGGAGCGACGCAACTAGGCTTCGCACAGAATTTCGCAGAACAGTCTATTTTTGGAGGGTTTTTCTGACAGGGGCATCCGAATCTCTCTTGACAGGAGGTGAAACCTTTTACTATGACTCCCGTTTCAATGAAATCGTTCAGCAGGAATTGACCCTTCTGATCTGTTTGTGCGTCAATATATTCCCGAAAGGATTCTGTCGAATAAACGAGGCTATTAATCTGGAGCCCTCTAATGGTCTGCGTCTCATCCGGCAGACGAACCGTGTACGTCGTGTTTTCAGGGAACACCACGACATCGTCGTAGCACGGAACCTTTTCAACGTCAGGTGTCGCTTCTGTGAATCTGGAAGAGCTCCATACGCCAGCTTGATTCCAAGACGATATAAACTTATCGAGATAGTATGAGTTACCGTCCGTGCAGTTGCTATCACCCACCTCTTGTCCAAATGATATCAGAGCGTTTTCCAGGATGATTTCTCCATCTTCAGGTAAAATCAATGCCCCGATGTTCATCACAGATTCGATGCCGACAGATCCCGACAGCGATCGTGGGAAGACAACAGTTTTCTTCGAGCAGGGGAGCTGTCCGTCTTTGAAATTGCTGGCCAGATTGAAACTAGAATTTGGTAACCATTTAATAACAGAAGTAGAAGATGATGAGATAATAGTGAGCAGTAATACTGCATATCGCGTCAGTGCGTCCATATCGGCAGTCGTCGAACGAATGGACGGTAATATATTGTAATGCGATACGGTCTGTCTGTCTGTTTATCGCGGTTGTTTGATGTCCGCGACATGTGCAATCGAAATCAGGCCTGTGGGTGGAACCGTGCTTTGAATGATGTAAACAAGCGATGGTTGACGAGACACAATGAGAACCCGACCGCCCGATGAGACAGACTAACACATGGCTAGGCTAGTGTTTGTTAACATTGGAGCTGGAGTTTGCATTTTAAGCAAACCGAATTGATTCAATCTGGTACGCTTTGCTAAACCGTATCATCGCTTTCAACCACTCTTTGCAACTAAAACGATTTTATTTTTGTATCCAACTGCATATAGACTGGAAAAGAATATTTTCTCTACAGTCAATCTTTGAATTATAAAACCGTGTACAATGATGACTTAGGAAACCAAGAAAATTAATTTCGCTAAATCTCCAATATACTACAATTACTTCCATTTGTAATCTCCCGCAGATTTATTAGTGACCTTCCGAAAAAATTGCGTATAAACAAAAGATTATCCGTAATCCAGGGTTCCTGATCCTCGGATTACGAGGATATAGGTGCCTTAAGGACGTACCAAGATATTATACCATCTCGAGGTTGTAATAAAGGCGTCTGCCGCACGTACGTTGATACCCTATGATTTATGGGACGATAACATCGGTAGGTGGTTAAATACAAACCATTAATGACTTTGGAGGGTGGAAATTTAATAAGAAGCCGCGGCGGTGTCGACGAGCGTAGTTATGCAAATTTTATTGCAAGGCAAGCCTCATTTTGAAATATACGAGCCTCAATTTTGTACACGATCTGAAAAATGATTTGAATAAAATGTATCAAAATCATTCAAAAAACAGGATACGAATCTAATTCTAATATATCTATTTATATTTGTTAAGTATTTCGATTGTTTTTTCTTAATTTTTAGGCGTAGCGAATTACAATAGGAACATGGCGTTTATAACATGAGGATGATAATTTATCGTGGTAGAAGGGAAACCATTCTTGGGTTAATTGAATCAATAAGTAATGCGCGAATGGTCTAATAAACATTCCTTAGAGAGGGAAGGAGTTGCAGATATAAATGTTTTACCCTCTCTTTCGCATCGTCGTAAGACTATAATGAACGTGATATGACCGCAGAACGTAAACTTACGCGATGTCGATAAAATGATCAATTATACGATTATAATATTGTCCAGCGGGCGCTTCTATTATATAGCCATTACTTTCTGATTGAATTAAAATCATTTTCATTCTTATATCGACAACGCTTGGGGCTTAGAATGATATCTTATTTATAAAAATGTCAAAATGTTGCCTAACTTTATTTTTAAACATTAAAATAGGAGATAAACCTTTATATACCTATAAGATATCATATTGTAGACCAAACAAAACATCATAATCTAAGAAAACAACTTAAAAATAATAACCTAGGTTACTACCTGCCGGTAATGTTCTCAAAAAGCTGGCGACGTTACCTAGGCTAATACGTTGGCCGAGGTAAGCACTAGCTCTTTGATCACGGGTGATATCAATTAGGCGTCTGGACAACTCCTTAACAAAACCTCGGGCATCTCGACCTCATGGGCCCATTGTTTCGACCCCAAACGGAAGAAATATGTATCCATCACCAATGGTAGCACATTTCCTCCGTTTGAGGTTTTCTGCTGCATCCGCTGCCGCGCCCAATGACCGTGAGGTCCCGCATATGTGGGACGCCGCTAATGTGTCAGCACATGTAATACTAATTTAGATGTATGTATTCTGCTTTTTTTTTCTTTATATTAATATTACCTTGCTTTTAATATTATCAAAATTATTATAGATTAAACAAATTAGACTTCGTGGTGCATTATAGGTCTTCGCCATCAAGCGTGTGCGTCCGCAATACGGCCCCGTGAATCCCTTACAACGCATTTCAGTGATCGTAACAAGCTGAAACTCACAATATGGCAGATGGGTAGATAACCACCAAGTGCTGGCTTTCCCTGGTGCCGTAAAACTGCACCCCTACGTAAACGCCTTTGTCATTTACACGTTGGAACTCCTTTGCGATGCTAATGGATTTTTGGCGGTATTTTCAAATTGTAAGAAGTTATTGTTTTGGTCGGTCGTAGAACTAAAACCGTTGAACCGTATGAACTCGATAGGCCTTACATGCTTCCGCCTGTGTGCTTCCGAAACACCGAAAGGTTATGGGGGCAGACTCCTTGATGGTGGTAAGCTAATTTTTGGTAGCAAGTCAGGCGGAACATCGATATAATATGCTCCTGTCACCAGTGGACGAATACCCGTGCTAGGGTTTGAACTGGCGTCCTCTCGCTTAGAAGTCATTCTATCTTTCTTTCACGCCAATGGTACTCTCAAAATCTAAGTCGTAGCTTTATAACCGACTTCAAAAAAAAGAGGAGGTTTCTCAATTCGACCGTATATATGTTTTTTTTATTTTTTTTATATTTCATAGTTTGTTCGCGGATAACTTCGTCGTTTATGAACCGATTTTGATTATTATTTTTTTGTTAGAAAGGAGATATCCCAAGTGTAGTACCATGATAATTTTATCGAGGTTTGATGAGTATCTCCAGAGATATGGAGATAAACACCTCAAAATTGGTACTGAAAATTACTAGCGCGGCATTCAAGTCGGTTGTTTTTAGTTTTTTAAACGATCTTATTGTATCTTTCGTTATAACGTATTCTTATAATCTTTGACCCAAGGGTCTATGGTTCCATGGGTCCATGATTTCATGGGTACAACAGTTGTATGATAAAATCAAATCTGAAATAGCAGCCTCACACAATTTACCCCTGTTACTACTATCTCGTCCCTAATACAACTTTAAATCAACAATAACATCTAAACTATGTATAAACCCGGATAAAGTAAACCAACTCCTTTCCATCACATTACCCTGTCCAAATACACACTTCATGAAATATATACAAGATACACAAAAACATACTTTATAACACAGTGGAAAAGGTATAGTTTTGCATGTTTCTTCTATTTATTAAGTGAAATTTTGCGGGCGAATCCGTTTCTTGCATTCACAGCTTGTCCGATGTGTTACAAAACATTTTGGGCACTTTTGTTTGAATAATAGCCGTTTTGTTGAACGCCGTCCCGGAAAACGGGAAATTAGAGATGAGTCTGTTAAATTTATTTACTTGTATTTGGTAGAGATTTTAAGTTGAGGCTTAAGGTTGCGTCTGGTGTTAAACGATGATCGATGATGAGGAACACGACTTCATGAGAGGATTTGATGATGATGATGATGCATGATTCAAAGCTCTCTTTGCTGCCGGAACACCGTAAGGTCATGGCAGATTTTCTTCTTGATGGTGGTAAGCAAATTTTTGGTAGCAAGTCAGGCGGAACACCGATATAATAACTTTTTTTTTAAATACTTTATAGGCTAGCGTTTGACCACTATCTCACCTGTTGGTAAGTGATGATGCGGTCGAACTTGAGGGTGGTAGCTGGCGAGGCGGACACTGGATAGTGTCCTACCACCATGCGGAGGTTGTTGGTTTTTTAACGATGTTTTCCTTCACCGGAGGGCCACTGTGAGAAGCGCACATAAATTTTTCTATAGAAAAATCCATTGGTGCACGGCGGTTTGAACTCGGTACCACGGCATCAAAGCCGACCGTTCTCCCGATTACGCCACCGGGCCCTCCTACTACTACATTAAAATAATCCACTGGAAGACACTATAATACCCATCAAGATACGGGCGCTATTCCAGTGCCCAGTTTGGTGGACAGAGCTAATTTTAATGAAAATGTATTTAAATGGAATAAACAATTTTTAATTTTAATTTCAATTTAATTATGTAGGTAATGGCAAAGATTGTGACTATGTTCTTACCAACTGTAGAAGTCGATATAATTGAACAATTAGTATGTTAAGTATACTAAACACTTTGTAAAGTTCAAAACCTATAATATTACGAATTTACAATCAGTTTTTACACTCGACTGTTTATGTACGACCACACTGATGAAGGTACTACGACCGCGGCGTCCTGCGTGCGCGATCTAGGCGGCGATCAGATAGCGCAGTAGTATTTGTACCGGCTGGTTCACACCAAACGCGATTTACAGCGATCACAAAACGATTGAAAATCAGATCGCGAACGCACACGCGGACGCAGGACGCCGCGTTGCTTAAAGTCCATCATAGCATCAGCATATAATAGTACGAATTTACATTTAGATTTTACACTGGACTGATGTAATCTAAACACGAATCAGAATAATACATCGACTCTTTATCGCAGGCCTCATACACTGCCTTTGTTATTATTAAACTGAACGACCATCGTTGTCATGTTTAGTGATGGTCAAAAAACATAGGCAGTAATAATTAATATAGTATGAAAACTAAAACAACCGACTTGCCCCGCGAGTCAGTTTCAGTAGCAAGTTTGAGATGTTTATTTTCATATCTCTGAAGATACTTATCAGATCTCGATGAAATTACAATGGGACCACCGACCTACTGATTAATAAAATAATTATTTGGATCGGTTTACAATTGACGGAGGAATCGCGTAACAAACATACAAAATATAAACATACAGACGAATTGAGAACCTCCTCCTTTTTGGAAGTCGGTTGTAAAATATAGTCTTCATCAGAGGGTTCGAGTCCCGTGGGTACGATGAAATTTTGGATTGTGTATAACAATTTACAAAAATATTAAGTGTGTAACACTTCAAGAAACATAATATTTTATTTAAGCCGTGCAACATCTCTCGTCGGATTTGAAAACTGTAATGATTTCTTCTGAATGATTAACTTCGGATAGGTTATCATAGATGGCGCCACCAATGCATAATTATTTTAAAAATAATCCACTATTTTTGTCATATCTATAGTATCGCACTGTGGCTTAACTGGTCAGAGCACCTGAACATGTTATCCGGGGGGTGCGGGTTCGAGTCTCGTCGGTACGATAAAATTTTGGATTGTATTTAAAAATGTATAGTTTCCATCATTCAAATCCTACAGTTATATAGTAATTACAGTCGTATCCCCATCTGAACGATAATTGTAACTGACGGTTTGTAAGTAGGACATTAACGTGCAGTGATAAAGTTTATTGTATCCGCATCAACTACCTAATAAATTGAACAGATTAGACGTTTTACTGCTTCTGGGACGTTTATCACCTCGCTAATGTATGGGAGCTTTTAGAGGAACCGTAAATTCCATTCTGTACCTACCTACCAATTAATGAGCGATACCTTTAAGTACCAATATTTCTGAAAGTATTACTACTGTATACAATTGTGTATAGAATACGAACATCGACCGTATACATGTCGGCGATCGACAGTAACTGAAAGGACATAATCTTTTAGGGCATGTAGAAAGTCTATGACTTTTAAAATGCACTAAAGGTACGGACACACCGCAGCGTCCTGCGTGCGCGATCTAGGCGGCGATCAGACAGCGCAGTAGTATTTGTACCGACTGGTTCACACCAAACGTGATCAGAAAACAATTGAAAAGTACTGAGATCGCGCCCTCAGATTGCAGGACGCCGCGGTGTGGCCGCACCTTAAAAGATTATCGAATGTTCATTAGAATTTGTTTGGTTAAAACACGTATTTGTTCTTATGAATGCTGTAAGGTTGGCTTCTGAGAATCTGGATAAAATATTTCAAACAGAACGAGACAAGCCAATAATATGATTGATGTAAGCATAAGTAACATTTATATGTAATTATCAAAGTTAAAAAATAATTGCGAGTGTACCTACCTATATCAAAAATCTCACATCCTTTGTAACTTCCTTTTTAAACCCCCGACGCAAAAAGAAGGGTTTTTTTCATTCATTTCATTTATTCCAGAACAATGATACATCGTATGGGAAATTACACACTTAAAAGTAGCATTTTTATCAATATATTTGTTGTATGTATGTGGTTTATAAGTTTAGCGTGTGTGTGTACAGATACACACGGATACGCAGGTATCTGTGTTACCGGCATCGTAGTTACCAAACGGCTCACTATTTCACTTTTTTATTTTTTTTATATAAAAATTGTCTGAAGTACTGAAACACACAGTTACATGTATGGTTGGTTTTAACCTACTTTAATTTTTTTTTAATATTCTGACGTAAACGATTGGATGACAGCTGAATGGTTCATTACTTTTTTTTTCTAATTCAAAGCGTTAAATTCTGCTTTTGCTATGTTTACTTGATAATTGGTTATGATTTATTTTATGATTTATGATTTTGACGTGTATATGTGCGTATATTTATACTGCCTACATACTGAATAAATGCTTTGATTTGATTTGATTTGATTTTGATTTGCTCAAATGGTTTTGATTCAGTTTATTTTGTTTAATAGGTGTCGAGAGTGTTCTTAGCTTTGATTTATGAAAATCCGTTAAGGTAATTGAAGACTGTTGTCATGTTCATTTTTCTAGATGATGGCGCTATGAAGTCAACTTCTGTAGTTCTGATCAATTCGAAATTCGGTATCCTCCTTACTTCAATGATATTGTAAGAACATGTTAACATTGACCTGATGCTGGGACATGTCCTGAAATCTGCAGGATACTCAACTCCTCACCAGCTTATAGCAGAGAGGTCGAGTTTGGGCTCATTGGAATGGTACTCAAGGAACAGATTATAAATAGATCAGTCGGTAGTGGCTTTAAATTTTGAATTTAAGTTAAAAAAAACATAATTAAATTCCTATCCAACTTTGCATATTTCCATGCTCTCTACTGCTGGCACGTACGTTAATATTGAAATAAGACATCAATTCATCCCTCTCCTTATAAAATTAAAACTTAATCCCACCTTAAATCTGTTATAAGTTTATAACGATGCTTAATCCTTTCCCGTTTCAGAGCAATTAATTTTAAACCTTTAACTTTAAAAATAAAGACACTACAGAGGGCTAAAATAGAATAAATTATTCACTCTTGTCTTAACAGCGAAAATTATTATACGGAACAGAGATGTTACTAACATTTAATTTTGAATTTTGTTCACAGATACAACTTGAACTTTATCTTTTTAAGCTTAAGGTTGAATACGTGTTAAAGTTTTTAATTCATTATATCCTCTTTAATTGTATCAGCCGTGCCGTTTAGTTTCGTCTGTATTCTGTATTGCCATTCGGTGATTGTTTTAAGTTAATTTGATTCTTGAGTCGTGTTAGTAGAGTTTGTATTGGTTTGCAGTTCTTGTTAAAGTAAATGCAGTTTTTGGACACCCGCTGAGCTCGGAGCGATCATAACAAATCATCGAGTTGTTTGTAAGGATATGAGTACACTCATGTGAAAAAGACTGATGAAGCTGCGAACCTCCTTTACTATATAATTTCATCAATCAAAGCTGACGAGTGTACGAGTAATAGAGAAATTATGGATTAATGAGTTGGTGGAAAA
Source organism: Cabera pusaria (assembly GCA_954871355.1). Taxonomy (NCBI): domain Eukaryota; kingdom Metazoa; phylum Arthropoda; class Insecta; order Lepidoptera; family Geometridae; genus Cabera; species Cabera pusaria. The sequence continues at coordinate 3,777,120 of OX940891.1, forward strand.
AGGATAGGTAGCTGGACTTCGAAGCGAGGGTTACCGGTTCCAATCCTAGCACGGGTGTTCTTGCTCAGGTAGTACGAGCATATGAAATCAATGTTTCGCCATCAGGACGCGATTCCCGATATACAAATTTCATCGATTTCGCTCGGTAGTAAGTAATTACTACCAAAAAGTAGCTTATCACCATCAAGGGGAAAATCTGCCGCCATAACCTTACGGTGTTCCGGCAGCACACAGCCCTTGAGATTCAGAGTATTCTAGCTCTAGTGTTTTCATCATCTTTGACCACATCATCGCTTACCGCCAAGTGAAACAGTGGTCAAACGCTAGCCTAAAAGATATTTAAAAAATCAATTTAGAGATAGGCTTGAGTACTATTCGGACAAAGAACTAACTACAAACAGAAAAACTAAGAGCTTACAGTACTTTTATACTGTAGATGCATTACGCGGATTGGAAAAAAGTCAGTTTTCAAGCACGTACCCCGTTGCCATCTGCCATTCCCAAACAAGCGCAATCTTTGAAAAAAAAAACATGAATAGTTGATAAAATGTGCAAAAAAAATCCATCAATGGATCTTTTCAATGGATTTTAGTGGGCATCGCTTACCAATTTACCTTGTCTGCCCACTACATGAAAAAAAAACTGTTTTTTAAACGGTATGTGTGTTTCTCCCAGTGAGTCCTCACCAGTAAACAAACTAACTGGCTGACTCCTGACTCCTGATGAATTGCTCCGGAGCCGGCATATTGTTCACAGCGGGGAGCTGCCATCATTTTGCGGCGGTTCATATTGCCGGCACTGCACTCTACGAGACTGCAGTGCAATTTGTTAAAATATTTGTTATTAAGTATAAGTTAAAACTTCCTGCCTTTGAAAAGATCAAAAGTTTAATATTATGGGCAGATTTTTATTTTTAAGAATTCTGAAATTTCTGGTAGGTACCTACTTAGTATTGCATCTAAGATTTTTGATACGTTAGAGTGTTTTGATCTTCATCTTTATGAACACAACGAAATGGCATCAAAATTATTGTCAACCGACTTCCAAGTTCGAAAATGGAAGAGGTTCTCAATTCATCTGTTTGTATTTTTTTTTGTATGTATGTTACGCGATTACTCCGTCAATTGAGAACCGTTTCTATTTTTTTTTTTTAATTGGTACAATGGAAACATTTTGAGAATATACCCTATATTCCCAATGTATTTCCATTGTAATTTCATCGAGAACTGATAAGTATTCTCTAGAGATAATGACGATAAACGCCTCATACTTGCTACTGAAACTGACTCGCGCGACATGGAAGTCGGCTGTTTTAGTGTTTAAACTATGTTAATTTTTATGTGAAATGTGTTCTTACTTTGATGGCGAAAGAGATTTCAAATCTTTGTTGAATCGTGGAGAGTTGAATGTATGGAGGGTAGATACATTGTGTGGTAAAATGTCAAATAGAGTAGAAATCCAGTCAAATTTTTCATCGAAGTTCGAGTGCACGTCATAATATACAAACAAAGGTAGTATTTGGATAGTACTTGTACATTCTAACATGGATGGACCGTAGGACTTTTAGCTTACTGTGTATTGTTAAAAAGTTTCAAATGTCTTGTATTAGCTGCGTCCTGCGGCTTTCATCATCATCATCATCATTGACAGCTCATTTCCGCCCACTGCAGGGCATAAGCCTCCTCCCTCTTACGCCACTCATCCCTGTTCTGAGCTACTCTTGGCCAGGTCCTATCTGCGTACTCTTCGATGTCGTCGACCCACCTCTGTATTGGTCTGCCGCGGCTTCGTTTTCCTACACGAGGCCACCATTCTGTTAGGGACTTACTCCACCTGCCATCACCACATCTTGCAACGTGTCCAGCCCACTGCCATTTCAGTTTAGTTATACGGGATCCGATGTCTACCACCTTGATTCTCTTTCTTATCTCCGTATTTTGAACCTTATCGTTTAACGTGATGCCTAACATGGCACGCTTCATGGCCCGTTGTGCGACTCGCATCTTGTGCACAGTTTTCTTGGTGAGCGTCCATGTTTCTGCACCATACGTCATTGTGGATAAAACACATTGGTTGAACAGACGGGTTTTCAGGCATTGCGGCATTTTTCGGTCTTTTAGGACATCATTGAGTTTTCTGAAAGCAGCCCATCCCAGCCGAATGCGTCTATGTATCTCTTCCTGCGGCTTTGCTCGCGTTAAATCCTCAATCCTCCTAATCCATAAACCTTCCTCTTGAATCACTCTATCTATTGATGAAAACCGCATTAAAATTCATTGCATAGTATAAAAGATTTAAGCGTATAACAGAGAAAAGTACAGACGGCATGAAGTGATTTTACTTTATACTATGCCAAGAAGATAATTGTAAGAGATAATTAAATCCGTGGGTGTAAACAAACCATTGAACGAGACCAAGATGTTTGTTTACTCCGCGCGGAATCAGAGCCCGCCAGTTTACGTTATCTCCCTCTCTTTTGTCTTGTGTGCGAAGGAAATTAAAAATAAATAAATCCGGAAGTTTAGAGACTTTGAATGCAATGTCTTGTTTAGATTTTAAACATTTGTAAAGGTTTAAAGATTTGAGACGGGAATTTAACGTGACTTACGCGATGTCGATATAGCGATCGACATATGTTTCGGCCTTCTTCAGGATCTTGAGTGCGGGGCGCTCGCTGACGCGTTCAGCCTCGCACTGCCTGCGGGCCGCTGCTCGTGCAGCGCGGGCGAACGGAGCGGGCGGCGGCGGTGGCGGCGGTGGCGGCGGTGGTGTTGGTGGGGGGTGATGATGCGGTGTACATATTGGAGGCGCGGGATTAGGTTGGAGGGCTTCGTCTTCATCACTGCTGTTTTCTTCAGACGAAACCACATCTTACCGGCAGACGGAACTCAAGGTGTCCTCCTCACTGTTGCCACTGGTGACGTGCTTTCCATGAAGAACGGTTTTCCACGTATGTGACAGGTACCACCCTCTGTCTCTGTTGAAGTTACGACGACGACTAATCTATTTCGGCTATTTAGGCTTCTCGGATTTTGCGGGCCACAAAGTGCTTTTCACGCGCCAAAATCCGTGCCTTGTCAAATCTGATGTAGTGCATGGTCCCAGATGTGAGAGCGTGCTCTGTCACCGCCGAGCTGCCGCTGTCCACGTTCTTCATGGAAGCAATGTGTTCTCTGAGTCTTATGGACACGTTTCACAAGAAGAAAAAAAAAATAATAAAAAAAAAGAAGAAGAAGAAGAAATTGCCTCCAGATGAGGCCGAAACATATTTCGATCGCTATATCGACATCGCATAAGTCACGTTAAATTCCCGTCACAAATCTATAAGTTTAAAATGAACGTGAGTTTTTATAATAAAATTTGTAATCTTGCATCAGAAACTTATTTTTTCTAGAATTAATAAAATGTAAGCAGGTTTCTTTGTGTTATACACCCGCTTCAGGCCTTTCAGAAAATCAGCGTCTAGATTCCAGGGTCTATGATCCAGGAAATTGCGTCATTAGTGCTGAGCCTGGCCTGTTTCAGCACAGCACATTTTACTTCTTAGTCTTTAATTTTAAACTTGTTTATTATGAATATGTATATGCTGAATATATGATTTTTATTACTTTCTTTCTTTTTTTCTTGAGGCCGCGTTCACCGAGACACATCGTCGTATCAGGTGCTCTATCGCCGCTGCCGGAACATTGTATGTCTGTAAGTAATAGAAATTTAATTCTTAACGTTCCTACTATTTAATACACAGCTACCAATAAGCTGTCTTTTGAAATTCCAACGCAATCAAAATTATACAACAATATACAAATAGCCCAGGATAGAGATGTGTAGGAGGGGTGCCATTGCCGTAAAATAGTACATACTTTGCAATCTTCTAATACTATAAGAATCTTTGTCCTGACATACTGACTGACTGACTGACTGACTGACCGACAGACAACGCACAGCCTAAACCGCTGGTCGTAAAGACTTGAAATTTGGAGGGTATATTTGTCTTAGTACCTAAAGGTGTACTAAGAAAGGATTTTCCAAAATTCACCCCTTAGGGGGATGAAATGGGGGTTCAAAGTTTGTATGGAGAAACAAGATAAGGTAGTCTTTTCTATCCGAAACTTCACACAAGTGCTTTAGTAAAAAAATAGGTAAATACGTGTTTCAGGTTTTTTTTAAATTCCACCCCTGACTGGGTGAAATGGGGTAACAAAGTGTGAAAATCAATATTGTTTCGGATTGCGCTGAAATTTGGCATCATCATCATATCAGCCGGTATCAGTCCACTGCTGGACATAAGCCTCTCCCAAGTCATGCCACTGAGCCCGATCTTCGGCACTTTGTTTCCAGTCACTGCCTACCGCACCAAAATTTGTCATTTTGGCAAACAGTTATTACAACGTTAGTTACCTCTGAGAAAGGATTTTCCAAAATTCAGCCCTGAAGGGGATGAAACGGGGGTTCAAAGTTTGTATGCAGAAACAAGATTAGATAGTATTTTCTATTCGAAACTTCATACAAGTGCTTCAGTCAAAAAATAAGTAAATACGTGTTTCAAGTTTTTTTTTAAATTCCACCCCTAAGAAGGTGAAATGGGGTAACAAAGTGTGAAAATCAATATTGTTTCGGATTGCGCTGAAATTTGGCATGCAGATAGTTATTGAGACTTTACTTCCCTCTGAGAAAGTATTTTCCAAAATTCACCCCTGAAGGGGATGAAACGGGGGCTCAAAGATTTTATGGAGAAACAAGATTTGATAGCATTTTATATTCTAAACTTAACACAAGTACTTAAGTAAGTAAATACGTGTTTCAGGCTCTTTCGACTAAAAGTGGGGTATTAAAGTCTGAAATCAATATTGTTTCGGATTGCGCTGAAATTTGGCATGCAGATAGTTATGTTGACTTAGGTTATATCCGCTAAGAAAGAATTTTTCAAAATTCGCTCTTCAAGGGGATGAAGCGGGGGTTCAAAGTTTGGATAGTCATTTTATTCAACATTTCACACAAGTACTTCTGTAAATAAATAAGTGAATACGAGTTTCAGACTTTTTCAAAATGCCAGCCTAAAAGGATAAACTGGGGTAACAAAGTCTAAAAATCAATATTTTTTCGGTTTGCGCTGTAATTTAGAATGCAGATAGTTATTATAACGTAGGTATCCGCTTAGAAAGGATTTTCTAAAAATTCCTCCCGGATACGGAACGGAGATCCAAAGTTTTTATGAGATAAAGTACGTGATGTAGGATTTTTCGAAATGGGGTAGGTAACAAAGTCTGAAAATTTGGGTTTTTCGGGTTTTATAAATATGAATCCTGAATTTCCTAAGCCACGCGATAACATGTAAACGGTTGAACCGATTTGGCTAATTCTTATTTGATGTCTTTAATGATAGAATCGTTTTTATTAAAAGAAGTTTTTAACGCGGGCGAACCCGCGGGGCACTTCTAGTCTATAATAAAAATTATGGTTATATATCTTCTATCGGTGTGTCTAAATCACTTTAATATTCTTAAGTTCTTTCCAAAAGCTGAAAAGCCGCCTTTTCACTTCAACTAATCAGAAAAATTCGTGCGAATAGAATAATTTAATAATCTCGCTTTTGCAAGGACCTTCGGAAGCCAAGTGCCCTTCTTATTCGAACTTGAATGAAAAAGCAATTAGAATAATGAACCTTAAGGAGTAAGATTAGGGAGTGCTAACAACCGTTTTAAAATTAAATGCAAGCTGAAAATTCTCTAGTAATCATACATTTATTTTAATAGTAGATAAACAAGCGTTTGACCACCATCTCACCTAGTGAAGATACAATTGACGATGTATGACGCTTGCCAAAAATATACCTGTCCACTGGCGATTTTAAGGGAATTCCATTCCTTAATCACGAGCCTATGTTTCAAAGTAATTAAAAGGATATATATAGGAATGGAACCGTTAGTTGTTACTACAGGACTGTATAAAACAATTTTGAATCACTGTCAACCATCACACACAAATTCCAACTGTAATACATGTACATAGAACCTTTCTTAATCAACTTTTGGCCAGGTCTTATTTTGCTTTGATAGTCTCTACTAGCGATAGCTTTGCTACCAATGATTGTCGAACAGAATTATATCCAAGTATACAGCTGTCCAGCTTCATCTCTTTTCATTAGAATCATGACATAGCAACAAACATTGGTGACTTTGTAGAGACTTCCAGCTCTGAACTTTTCAATATTGTTGTCTTCCAACGTCACACATTCAGATTGATTTTCTACGTAAGAGTTAAAACGAAATGTCATTTGTTCTTCTGTTCTACCTCTCTGAGCTCTAACTCCTCTGGCCATTTTGGTTTGAAAATATTCGGCACCCTCACGATTAAAAGTGTCAAGATTTTCGTTTTCGCAATCTGTATAATGCGTTGAAGAGCCTTTGTGCTGTACCAATTTATTTTTGGACAGGTGGACCCCAGCTTCTATTGTGTTTACCCGACACCTATTGTGTTGTTGAGAAAAACATGAATTACAATCTGTTTGTTTAGAGTGTTCTGTAGAAAATTAACCCGGAAGGAAAATGGGTGGTTTTTGCATCTCTAAACATATCTACAAAATCTGGATTTTGTTATGTGATTAATGAGGTTATTTGAGATTATATTTTTTATCGCATGAAATATATCTCATAGGCTAATTTCTACCAAAAACGATGATAATCTTCTTGACTTCTGCTCTTGTGTCAACCAAGAGTCCAGTAAACGAAAATACACAGCTGTTGTAATCTGCTTTAAAGTTTCAAATCGATTGATCTTCGGCAGTGATCTTTGTTTTGTCCACATAGGCATGCGCACTTGTACTATTATTTATTATGTGGCATGGGTCATGGAATTAGTTAGTATAGAAGTGACTTAAGAAATATTTACAAAATAAATCTTTCACATGTAAAATTAATTCAAAAGTTGAAGAGCACTTACAGAACTTTTGCATGTTCCTTAAAAATGTATAGTCAGCGAGAGGAAAATACTGTTCTGTAGCCGCATATTGTACCCCACTTTCTTCACTTAGACCTTTCAACCAAAAAACACCTATAAAGGTCTAAGATAAGTATGGAGTTTACTGGCAAGACTTCGCTGGTGCTTCTAAAAATTTAGTTTCCCGTTTCTGAAGTAGCGTTTTACACGAACCAATAAAACCAAACGGAGCAGAATTGATAGCCAATAATTACAAGTGCCGAATGAAAAATGAGAGTCCAAAGAAAAAAAGAAAAATAACCAATTTGTGTGTAAGCTTCCGTTTTTTGAAGATTTTATTTGGGATAGTTAATTTAAATAGATATTTCAAGTGTATATGGAAGTTATATTTGTTAATGAAAACTATACATTAGTTAGTTATGATTTATTTCATCATCATTATCATCATCATAATCAGCCAGTGTCAGTCCACTGCTGGACGTAGGCCTCTCCCAAGATATGCCACTGAGCCCGATCTTCGGCTCATTGGGAGGGATGACGTAGCTCCTCGCACCGGTGACGCTGCTGCCCGTCACCAGCCTGTGGTATTTAGCTAGGTTTATACCGCCATTTGTCGGATGATTTGATTAATTTAGTCACTTTATAATTATATTGTTGATTCCTCGAGAAATAGACTCAATTATGTTATCAATATCCATTGTTACATATTTTCTTTATAAATAATTATTTAGCGTATTTTAAATTCAAGGGTCAAAATAATGAAAGACTTTCTGCAAACATATAGCAGGGCTCCTCACAATTGCCGCCTCGCCGTGAAATCACGGTAACCCCACCGAATTGAAGAGATCATAATTTAAAACAATGGCTTCCAAGGCGCGGGGACCGATGATATTAGCATAAATACACGCTTACAACGCCGAGCGTATGACGCCAGGTATAAACATTACCTTAAATTATTCCAAAGGGTATCGCGAGGCTTTTATTTGAATTTGACTGCAGATATTACTCTCATTTTATTAACCATACCATAAATAAATTTATTTTTCTAACTTATCTATGACCGATCTAAGCGAAGTTTTCCGTTTGACCTTGTTTTCGTATGTCTGTCCGGAAGTCTGTTCTCCTCTGGTAGTAGTAGTAGCATTTTTCAACCAATTCTCGTTTAATATTGTGAGTAGTTCAATAATTACATGGATTTTTTTTTTGTCTATTGAGTTTTTGGAAATTTTTGAAAACGGCGGAGATATGAGGGCTGAAAACGTGAATCCTGAAATCATATTTCAGCCATTTAGAGAAATGTTCAAAAATATCACTGAACTTTTTTTAACCCCCTTACCAAGGATCCAAAAATAAGTTCTGCTAGTATTTTCCGGTTGTAACCGCCCAAATCCGGATCGGGCCAGTAAGCCTGATTACTCAATGATACAAAGCTGATTCGATCTGCTCGCAGATTCATCACTGGACCCGGCCGATATTAATTGAAACATTGAGGTAAACTTGGATTTATGCTGACCAAAGGAAAAGGGAACATTGAAGATAGGTTCAGACTAAAGAGATGAGTTTGTTGAGCAAATTAATTGGTTTAGGAAAGGATTTGTTTATTTGCTAACGTAGAATAAGTAAGTTCTTATAATGCTGACAAGATTATCTCTGTAGTCAGAAATTGTTGCCGCCCGAAACAATCTGAAATAGCTTACGATTGTTGTACTAGAACAAACCATCGGGACCTAATCCCTGCAAACTCACATGTCTTGAAGGATGCTATACTTTATCTTGTCATTAGTACATCAATCAATTATCGTAATGTAGTCAACCTTATATATATATGAATTTTCATGTTATCCAAGCCACCGCCGGTAGCGCTCAGTTGTAAGTTCCACTCACGGTCACCCGACCGTGAGTGGCATATGATCCAAATATAAATCGGAATGTCCGTCACTCTGCTACGTTATACAAACATGCTAAACTGTTAGCGTAGCGTTGCTGCACTTGCTGCTACACTACAAGCGCTACTGACTTAAAATAAATAACCAGTTCATTTTTTTCAGTGAAACAATCACTTGTATATTCATTTTATAAATGAAGTCGGTAAAAAAATATACTGCGTTCTTTGTGCAGTCGGTCAAAAATAGTTTTAAAAGTTACTGTGCTTGAATGCCGGATGTTCTGGTAAGCAAGTCCGGCGGAACATTGATATAATATGCTTTTACCACCTGTGGACGAACACCCGTGCCGAGACTTGAAACGGCTACCTCTCGCATAGAAGTTAAGCCATCTATCCTTTACACCAGTGGGGCTCTTATTGCTCCTAACTTTATGTTTAGGTATTTATAAAGCCAGCTTTTACACGTAAGATTTCACATTTAGGTCACAACATAACCCAGAAACTTATCACGTCATCGAAAAGTCGGTTTCCAGGATATTCCTTCAGCGCTCAAGGTCTCATTTCCCATTCCAATAGCTATCACTCCTCACACCTGCTCACGCCTTGTAGCACAAAACACACAGCCACACACAAAATTCCACCTTAACACTACAGAAACAGGGTCGGTTTTCACCAGCAGGAGTTGGTAGTGGAAATTGATGGCATTGGTTATGGTAAGCAATCAAGTAGGCGCGTTATTTGTGTGTTAGTTTAATGTAATGTGTGATTATTTTGCGTGTCAATTGAGTTGAAAGTCGATAGACATTCGAGATTGACATCAAACATTTATTAAGCGTTTTTTTTGCTTGCGCCTCCGTTTATTTGCAAGATCGAATGCTTAAAGACGCGTACAAGAAGTATTTGATCATGTAGTTATAAATAAAATATCTAACTGAAATATTTAACTGTAATATTCAACCGAAACACTCAACCGAAATATTCAACCAAAACATTCAACATAAATATCTAACTAAAATATTAAAGTGAAACGAGTTGGGAGCGACGGAGTCGGCAGTCGCAGCGTCGTCGAGTGAAGGCAGCGACGCAGCAAGTCGGCGCGTGCACCAGGGACAACGACCTGCGATGCTCTGCCACCCACTGCACCTGTACGCACCACGAGCTCCACTCCCAGCCACCTGAAACATGAAATAGTTTGATTTAACTGAAATATTTAACTGAAATTTTTAACTGAAATTTTTTTTCACCGAAATATTTAACCGAAATATTTAACCGAAATACTTAACAGAAATATTTAACCGAAATATTTAACCGAAATATTTAACCGAAACATTTAACTAAAATACTTTAAAATTTACGAAAATTTAACTGAAATGTTTAGCTGAAATGTTTTAACTGAATATCCAACTGAATATTTAACCGAAATATTAAACCGAAATATCCAGTTATAAATATTTAAATACGGGACTTATCGCGCCTAAAACATAAATCTTATCTACTCGACGTTTCGACCAAGTTGCATTGATCGTGGTCACGAGACGACTGAATGTTGTGAGTGTCCGCACCGCTATTTATAGGAGAGATCGTTGGAAACTACCCTCAATTAATTTAATTTTTAATTTTTATCAGAGTTGCCATTGCGACACACAACACTGACAATATCGGCAGATTTTTGCTGCTTTGATCTTTGATTCGAACACTTGCTAATCACAGGGTTCCATGTTGCGGCCAACCTAAATCCATCCTCCCGGTTGAAATTGGGATGCTTCTTTATTTCTACCGCTTCACGCACAATACGGGAGTAATAGTGGCGGTCGGTCGAGAGGATCTTAGGGTCATGAAGTTCGATCCAGTGATTAGGTCCGGATTCCAGTAAGTGCTCGGCGATAGCAGATTTATTGACCTGGCAGTTTTTTACAGCTGCGATGTGTTCTTTGACCCTTTCTGCAATAGTACGCTTGGTCTGTCCGATATACGATTTACCGCAGCTGCAATCGATTTTGTACACACCAGGTATCTGAAAAGGAATCACATCCTTCGGCGAACGGACCTGCGTTGATATCTTCGTTAGGGGAGTGAATACTGTCTTGATAGAGTATTTACGTAGTACAGTACCGATCTTGTCCGTCACTCCCTTCACGTATGGCATGAACGCTGCCTGCCGTTCAACGTCAGTGGTCCTCTCCTTATATCTGCGTCTAGAATGACCTCTTCCCGCCTTGTAGCCGTTTTTTATCAGAACCTCCTGAACATGTGCGATTTCTTCCTCTAGGTGTTCAGGGTCACAGAGGTCACGAGCTCTATCCATTAATGACCTGGCTACAGATCCCAGGTGACGGGGCTGATGGTGCGACGAGGCATTCAGATACCTATCAGTATGGGTCGCTTTCCTATAGACAGAATGTGATAATGAACCATCAGGTCTCACCATAACTTTGACATCAAGGAAAGGCAGTGTTTTGTTCGTTTCTAGCTCATAGGTAAACTTTATGTTGGTATGAATCGAATTCAGCTTCTTTGCCAGAGTGGCTACTGCCTGCTCATCACCCGTCATGATGCAGAAGACGTCATCAACGTACCGCTTCCACACCTTTACTGATGACGACTGTAGGTCTATGGCTTCTTCGATAAATTCCATCCAGATGTTGGCAAGGACAGGTGCCACTGGACTTCCCATGGCAACACCGTCCATCTGGAGGTAGTGCTGCCCACTGTATAGGAAATAGTTTCCTTCCAAACAGTTCCTCAACAGCACAAAAAAGTTTTCTGGAAGGTCATCACTGTACCTTGTCCTTATCACCTCGATGCACTCCTTCACTGGAACGTTGGTAAAAAGTGATTCTACATCGAAGCTCACCATGATGTCGTCTGGTTCCAGTTTAAGTTCACCGAGGATTTGAACAAAATGGCGAGAGTCCTTTACAAAAGACGGAGTTTTACCCACTAATGGTTGTAACACCGACGCAACATGCTTTGCCAGATAGTAGGTCGGGGAGTCAATCTGACTCACGATGGGACGCAGGGGCACGTTTGTCTTGTGTATTTTGGGTAGGCCGTACAGTTTAGGTGATGTAACGATCTTAGGTCTATATAATCTGTCGTACACGTCTTCTGTGAAAAGAACTTCGTTATCCCTAATGACGGCACGGATGCGACGAGTTACCCTAGCTGTAGGATCATATGACACAGGTTTATATATACGCCTATCTTCTAACAAATCCCGTAACTTATTGTCGTAATCAGACGAATTCATTACCACGGTAGCGTTTCCTTTGTCAGCTTTCAACACAAGAATGTCCTTATTCCTGCGTATGTGCTGAAGAGCGGAACGTTCTTCCGCGGTAACATTACTCTTAGGTAATGTGCTCTTTCTTAATATTACAGAAACATCCTGCCTAAGTGATTCCGCTGCATTAGGCGGCAACTTGTTTCTCAATATTGTTTCTTCCAAGCTGCTGATGACTTTTTCATAGGGAATCCGTTTAGGTGTCAATGCGAAATTCATGCCCTTCGCTAGTACACTCTGTGTCGCGTCATCCAACGTAAAACTCGAAATGTTCACTACTGTGTCTTTCTGTATGTGAGATGAGTATTTGTTTGTTTTGTTTGAGAGCTCACGCTCGTGGTATAACCGTAATTTCTCCAACTTTTTGTTATGTCCCGCGGTACACAGATCGTATGTGCGATCCGCTTGTTGGTAGGTAACCCGATCACACAAATCCAAATCACTAGATGATAACACAGCACTACACTCCGAATGCACATCATATAGATCACTATTTACTCTGTCCAAATTGTAATGACAATTCCGTATTAGTTGTTTAAGTAAACGGACACTCGCGTTTTGCAGAATTTCTCTGGAGTGCGCAATATCACTACGTGGTTTAATACGCACACACGTAGGTATATAGCCCAAATCACGACATTTCATTAAAAATATCAGCGATGTATTTAAACGCGCTCGTTTCTTCCGAAGAAATTCTAGGTGACGAATTCTATTTGCAACCTCCGGCCCGTAACGGTTAGCAATTGTAAATTTTAAACTTTCGCGATTTGAACACATAGTTATAAATAAAATATCTAACTGAAATATTTAACTGTAATATTCAACCGAAACACTCAACCGAAATATTCAATTTATTTGAATTCAATTTATTTGATCATGAACGGTAAAGGCGCTAGTTACCACTGCCCATTCTGTTTGGGAAGCATTCGGAAAACTCCGTCGAGTCTTCTCGTCGCCTATACCACAGTGTCTAAAGACAAAATCTTTAACCAGTGCGTCCTACTTGTGATGAAACACAGTGCTGAGACGTGGAAACTCTCAGTTCGACTTGTCCACCAATTTAAAGTCACTCAGCGAGTTACGGCGAGAGCTAAGCTCGGTGTTGCTCTGCGGGATCGAATCCGGAACGAAGTAATTCGCCAGAGAACAAAGTGATCGACATAGCTCAAAGGATTGGCAAACTAAAGTGGAAGTGGGCTGGTCATTATCTGTCGCAGGACTGATAACCGTTAAAGTAGACTTGCGCTAGAGTGGAGACCGCGAATCGGTAAACGTAGCGTAGGACGTCCGGTGACCACGTGGAGTGACGATATACGCAAAGCGGTAGGCAGCGTCTGGAATAGAAGAGCCGAAGATCGGGCTCAGTAGCGTATCTTGGGAGAGGCCTACGTCCAGCAGTGGACTGACACCCGCTGATTATGATGATGATGATGAAGTTAACGCGTGTGCAAGTCTTATTTGTTACTTAGTTTTTAAATTAAGTTAGGGGTTAGTTCAGACTGAGTGACGCGATGTGAGGCGCCGCGCACTTTTTGTGATAGTGCTACAAATTAGAACTTTATCTACTACTAACACAAATTCGAATCAAATTTTATTGAGATAATTCTAAAATGCCTTGTGGCGTCACGCTGCTTCTCTACCTGGGACCTCTATTCTCTCGCCGTAGGACTGGTTTCTTTTCAGTGGTCTCGCTTCGCCGCGTCACGCAACGCGACGCCGTCACGCATACGCGGCGCAGGCGCAGCCTGAAGCCGTCGTGCTTGTAAATGGTAGACTGCGAGTGGAGTCTAGTAATATACTTACTCTGAGGTAGGTAGTTCAACTTTCCGCTGCGCTGCGCGGCGTCTCGTTGCGCAGCGAGGCTTTGCTCTTCTAGCTACTTTGATATTCGCTTCGTGACGTCGCGATGCGCCTCGTGACGGTGCACTGCGCGGCGCCAGACCACAAAATTATCGACTGTTAGTCAAATACACATAACACAACCACAGTTTTACAAAACTATACCAATATACTTCGCATTATTTTCAATGTAGCACATTTTCTAGGATTAGATGATGTAACACTAACACGTGACACTTTCTGCATACCTACCTGCATCTACGAGTTTGTATCTGTATATTGATATTATGATATTTTCAGCTGATTCGAAAAAGGAGGAGGTTCTCAATCCGTCTGTTTTTTTGTAAGTATGTTACGCGATTACTCAGCTCCGTCAATTGTGAAGCGATTCGAATGATTTTTTTAATTGGTAGCGTACATTTTTAAGATGTTCTTATTGTAATTTCATCGAGATCTGATATATATCTCCAGAGATATGATGATAAACGTCTCACACTTGCTGCTAAAACTGACTAACGCGGCATAGAATTCGGTTATTTTAGTTTTTAGGGTTCCGAACCCAAAGGGTACCAACGGAACCCTATTACTGAGACTCCGCTGTCCGTCTGTCTGTCTATCTGTCTGTCCGTCAGTCACCAGGCTGTATCTCATGAACCGTGATAGTTAGACGGTTAAAATGTTCACAGATGATGTATTTCTGTTGCCGCTATAACAACAAATACTAAGAACAGATCAAAGTTAAAAATTAAAGTAAAGTTTAAAAAAGTTTTTTACGATAGCGCAGCGCGATCTAAGATGGCGCTATCGTCTTTACCTTAATCTGAATCTCGGAAGCGGCTCCAACGATTAAATAAAATTTAGTATACCTACAGGGGATTTCGGGGGCGATAAATCGATCTAGCTAGGAATCATTTTCAGAAAATGTTGTTTTATTCGTGTTTTCAATAATCAACTTTATTGATAATCAACTTAAAATATGACTCTTCCCGACATCTATTGGCGAGTAGAAGTACTGTATTATTCGTCAATAGATGTCAGGAAGAGTCATATTTGTCTGTTTAAGTGGCAAAAAATACCGAGCAAAGCTCGGTCAACCAGATATTTAATGATATTAATTACTACACATTTTATTACTACTATTACTATTACTACTATATAATACTATTCTACCTTTGTGTTAACGTTTACTTAGTTGGTGTTAGAAGTTCGTTAGAAATTCGATAGATGACGTTCGGAACCCTCCGTGTGCGGGACAAAAGTCTGACTCGCACTTGGCCAGTTTTATTGGTTTTTATTAAACTATCTTAATTATGTAAATTGCTTTTGACCTTTTAGATTAAGGCTTTATTAGATTCTAGACTTATGATTTATTAGTAGATTCTAACTCACCTTCCGTAAGAATTGTATTTTGATTTTGTTTCTCTTTTGTTATTATTTGATCAGAATTATAGCCATAAATTCTGACATAGGCAATCATTATTTTCATAAACCCCGACAACCGAAATCCATCGTAAGAAACGCTACTCCAAAATAACATTTCCCATAATAATGGGAAATGTCCATCTTTCCTTGTTATCGTATTTCTGCAATAGTTGGGAAATAATCTCGTAAATCTAAGGCCGAGTACAGATGAGCAAGCATGTGAAATGTAACATTATAATGCTATGAATAGGTAACAAAATCATGTGAAGGTACATAGAAATCTACCCCACGTGTGTTGCAAGATTTTAAAGCTAAAGGCAAAAGAGATACTAGTCTTACGCTAAGGAACCGAATGTAGGTACTTGCCGCGTGAGCTAATCTTAAGCAGTAGTAAGCTTTAAGTGTTTATCTGACAATTGGTGAGAGATACAAATAACCGGCCAAGTGCGTGTCGAGCTACGCGCAGTGTAGGGTTCCGTAGTAGCCTGTTATTCAATGCAAGACTTTACCCGTTATAAACAAGCAACTAGGTACTCCGTCTTTGTCACTTTAACGGATTTATTCTAAGGATTTTGTATTTGGTACAAAATTATCCAACACCCAAGTTCAACAACTACTATTACTGCTAAACTAATAAAGTTATCTTAATCGCTATAATTTTTCTTTAAAGTTCTTGAAATGCGCTATTATCACGATTGTTTCCAGATTTTTCAAGCCTGCAGTTTAGCTTTTAGGGGGGGGGACACCCTACTGGAACAAAAATTTGCACTTTCAAGTTTAATATTCCCTTAAATCATTTTCAAAGACCTATTCAACAATACCCCACAGGATGGGGTAGACGATAAAAAAAAATCATCCCCACTTCTCATATAGGGGAGCTACCCTAAAAAAATATTTTTCACAATTTTATTTCAGCACTTTGTCGGCGTAATTTATATACATACCTACACAAAATTACAGCATTCTAGTATTAACGGTCTCTTAGCAAAACCTCGGACAGACAGACAGACAGACGGACATGACGAAACTATAAGGGTTCCTTGTCAGGACTACGGAAGCCTAAAAAAGCCACAAAAAGATACGCTTGTAATTAAACTGAACTTTTAACTTAGTGGTAACCAATATAATGTGTGATGTGATGAACATAGCTATAGAACTAGAATACTCTGACTCTCACCTGAAATGAACACCGAAATCATGGCAGCAGATTCTCCTTGATGGCGGTAAGCTGTTTTTTAATAGCAAATCCGGTGAAATATCGATATAATTATGCTCGTACCACCCGAGGACGAACACCAGTGCTAGGATTTAAATCAGCGATCTCTCGTTGAGATGTCAAGCCAATTATCTGTTAAGCCAAGAGGCTCCCAACTGAGAACCTCTTCCTTTTTGGAAGTACGTTAAAAACACATGTTCAGAAAATCTTGTTACATGACTTATTGCAGCAATCTCTTCAGAAAATCTTGTTGCATAAATTGTTGCAGCAATCTATCTGTACACGGCCTTACAAGCAAGGGGAGTTCGGGCAAAGATGGCCTATCTCAAGATAGAGAATCTTTCTTGAACTTTCCCCATCTTGTGCACTAATCAGATACGTTTATTAGTACTTTGAGGAACAAAAGTTTGTAGATTATAGTACCCACTGATTCACCCTTATTCCATAAAGTTGTGTGATTGTATGAAATCTTGTCTAAACTAAACATCACGACCAATATTATAAAAACGTTTGTAACTCTGTCATTCTGTCTGTTTGTTACCTAATTACGCCTAAACGGACGATCCGATCTTACTAAAATTTAACAAGGTAATACATACTTTATAGCATTTCCAACAAAGGCTACAGTTTTGATAATAAAATGATGATTTTCACACATACCTAAATAATCACTCAAATCACATAAGTTGATTGATAGAGTTTTCAGGGATAAAATTCTTGGTGTACGTGAACGAAGGTTATGACTTATTAAATAGTGAAAACTTTACGAGCACTTGATCTGCGATATCTTCCAGAAATATTTATTTAAATAATAGTTTAAAACATGTAACAGCGTCATTAGATCGTTCAGCGAGCTATGGAGAGAGCTTATGTTCGGGACTAATACGCTAGAGAATTAAAATGATCGACATAACTCAACAGATTATCATACTAGTGCCACTAGTGCCAGAAGTGCCAGTGTAGTGAAGTGAACTGTTTATGGCGTAGGGCGTTCTGCTAGGCTATTCTATAAGCTATCTCGACAGCGGAATCCGCGGTGAGATTCAAATTTTGTACTACGAAATTCAATCGTATCACGTTCGTAATACGGTTGAATTTCGTAATACGAAATTCAAATCTCACCGCGGATTCCGCTGTCGAGATAGCTTATAGAATAGCCTAGCTTTTACCAGTGGTTGAGCGACGATATTCGCAAAGCGTTGGGTAGTGACTAGAAAAGAAGAGTCTAACATCGGTCGGGCTCAGTAGCGTATCTTGGGAGAAGCCTATATCCAGCAGTGGACTGATACCGGCTGATTATGAGGATTATGAACTAAAAGATGAGAGAAAGATGTCGATAGTTCCCTACCATCTCGCTGCCATCTTCTACGCCCAGATAGACATGATTCTATCACACTTTCCATGCCGGATAGAAGATTAAATGTGACCACTCACTGTCCATCTTCCATCTTATTTTTTAAAGAAAACCTTTTAACTTTCTATTATTATGACATTTCATTTCACATTAAACTTGGGATCCCTTCACCAATCAAAGTTCAACAAAAACAATCAAACTCAAAGTAACCAGAGATTCTGATTGTTGCTAAAATCCAATAAAAACATACCCTTGGATGGTAGGTGCAGCTAAACATCTGCTTGGCTATAATTGATAAAGTTTGAAACTTTGGTATTATTGTATTGTAGGGGCTATGGATATAGATAATATTACCGTGCTGCGGACGAGGCTTCGCTATTTTCGGCAATAAATTCGTAATTTTAAGGAACCCACAATGTTTATATCGTAACTAGAAGTGCCCCGCGGCTTCGCCCGCGTTAAAAACTTCTTTTATTCACTTAAAACTTTTCTTTTGTAAAAACGATTCTAAATTAAATTACGATTTTAAATTACATAAAATAAGAATTAGCCAAATCGGTTCACCCTTTTTCATGTTATCGCGTGACTAAGGCAATTCGGGATTCATATTTATAAAAACCGAAATACCCAAATCGTCAGACTTTGTTAACTACCCCATTTCAAAAAATCCTACAACACGTACTTTATCTCATCTTATTTCGCCATTTTTGCCAACTGTGTATCCCCGTTCAGTATTTGGAAGGAATTTTTAGAAAATCCCTTCTGAGCGGATACTTACGTCATAATAACTATCTGCATTCTAAATTTCAGCGCAATCCGAAACAATATTGATTTTTGGACTTTGTTACCCCACTTCACCCTTTTAGGGGTGGAATTTCGAAAGAACCTGAAACACGTATTTACTTACTTAAGTACTTGTATTATGTTTCAAATATAAAAGACTATCTAATCTTGTTTCTCCATACAAACTTTGAACCCCCGTTTCATCCCCTTCAGGGGTGAATTTTGGAAAATCCTTTTTAGAGGTAACTAACGTTGTAATAACTATCTGCGTGCCAAATTTCAGCGCAATCCAAAACAATATTGATTTTCACACTTTGTTACCCCATTTCACCCTCTTTGGGGTGGATTTTCAAAAAAACCTGAAACACGTATTTACTTATTTTTTTACTGGAGCACTTGTGTGAAGTTTCGGATAGAAAAGACTATCTAATCTTGTTTCTCCATACAAACTTTGAACCCCCATTTCATCCCCTTAAGGGGTGAATTTTGAAAAATCCTTTTTCAGAGGTAACTAACGTTGTAATAACTATCTGCGTGCCAAATTTCAGCGCAATCCAAAACAATATTGATTTTCACACTTTGTTACCCCATTTCACCCTGTTAAGGGTGGATTTTCAAAAAAACCTGAAACACGTGATTAGTTATTTTTTTACTGGAGCATTTTTGTGAAGTTTCGGATAGAAAAGACTATCTAATCTTGTTTCTCCATACAAACTTTGAACCCCCATTTCATCCCCTTAAGGGGTGAGTTTTGGAAAATCCTTTTTCAGAGGTAAATAACGTTGTAATAACTATCTGCGTGCCAAATTTCAGCGCAATCCAAAACAATATTGATTTTTACACTTTGTTACCCCATTTCACCCTCTTAGGGGTGGATTTTCAAAAAAACCTGAAACACGTGTTTACTTATTTTTTTACTGGAGCACTTGTGTGAAGTTTTGGATAGAAAAGACTATCTAATCTTGTTTCTCCATACAAACTTTGAACCCCCATTTCATCCCCTTAAGGGGTGAATTTTGGAAAATCCTTTCTTAGTACACCCCTACGTACTAATACAAATATACCCTCCAAATTTTATGTCTTTACAACCAGCGGTTTAGGCTGTGCGTTGTCTGTCAGTGAGTCAGTCAGTCAGTATGTCAGGACAAAGATTCTTATAGTATTAAGAAGATGAGATGTTTTCATAAAAAAAAATGATTCTCTTGCTGGGTGGCTTTTGACACGGTAATATTATCTACTAGCTATTCCCCACGGCTTTGCCCGCGTTACAAAAGTATCTTATAGCCTAATCCACAGTAAAAGCCATCATTGTACAAAATTTCAGCTAAATCGGTCCAACCATTTGACCGCGAAGAAGTCCCAAACAAACAAATAAACGAACTGACTTTCGAATTTATAATATTGGCGTTGATTGGCGTTGATAATAAATAATACCGTGATTTTGATGCAAACTTACTTTCACAGGATGTATGTTGATTTACAGGTGTGGATATTCTTCATTGCAGCCATATATTCAGAAATATAAGCGATGGTATCTTACTTACGTACTATCTACTTATATGGTCGCAATATACGCCCATCCGTTGCCACTTATGCACCACCCAAGTGGGTTTAAATACATAATTAAAATCATGCCTCTATATAAAAAGCGATTGAATACACCACAATGTCCATATCCAAGACCACCCATAACCGTCGCGTGATGACAAGCGCCCGATCGGAGCCTTTAATTGGACACCCATAGTGGTCCTTGTGTCGAGATTACATCTTATTTGGTGCAGCCTCGTTAGCCCTGATTAAGTGCTAACGTTATTTTGTTGGCGCTCTGTGTGCTATTCAAAGTATAATATTTATTGTTTACCTTGTTTTCTTCATGCGGTGGATTCTGACAGGGAATTCTATTCCTTTCATTATGAATGTGGATGCAAAGCGCTCAGTGCGACAGGATGGAATACCTACCAAACTCTTTGTTTCCTGATAAGTACAGTCCAGGGGTCCGGGGTATACTCCAGGTGAAATCTTAGAAATATTTATTATAATGCACCTTATACCTCATTAATAAGGTACCTTATTATTAATATTTCAGTGGGTGAGATAGTGGTCAAACGCTTGTTTATCACGTATATGAAAAAAAAAAGTAAGTACGTTTGTTTATTTGTTTGATACCTTTTCGCGGTCAAATGGCTGGTATAATGTCGCTGGGGCAAATCGTTAAAGCTAGTTATCAAAAAGCAAAACAGAAATAATACTTATAATATAACCGTAGATCGGAAGGAGGGTCGGCAAAAATGGCACCTCTCGAAAATTCGCCTCCATTTACAGGTCACACTTGAGTAATAGCGGGAGGAAGGGGGAAAGGGGGGGAGGCATAACTGGGGTAACAATGTCGATTAAAGAAAATTCAGGACTACTATATAACCCTGGCGAAAAATGGTAGGTTGTTTATAACCGAGTTAAAATAATTTAAGATCGTTTAAAAAACTAAAAGAACCGACTTCAAATGCCGCGCTAGTATAATTTTCAGAACCAAGATGAAGTGTTTATTTCCATATCTCTGGAGATACTGAACATATCTGGATGTTCAGTATCTCTATTTTGAATGGGACCATCTGTATATACGTATTCAAACAAAAAAAAATACAAATTGATTCAGGCGTCTTCGAGTAATCTATGAACATGCATTAAAAAAAAACCGACGAATTGAGAACCTCCTACTTTTTTGTGAAGTCAGTTAAAAATAGGCAACCAAACGAGTAAATATAGGTAATTTTGCCGGGTTCTAGTATGATGTACGGTGCCAGTCGGTTAGAAGGACAAATTCGGATAATTTCGGTTTTAGAATGAGCACATAACACACACATTAGATGTTTTGGCGACAGATTTTACAACTTGAGGGTGATACGAGTAACTGGCCACTACCACAAGAAATAGAAGAAAAAGACTGGCGCGGCATGTCAAGTTAGATTTCTAGTTAGGTATTAAAACGAATACTGGCTGTTAATGATGATGATGATAATTAAAACGATCTTTATTATTGACTCTATATTTATACACACATCGACGTCAGTGTCGCTCATTTGATAAACTGTCCTTGAGAAAACTAATGCATGGTGTCAGTAGTAGTGAGTAATGACGTCACGTCACGTGACAGCCCCTCCGGTGACGCGTGACGTATGTCTTCTTTAGAGACAAATGGCGGGACGTACACAATAGATATACATTTTTATGGGGGGTGATAGGTTACATCATTTTGTGTTATGTTATAAGTTGATGCGATGCGTGAACTCTGTGACCTATATTGTGGAAGGGGTGCTTTATCTGGATTATTATCATCAGCTTTCTTCTATGGCTGGCATTTTTCTACCAATATGATAAAACCTATGAGTTTAATCATTTTAATATACTTTATTAAGGGCCAGTTTCACCGGTTCCTGATAGCTCTGATAGGAACTTGTTAGACAGATTCTTGAAATCACAAAGGAGGAGTGGGATGTGGGACCCCTCCTACATCCCAAATCTCCCACTCATCATCATCATCTTTGGCGCTACAGCCCGGGGTGGGCCTTGGCCTGGTCCAGAATGTGCTTCCAGACTGGTCTGTTCCTGGCTTTCTGTCGCCAGCCTCTGACCCCGATTGTTTTTAAGTCTTGCTCGACGCCATCCAGCCAACGGAGCTTGGGTCTGCCACGACTTCTACGGCCATCAGGTTTTCCCTCGAGTAGACGTTTTGGTGTTCTCGCCTCTTCCACACGCTCTACGTGACCTAGCCATCCGAGGCGACCGAGCTTTATCGACTTGACTACATCCGGCTCGCCATACAAGCTGTACAATTCATGATTATATCTTGTGCGCCAACGACCGTCTTCTTGTACAGCTCCGAAAATACGGCGTAAAATTTTTCGTTCGTAAACTAAGAGGCTGTTTTCATCTTTTTTTGTCAGCACCCACGTTTCGGAGCCATAGGTGAGAACTGGTCGGACTAGTGACTTATATGGAAGAGTTTTCGTTTTTCTTGACAAAAGTTTAGAGCGGAAATATCTGAGTAAGCCAAAGTAGCATCTATTGGCGGCTATGATACGATTGTTAATCTCAACAGATATTTCGTTTTTGTCGGTTATAGTCGATCCGAGATAAGCAAAATCTCCAACAGCCTCGACAGTTTTATTTCTGATAACTACATATTGTGGTCATGTAACTTGATCTTTTGACGACTTGAGATATTTTGTTTTCGTCATGTTAATGTTGAGCCCAGCACGCATTGAAGTCTCCTCTAAGGCACCAAATGCCGCCTTCAACGCTGCGTAATTCCTGCCGATCAGGTCTATGTCATCCGCGTACCCCAGTCTTTGAACCGATTTATGTAAGATGGGCATGCACTTCTCCCATTACACCCCTGTAATGAGATATGATGAATATGACAGGTCAGATAGTGGTCAAACGCTAGCCTATAAGGTATCAAAAAAATATAGTTTCGTTTAAGTGACACATTTTTGGCTAGCAAATATTTTTTACAAGGTATTATTGTATTTTTTACAAGTATTTTTTATAAGGTATCAAAAAAATATAGTTTCGTTTAAGTGACACATTTTTGGCTAGCAAATATTTTTTACAAGGTATTATTGTATTTTTTACAAGTATTTTTTATAAGGTATCAAAAAAATATAGTTTCGTTTAAGTGACACATTTTTGGCTAGCAAATATTTTTTACAAGGTATTATTGTATTTTTTACAAGTATTTTTTATAAGGTATCAAAAAAATATAGTTTCGTTTAAGTGACACATTTTTGGCTAGCAAATATTTTTTACAAAAAGAGCACTTTTTGTGAATGTTGCTTGATTTGTGTATGACGTATACTGCAATGCTATTAGATACGGCAAGCTGCAGGTAGCACATAAAAGACGTGATGTAGTCATGGGTCTCAAACTTGAAAAAAACATGCCAGGCGTGGAATGTTTTTTATTTAATGAAATAAATAAAATTATATAATAAAATAAATATAATAAAATTTGTTATGATATTATTTATCAGTTTATTGTAACAAAACATACCTACAAACCTTTTCTATAGATTTCAGAATACGAAGTAGAAACCGCAGTAACTTGAATAGAGTTATTTTAATAAGAAAGTGGTAGATTATGAACTGGTCTGTGTGCCTGATGACTGCACTCTGTGCTGCATACAAAACTCCGCGTTACAGGGGTACGCAACGGTTGGCAGAGTTAGAGAGCACCTCAGAGTAACAATTTACTTTAGTAATTGTTACTCTGAGGAGAGCACACAATATTAAAAATCATGTTCCATACAATTAATATAAGGAGTACCTAGGTACACAAACAGAAACAAAAACAAAATTGCGCAAACTAGCCACGATTTAGCGGAAATAATTGAGTAGTAACATACATCTTTTAAGCGTTTGAAATATAATATATTTTAATTCCATTTAAATATGGCACCTACTGTATTGATAAATATACTGTAGATATAATTGTCATAGAATTTATAGGTATTTTATGTTACCAATTACTCAAATTTTCCCTGTACGGATTCAGTATTATAAAAACCAGTCAAGTCCGAGTTGACTCACGCACCGAGGCTTCCGTACAAACTTGTGAAAACAAACTTAACTTTATAGTTCGATCCCTAGAACGATACCTAGACACAGTTAATGAATCAGCCGCTACTATTAAGTTTGTAATTTTAAATTCGCTTTTTTCTGTTATTTAACTACATATTTACGGTTTTCAGACTTTTCCGTAATAACTGCTTCAAGACCTTGCTTTTTGCCAAATTTCATGATTCTAGGTCAATGGGAAGTACCCTATCGATTTTGATTCCCTTGTGAAATAGCAATATATGCTAAAATATGGGACATTAACGGTCATATTTTTTAATCGCGTTAACGCGTATCACGTATCTCTACGCGTCCTGAGAAAAGCGTCTTCGGTATCATCTGAAATAGTTTGGCATTACCGGTGCAGGTGGCGCGGTCGTGTAAGTACAGAGTAATATAATATAACGCGGGTAGCCCGCTATTGTCGTCATATTATTATTAGTTGTGCAGTGTCAACTATTCATTATTCTGTGGCAGTGTTAACATACTTGCGTCACGATGGTTTCTTAATAATATTTATACCAAAGAGGAAAAACCAATACATTGTAAAAATAGTTATAATGACGTAAATGTGTACGTAGTACGGTACTCAATTTAATCCGACCCTTCCGGGTGGACACCCATTTTTAGGGTTACGTACCTCAAAATGAAAAAAAGAATCCTTATAGGATCACTTTGTTGTCCGTCTGTCTGTTTGTCCGTCTGTCTGTTTGTCCGTCTGTCTGTCTGTCCGTCTGTCACCAGGCTGTATCTCATGAACCGTGATAGACAGTTGACATTTTCACAGATAATGTATTTCTGTTGCCGCTATAACAACAAATACTAAAAACAGAATAAAGTTAAAAATAATAGCGGGTCCCCATACAAGAAACGTGTTTTTTTCGGCATTTCACGCCATCTATGAACGCTTAGTTAGGTGAACGTTTCATAGATGGCGTTATATTGAAATGTCGATCCCTAACACCTTTGTTAGATGTTAGATGGCGTTATAACAAATAAAATGTTTATTAATTATTATTTTTTGCTGGCGAAAAATGATAGTGGTATTTTTTTATTGTGGGGGAAAGTCCGCCGAAATCCAATCTATATTTGTTTTACAAAAAAGAGCTATTCGATCTATATATACCATGAAGTCGCGAGACTCACTTCGTGAAAAATTTAAGGAAATTAAAATTCTCACAGTGGCATGTCAATATATATATGAAAATATTATGTATGTACGCAAAAATTTGAATGATTATGATAAGAGGTCCGATGTACATAATTTCAATACAAGACACAAAAATAGATTCATTTTACCTCAATTCAGGTTGTGGAAAGTTAGTGGTTCTTTTTTGGGGAACTGTATACGATTTTATAATAAACTTCCTAAAGATATTGATCAACTGTCTATGAGCAGATTTAAAACCTTTGTAAAATCCAATTTAATGAAGAAATCGTACTATACATTTAATGACTATATGAATGACAAAAATGCTTGGCCTGAATGCCCCAAGCTCCAAGATATAATATAAATTGTATGATAACATAATTATTTGTTGTAAATTTTAAAAAATATTTAATATGAATTTTAAAAAAATGAATTAAAATAAGTGACAAACCCCATAGAGTTTCTTGGTGTTTCTTATCTGATGGGAGTACTTCCGAAACACCAGTAGATTCAACAGTCAATCAGTTTTCATCTTTTGTCATAGAAAAGATAATAATACTACGTAAAGAATGGACACTCTGTTCCCCCCACCAATTCCGGGCTTCCTCACCCCGCCACCGACTTGGAGCTGTCGAGGAGCTGCGCTGAGCAAGGACGCCACACGCGTACGACTATAGAACAATTACTACTTACGGAGAGAAGAACATCAACTTCATACATTTATGTTGGGACCAGTAGACACTGGAGGTTCAAATTTACGTAGGTTCTTATTACGTAGGTATATAATAAACACTTAATTATATTAGTATACCTACCTACATATTCGTACTTTAGAATTCATTTTCATAAATGAAACAACGATATATATATATATATATACTCGGGCGTAAATAACGCTTAATTTGTAAAATATTTAAAAAAAATTCACGTTTAAACATTTTTATAACACAGCAATTGGGAACTTGATGTAGGTACGTAGTATTTATATTCTCTTTACTTGATGTCGCTCTAACGTTCGAGCAAGACACACGACATTGTTTCGTACAGCTCTGGCTGGCCGCCCAACACAGAATAAAAAATAGTTACTGTACAAATAATGCACAAATGAAACCACAGGTCAAGTAAATGAGCCTTTATTCCTAACCAAGTATGGTTCAGGTTCCTAAGGTAAGGTTAACAATAATTTTAAACACGAGAGACTGCCCTGTGTTCTGTGCAAATTTCGTTTGCGCGATTCAGAACTAGTCACTCACGGTACAGCGCCATCTACCAAATACGGAGCGAACTAAAATGAAATACAAACTGCTTGTAGCCTTGTACATTCCGCCCACCAAGGACAAACCCAAATTTGTCCTTTAAATAGGCCGCCCACCGTGACACAACGGTCCTAATTTATGGTGTTTATCCTTAGTGGGTTAGGAAAAACGTAACCTTATAAACAAACACTTAGTGGACTGTATAAACTTATAAAACTAATACAAATTTCCTATAACCCTTAAATCAAGCAGTCACAGGTAGTACACATAATTTTCCTGTTGGCCGCTTGATCACAGAATTCTTAGTGCGTAAAGTAACTACGCGAGTGATACCATCTGCACCTGGATGTTTAGCAACAACTCTACCCAACAACCATCTACAAGGGGGTAAACCGTCCTCCTTTACCAAAACAATGTCTCCAATACTAGGTTCAGGTGCTTGATAAGCCCATTTATAACGATGGAGGAATTTCGTCAGATATTCTGCAGACCAACGTCTCCAAAAGTTCTGCATCATTTTCTGAGTCAACTGCCACCTTCGTAAACCACTGACGTTTACCGCTTCAAAGTTATGGTCTGGAGCAGTGACGAGTGGTTCACCGACCAAAAAATGTCCTGGTGTCAACACATTAATAGAATCTGACTCGGATTCGAGTCGCGACAATGGTCTAGAGTTAAGACAGGCTTCGATCTGCGATAAAAGCGTGGACATCTCCTCGTAAGTTAAGGTGGCCTCTCCTAAAATCTTCCTTAAATGGACTTTTGTGGATTTTATGCCCGCCTCCCATAAACCTCCAAAATTTGGTGAGTGAGGTGGGATAAAATGCCAGGTCGTGCCGTTGTCTGCTAAAGATTTAACCACCTCTTCCATTAGCCCAGCATTCTCTGAAGCGATCAAACTTTCCAATGCACGAGATCCTCCAACAAAATTAGTCCCGTTATCGCTCCAGATGTCCGTACAATGCCCACGTCGTGCGACAAACCTTTTAAATGCTGCCAAAAAACCTTCGGTAGTCAAGTCACTGACAACCTCGATGTGAACTGCACGTGTGGCCATACATACAAATAGACATACATATCCTTTATACGCATGGTGTCCGCGTCCTTTTGATGTGCGTAGATTAATTGGACCCGCGTAGTCCACACCACTACACTTAAATGGCCTGTTAGGTGTCACTCGGGCCACTGGCAACTGTCCCATTAACTGCGTTGAGGCTTCTGAATTGTGACGAATACATTTTACGCATTTGCGTATGTGTGCCTTCACCAACGGCTTTGCTCCCAACACATAATACCTTGTGCTCAAATGAGCCAACATGAGCTGGATGCCACCATGCAGTGTCCTAGCATGTGAGTCAGCTATGATCAAGTCAGTGAGAAATGAGCCCTTTGGTAGTAATATTGGGTGCTTCCTATGTTCATTAAATGGCGATTTTTCCAAACGACCTCCAACTCGCATCATACCGTAGCTGTCAATGAAGGGGTTCAATGACTTGAGCGGTCCCTTGAGCCTAGCCAACTTACCATCTTTCATTAGGAGCTCATATTCTTCTTTAAAGCTTTCTTGTTGACATTTTTTGATGCAAACATCCAAAGACTCCGACAATTCTTGGGATGTAAGAAAGGCTGGACGAGGCCTTTGGTTATTTAACCGTAGAAAACGCCTGCAGTACGCTACAACTCTTATTAATTTAGTAAGTGAGGAGAATTTTCTCCATGGAAATGCATCTTCGGGTACTAACGCGACATTGACCTTAATTTCTTCAAGTTGGGTTTCATTATTTTGCGGTTTGCTATACGCGATAACTTTGTTTCGCAAAATATCTGGTCCGTTGTACCACAACTTGTTTTCCAGTAACTCCGATGGTGTTATGCCTCGAGAAGCACAGTCAGCAGGATTTTGCCCAGAGGATATATGTGACCACTGACTTGAATCTAAAGTGGTCAAAATCTCTGAAACTCGATTCGCAATAAATGTCTTCCAACGGCTCGGGTGACTGTTTATCCAGGCCAGAACTACCATGGAGTCAGTCCATACTCGGATATTAGGCTTTGGCACCTGCAGCGTTTCGGCAACTTCTACAATCAGTCTTGTAACAAGAACGGCGCCACACAATTCCAGTCTTGGTATGGACACCTGCTTCACAGGTGCAACCTTTGTTTTCGCCGTCACCAAAGCTACGTGAACATTACCGGCAACATCGATCCTGCGGAGATATACGGCAGCTGAAAATGCCAACTTGGATGCATCGCAGAATCCATGCAGTTCCACCAACGAGTCATCTTGACTGGTACCAAGCCATCGAGGTACGTTTATGTGGGTCAACAAATGCAAGTTTTCACGGTAAGTTGTCCATTCCATCAACAACTTCCCCGTAACTTCCTCATCCCATTCCAAGCCAGCTATCCACAGCTTTTGAATGAATATTTTTGCTGTTATCACGCTTGGTGCCACCCATCCTAGTGGATCATATAATCGTGCGATGTGAGAAATAATTTTTCTTTTTGTTACAGGTCCTGTTTCCTGCGTCAGCGTCACCGAGTAGCTGAATTCATCGGTACTTCGATTCCAGTTAAGTCCTAGTAATTTCACAACGTCATCCCTTTTTAGCTTAACATCATGCATGTCATCATTTTCCCTTTGAGATTGCTTCGTTGCTTTTAACAGTTCATCACAATTGCTTCTCCATTTTTGTAACACAAACCCTCCCTTTTTCAGCAAGTTATCTATTTCTTGAATAATACATTTTCCTTCAGTTACAGTGTTACATCCCGTGAACAAATCGTCCATGTAGAAATCATTAATAACAATTTTTGCAGCCAATGGAAAGTTTGCTCCTTCATCGTGTGCAACTTGTTGAAGACACTTTACGGCGAGATATGGCGCAGATGCTGTCCCAAAGGTAACTCGTAACAGTCTGTAATCCTCTGCTTCTGCTTCTGAGTTCTCTTTCCAGAGCAATCGCTGGTAGTTTGTGTCTTCTTTGGCCATCTTTACCTGGCAATACATTTTAGTGATATCAGCTGCTATGCATATTGGATGTAGCCGCCAACGCATTAACAACTGTCGTAACTCAGGTTGCAGCGTTGGCCCAGTCATCAAAGTGTCGTTCAATGAAACCCCATTTTCATACTTACAGGACGCATCGTAAACAACACGTAACTTGGTCGTTTCTTTATCATTTCTTATCACAGGATGATGAGGTATGTACACTGCTTCTTTATTTTTCTTTTCTATTTCGGGTATCTTCTCAATAAACCCCAATCGTAAGTACTCTTCTAATACTGCTTTATAATTGTTTTTCAAATCTTCATTCCTTTGAAACCGTGAAATTAAACCGTTTAGTCTTTTTTCAGCTACCTTTCTTGAACTGCCATCGAAACATTCCCGTGTATCAGTCTTAAATGGAAGTTTGACTACATATCGGCCATCGACATCTCTTTTAGTAGTAGTAGCAAAAAACTGTTCGCAATTACTTTCTTCCTCCGTTAAAATCTTTTTCGGTGGCTTGGGATCTGCTTCCATCTCCCAGAACCTTTTGAGCAGTTCATTGTCTTCAACACACAAATGCATCGCTATCACATTCGCTGACGAAGACTGCGGTTTTTGGCACGTGCCTGATAATATCCATCCCAACGATGTTGATTGTGCCAAAGGAAAGCCTTGCGGTCCCTTCCTGATTCCTTCCTGTATTATTTGCTCATATACTTCTGCACCTAACAAGACATCAATTTTGTTTGGTACATTGTACTGAGGATCGGCTAACGGAATGTCTACCCAAGTCAATTTCCCCATCTTCTTGTTTGGAAGCGACGTAGTAATAGATTTTATTACATACGCCTGGACTGTGATTAGCACATTGTAGTCGATCCTCGAATGTATTTTTAATTCCACCATATACTTAGTCGTTGTGTTGTTATTATCCCCCAACCCTGAGATAATACCCTTTACTGGATACCTTTTAACGCCTAAGTGTTGCACCGTTGACTCCGAAACAAACGATGCTTGTGAGCCTTGATCTAACAAGGCTCGAATGTATTGATCATCGCCTTTTGCCGACTCAGCCAAAACGACTGCAGTCGCCAAAAATACTTGACGCTTTTCTGGCACGTGACCGAAACAAGAGACCACCGCCGCCGCATCTACTGTACTGGAGTTACCCGCTGATCCTTCAGCAGATGAACCACATATCCTTACTCCAGACGTTGAAGCATCAGTACTTGAACCTTTGGATTTACCACCTACACCTGAACCATTAGGATGGAGCAACGAGTGATGCTTCGATTTACATACTCGACACGATATTTTACTAGGGCAGAACCGAGCCGAGTGGTTACCAGCTAAACAGTTGTAACATAGTCTTTTACTAAAAACAAATTCCCGCCTTTGTGAAGTATCCTCTTTTGCAAATTTTTTACAAGCGAATAATTTGTGATCCTCTTTACAATATTCACATTCGACATTTGTAACATGTAGAACCTTGTGACGATGTGGTTGGCTATTAGTAGGATTTGAGTGCCTAGGTTTCGGTTCGATACATTCTAGTGCTCTAAATCTTGACTGCAAAAATTCTCTAAACTGAGCAAATTTAGGCAGCTCATCAGAAGTACCGGAAGAGACCCTCAACTCCCACTGTTTGCGCGTTTCCGCATCTAATTTGTTGGCAACAATATGGATTACAATAATGTCCCAAGAGTCAACATCGACCCCGATGTTTCTTAACCCATGTAAGCAGTCTGTGGTTGTGTCAGCTAAATCTTTCAGCGCAGCAGCTGATTCGGTACCCAAATTTCTTTGACCAAGTAACCGTTTCAGAATACAATTTGCTAAGTAATTTTTATTATTGTATCTTACTTCCAATTGCTTCCAACACTCTGCATAGTTCGTGGCAGTAATTGGAAGTTGACGAATCAACTGTTCCGCTTCGCCAGATAGCTGACCCTTTAAATAATGTAAGCGTTGAACGTCGTCCAACGATGGGTTACTATGAACTAAGGAGACAAACATATCCCTAAATGTTATCCACTCAGAGTATTTTCCTGAGAACTGAGGAATCGTTATTTTTGGTAACTTTACAGCCGTACTATTATTACAATTAGCTTGGATGGAACCATTCGGAACTGTAGTACACTGCATGTTTAATAAATCAGCCCTATAATTTATATATGCTTCTTCTGTTTTATCATAGAAATCATCCTTATTGTAGGAACTATTCTTGAATTCCTCCCAGTCTATCTCACTCAAAATATCTTTGTGGACTTGAACAAAACCCTCCCAAAGTCTATCCAAAATGGACAGCCTTGTTTTTATATATGGCTCCGTAATGCGCTCTTTGGGAGATTTTTTGAAATTAGTGTGAGCCTTAACTATCTTTTCATATGCATCTTTTTGCATGTTAAAGTTGGCTGCCATGATGAAAAACACACTAACTACTACTCAGTTCGAATTATTCGGACAGATCGTAAAAATTACAAGTGTTTTAAATTTAACTACAAAATGTAAAATTTGGGCATAGGTTCCCCGTCTGAACCAAATTACGTTAATTATTCTAAGTCCCTAGTCTCACAAAATAATGCTAAGTTACTTTAACTAAAGACTTAAAGTTCAAGTTCAATTTCCCCCAATGTCTTCGAAGTAAATTTATTATAAACGTTAAGGTTCAAATTTGCTAAAACAATTAAAATAATTAAAAACAACTCACACTTGTCCACGACTCACACTTGACCGTTTCCGTGACTCCCGAAGAACCGTCGGCAGCACCTGGTTCTTGATGCGACGTGGACTCCTAGGTGGCTCCCGGCTCCGTCTGCAGACCTCCCCTCACGTCTGCTGCAACCTCTGCGCACCCTGGGCACCTTCACGTCACTGGTCCCCTCGCCTGACGCCGCTCCACGCGTCGGCTGCTACCTCTTCACACCCTGGGCACCTTCACGTCACCGGTCCCCTCGCCTGACGCCGCTCCACGCGTCGGCTGCTGCACGCGTCGGCTGCTACCTCTTCACACCCTTGGCAGCGTACCACTGCCCCTCTCAGTGCGAAGCGTAGTTCTTCGTAGAGAACTACTGAATGACTGACCCAATACTTCCGACTCCGAAGGAACAAATGTACAAATAATGCACAAATGAAACCACAGGTCAAGTAAATGAGCCTTTATTCCTAACCAAGTATGGTTCAGGTTCCTAAGGTAAGGTTAACAATAATTTTAAACACGAGAGACTGCCCTGTGTTCTGTGCAAATTTCGTTTGCGCGATTCAGAACTAGTCACTCACGGTACAGCGCCATCTACCAAATACGGAGCGAACTAAAATGAAATACAAACTGCTTGTAGCCTTGTACAGTTACTGTGGTGCAGTTTGTTCTATGCAAGTCGACTGGACCTGGAGATGATGGTTTACGAAATAGCGACTAATATTTTTAGTGTTAAAAGCTTTTTGGGTAAGTTTTTCAAAAAATATTCATACGGTTAGTACGTAGTACGTATGTACGAAGTAACTATTATATAATCTGTGATACGGTAATTACGGGTGACAACCTTAGACATCACGCACACAAATGCACGTATAGAAAAACGACCCGTGTGTAGTGTCTGTGTCGGTGTCACAGTGTCGGTCGTTATAACGCTAGTTTGTATCGAGATTTAGCGAGTGTCCGGGGTGTGCTTTTGTTTGCAGATCTAGGGTTGCCTGTTAAGACGGTATTATGCAGCTGATAGACGGACAATCAGTTCCATTCGGAATATGATTTGTACTGCAGTTAGTCTGCGTTTTATTTATTTATTATGTTTCATTATTTCACAATTTTTTGGATAAAAATTGTCTGAAGTACTGAAACATGCACTGGGTTGCGGGTGCACGTAATAGTACGGTTGGCAATCCTACATTAATCAGGGGAATTAAACATATGTTTTAAGTGTGACGTTCGATGTCTATATGAAAGCTGAATGGCTCAATACCTTTGTTTTATTTTTTGTAAATTCAAAGCAATAAGTTATGTTTCTGTTATATCTATAATATTTTTTATTGAATATGATCTGTTTAATGTAATTTGACGTGTGTAAGTGCAAATTTTTAATTTGCCCATATACTGAATAAATGCTTTGACTTTGACTTTGACTTTGACTTTGCTCGATCTTATAAAATACTGTAGTGTGGTACGGAACCCTACTAGTGGGAGTCCGACTTGTACTCGGCCAGTTTATTGTTATTCACATACTATCATAAATTAAAATTAATTTCAATAGTTTTTCCCATATTCTCCGAACTGAGTAAAATGTTGACGAACCCTCCGAATGTTAGCGCAGCCAACTCAACAATTCGCTGCCGACGTGGATAGAACGCAAGCATTAGTCTAATGTTCAGCACTTTAGAACTAGAATGGCGTGACACCGCGTTAGTTAACGCATACACTTTATACGTGGACGTTGACGCATCGACACACGATTATGACCCCTATTGAGTAGTTATAGGAGATACCCTGTCGAAGGCATGTGACAATTTATTATATTTATAGACGTCATTTGTATCGTTCTAGATGTAAGTTATAATTAACATATCGGGTTTTAGTGCAATGTTAGCTTATAGTTTATATCCTCAGTTTACAACAATAATTACTCTAGGAAAAGAAAGAACTTAGTATTTTTGATCCGTGTTTTTAGTAGATGGAAGGTTTGAATAGGTTTTTATTTATATCTTACTAGAAGTCCCCCGCGGCTTAGCCCGCGTTAAAAACTCCTTTTATTTACTTAAATTTTTGCTTTTGTAAAAACGATTCTATCATTAAAGACATCAAATAAGAAATAGCCAAATCGGTTCACCTGTTTTCATGTTATCGCGTAACTAAGAAGACTAAGAAAAACCTAAAAAAGCGCAATCCGAAACAATATTGATTTTCAGACTTTGTTACACCAGTTCACTCTCTTTGGGTTGATTGGAGTTACTCTTTGCATTTTGAAAAAGTCTAAAACTCGTATTTACTTATTTATTTACAGAAGTACTTGTGTGAAATGTAGAATAAAATGACTATACAAACTCTGAACCCCCGCTTCATCTCTTAAAGAGTGAATTTTGAAAAATCCTGTCTTAGCGGATTCCTACGTCAAAATAACTATCTGCATGCCAAATTTCAGCGCAATCCGAAATAATATTGATTTCAGACTTTGTTACCCCACTTTACCCTTTTAGAAATAGAATTTCGAAAAAGCCTGAAACACGTATTTACTAAAATATTGAAATACTTTTATTTCCAAATTAAGCAATATTTACAAATAGTACATATATACAACTTAAAACTAAATTAAGATAAAAACTATTTAAACTGATATAAATAAGTAAAATTTTATAAATAAAAAACAGAACCTAGGTCGCAGCTGTCTGCCGGTAACGTTCCCAAAAAGCTGGCGACGTTTTAATATATATACAATAATAATACTATATATATATATATATATATACGTTACGTATTTACTTATTTATTTACTAAACAACTTGTGTGAAGTTTCGAATATAAAAGACAATCTATCCTTGATTCTCCATAAAAACTTTGAACCCCCATTTCATCCCCTAAAGGGGTGAATTTTGGAAAATCCTTTCTTAGTACACCCTTACGTACTAAGACAAATATACCCTCCAAATTTCAAGTCTCTACTACCAGCGGTTTAGGCGGTGCGTTGTCTGTCAGTCAGTCAGTCAATCAGTCAGTCAGGCAGTCAGTATGTCAGGACAAAGATTCTTATAGTATTAGATAAGCCTAGCGTTTTGATCACTATATCGCCTGGTCGTAAGCGATGATGTGGTCGAAGATGGCCTAGAATACTCTGACTCTCAGTCATTAAAATGGATGCCGGAACTGAAAATCGAAATCAGAAACCGTAACATAAAATTAACAAGCCGTGGCGGAAGTATTCCCAAAAAGGCTGTCAATCGTAAATGTTCAATTAAGCCGTTATTAATATTCCAATGTTATAGCTGGATGTTAAAATGTAATATTGTTTGTTGGTATCGTTCTGCCCCGGTCTCCCCTGAGTGCGGTACACTCTCAAATGATTCCATAAAACGCGGCTACAAACATATAGCAGTATGGGAAGTAGATTCGGAGGTGTTGCCCAGTTACCTGAGTAAACAGCTAAGTTAGTTGAAAAAGGCTCAACCTATTTAACTAACTTCCGAAAATAAGGAGGATATCAATTTGCCTGTATTTTTGTAATGTATGCTGTGCACTTTTTTTGTTAATGGTGAACCTAGTTTTATGACTCTTTTTTATTATTAGGATACAATGACATATTTGGGGTATTCGTTTCATAAAATGTATTGAGATCTTTGTATCTTCAGAGATATGGAGATAAAAACCTCAAACTTTCTACTACTGGAAATGACTAGCGCGGCATGAAAAGTCAGCTCTTGAGACGTCAAACAAAATAAAATTACTTAATCTAAGATTATAATGTATAAAATTACCTTGATGGCCCAGTGGCATAGTGGGAGAATAGTCGGCTTTGACGCCAGAAGTAGCGAGTTCAATGCCCGCCGTGCACCAATGAATATTACTATCGAAAATGTATGTGCGCTTTTCACAGTGGTCCTCTGGTGAAGCCAAGAAACCCCCAACCCCCGCATGGCGGTAGGACACTATCTAGTGTCCGCCTGGCCAGCTACCACCATTAAGTTAGAAAATCTGTCGCCAAACATCTAGCGTGTTCCGTCAGCTGTCCTTAAGAACCAGTTCCCATTTTAGGTTTAGCGTGCTACCATCCTCGATCACATCATCACTTACCAACATGTGAGACAATGTTCGAACGCTAGCCTATATGATATTTTTATATCATGTATGCTAAAAAAACTTATTGTTCAGTTGTCGGCTGGAAATACCTTACTGTACCATTCTGTATGCGTGATTTAAAGTGCCCGTTACAAAAGTGATATGACAGGTTATACCGTTCTGAAACGTTCAGAAAAGTCCCGAATTGTGGACATTTTGTCCCGTATGGAAATTACACTGTGTTTGTACTATTATTTATTCTGTGATTGTACCTACTGGATCTTTATGTTGTTTTTATTCAACATAACACAGTTATTATTATTCGTTTGATTCTAAAATATATTATGTACCTGTTATATTATCTGTGCCCCGCGGCTTTGGCCGTGTTGAATTAATGGTAATTAATTATTTTAAAAAAAATATTAGACAGGCTTCAAAACCAGAAATAGGCACTCAAAGAAGAAAAATAAATTAATATAATTATGATAAGCGCTACCTACTCAACTATTTGAAGTCGGTGCTAGCCGAGTCTGAAAGGTAGTAGATAGATACTACGTGCAAACTGTACCTACTTACTACATATATAGTAACTATCTACTACCTAATAGACTTGGCTGGCACCGACTGCAAATAGTTGAGTGCTTCTCGTCAAATTTCATGATAAACAGCGACAGAAAGCACCTAGAAGGACTTATAGTAGGTTCTTTTTAACCGACTTCAAAGAGGAGGTTATATGTTCGACGTGTATGTACATTTTTATGTATGTTCACCGATTACGAGAAGCAAAGACTATGCAACGCAAGTAAGTAAAAAAAAATCGATAGCCGTAAATTTTTAAAATCAGAGAAAAAAGCGTATGAACAAACTTTTTCCATAGGCCCCACAGGAGTGTGGTAGTATGTCGGGGTACATTGCAAAGGTAGCAAAATGTCTAGGTATGTGTGCCGAACTGTGTCAATGATGTATAAGCACTATAGAATTGTATTTAGGCGGTAATATTTGTTAAATAAAGAGAGATATGTGTAGAGACTCCAAACGAGCTGTTGGTTTCGAGCTCCGCCTCCCGCGCCCGACTCTGCCTGCGAAGACTACGAGCTCTCTACTACAAGCAGCATTGGTTACCCCGATAGGGCTGATCTCTGTCGGGGGAGCCCGTACACGCACATATACTATGAAGCCTAATTAAGATTATGGGAGTCATCACCACCTGCACCGTCTAAAAACGTCAACGAGATCTTCACTGCACCAGAAATTGCCTAGACGCCACGCGCATTAATCGCTATCGCTAAGCACCTCCATGACAACAATCAATGCAAAGCCGCGGCCGCCACACCGCAAACTATTCGAAGAGAGTAGAGTTCAAGATCAGCATGTACCCAATCCCTAAACTGTCGCCGACAACTATAAAAACTCGTCTCGGGAAGTTGGTAGTCCATGTGAAAGGTTCACCATCAATAGATAAAGCTGCTTTGTAATGTGATGACGTCAGTAACCAGCCGAGCTAAGGAGAGCTACAAGTGTCACTAGTTCGAGGTTATCAGCGCTGTCGATCCTGCTTGTGTACCAGGAAACCATGAGATGTCCGAAGCCAGAAGATGCACTGAGATCATCGAAGGTTACACGGAATGTCATGTCATACGTGGAGAGCAGACTTGGAGAGTATTGCTCAGTCTCGCTATGTTCCGGACGGATGTAACGGCTGAGAAGTAAATGGAAAGGACCTAGGATGGAAGCACAGGAGTATCACAAGATGGAAACGTTAGTTTTGTTAAGGTCAGCCATGAACATACGAGTCGGAGATGACACGCTGACGATGTTCGCTGATAAATGAAGAAGTCGCCTAGGAAAATATTGCGTAGCTGATAGATAATGCCTAATATTTGCCTGCTGTTACGTAGTACTGTTTATTATTCTGTGCTGCTGTGTCAACTGAGAATGTAGATTGCGAAATTGAAGGTGAAGTAAATTGAACCTCGTACGTAGGTCAAGACAGAGGTATTTGCTGACCTAACAACTTACGACTGTCGATGCGCAACAAGGGACATCGTGTATCGTATTTTTTGTAAGAGGATATTGTAGGGGTACCTAAATTGCTACGGTAGCAAAATATATGTGTGCGCAACTGTGTTAATGATGTATCAGCACTATATAATATGTGACTGTACAGATGTGTGACTCCAAACGTGCTGTTTGTTTCTCCTCCCGCGCCCGACTCTGCCTGCGAAGACTACGAGCTCTCCACTTCAACCAACAAATAGGTACCTATAAGTTTTTACGGAACCCTCAGGGCGCGAATCAGGCTCACACTTGACCCGTTTTTAGGGTTCCGTAGTCCTGACAAGGAACCCTTATAGTTTCGTCATGTACGTTCGTCTATCTGTCTGTCTGTCTGTCTTTCCGAGGTTTTGCTAAGAGACCGTTAAT
Organism: Cabera pusaria; assembly: GCA_954871355.1. Lineage (NCBI taxonomy): Eukaryota > Metazoa > Arthropoda > Insecta > Lepidoptera > Geometridae > Cabera > Cabera pusaria. The sequence continues at coordinate 3,816,035 of OX940891.1, forward strand.
CCTACATATAGCTGTAATTTTGTGGGGGTATGTAAATAAATGACGCCGACAAAGTGCTGAAATAAAATTTTGAAAAATATTTCGTTATAGGGTAGCTCTCCTATATGAGAAGTGGGGATGATTTTTTTTTCATCGTCTACCCCATCGTGTGGGATATCGTGGAATAGGTCTTTTAAAATGACTTCAGGGTTGCTAATACCATTTTTCGATTGAATGCTCCATTTACGAAATATTAAACTTTAAAGTGCAAATTTTTGTTCCAGTAGGGTGTGTGTCCCCCCCCCCCTCTAAAAGCTAAACGGCTGGCTTGAAAAATCTGGAAAAATTCGTGATAATAGCGCATTTCATGAACTTTAAAGGAAAATTATAGCGGTTAAGATAGCTTTATTATTTTAGCAGTAATAGTCGTTGAACTTGGGTGTTGGATATTTTGTACCAAATACAAAATCCATAGAATAAATTCTTTAGTGACAAAGACGGAGTACCTAGTTGCTTGTTTATAACGGGTATAGACTTGCATTGAATAACAGGCTGCTACGGAACCCTACAATGCGCGTGGCCCGACACGCATTTGGCCGGTTTTTTATTTGAAAAAGGATAATGAATACTTTAGGCGTGGTCCCATTTAAAAGTCAATTTCTAATTATTCATGACAAAACATCAAACTTTTTAAACTATTTCATTATTACTGCAAATATTATTAATTCAATAACATTGAATTGCTTTTTTTTATTTATCACATGGTATAATTTTTCACATAAATTGGTTTGTAAATTAATCTTAGAAGTATATAATACGTCATTGCTAAGGTAGGTTAGTATTTTAGGAAGTAAAGTTAGTGTATTATAATTTATATTTACCAACCTACCTCACCTGCCCGTGGTGCATCCTGCTGACCAACAAACGAGGCTCTGTCGACCGACAAATGGCCATGGGTATAACCATTTCAATTATTTTCTATAAGTCATCTCCATCCTGCCTGGCAGAAGCCACTTTCAGCGATAAGGCCGCCCATTGTTACACTAATAAAATGAATACCTTGTATGTTATTTTAAAGTTATGAGGTGTGACAATAAAGATTTTTCTATCTATCTATCTATTACAATTATAACTTTATCTAATATCTGTATTATAGGTACGTTAACTCATACAAGTATTCCTGTTTATGCAAATAAGTGTAGGCTTTTTCTGAGATACCTGCCCTGGGAGCTAGGCAGAAGGATAAAATATATATAACACTAGCAGCCCGCCCCGGCTTCGCACGGGTAGAACATATATGCCTACAAAATTTGCATCAGTTTGTTGCATCGAATATAAAATATTAACATATTTAACATTCATCGTCATATTTCAACCAATTTACACAACACCTTAACGAATTATGCACCTAAACCTTCCTCATAAACACTCTGGCTATTGGTGAAAACCGCATGATAATCCGTTCAGTAGCTATTGAGATTATTGCGAACAGACAGACAGACGCAGTGATGGACTTTGTTTTATAATACTTACGTAGTGATATTGGACGGCCCTTTGGCGTAAAGGATAGTTACCCTGATTCTGACCCGACGCTCGTTGGTTCTAATCCTAGCTATATACCTACCAATGAAAGTTTTATGTGCATTCATGAATCATGAGTTTTCGTACAGAGGTAATGGGATCATTAAATCTACCAAAATGTACCTTACCACCAAGGAGAACATCTGCCGCCGTAACCTTACGGCGTTCGGGTAATATACGTTTAACGTGTGTATCTGTCTGTAGCATCTTAGCACCTAACCGGATGAACCGATTTTGTCTTTATTATTCATAGTTTTTTTTTGTTTGATATATGTCTTCATCGAGAGTTTTCTTAGCTTTGATTCATGAAAATTCGTTCAATCGTTATAAAACTATGAGTTTTTTTCTAGTTAATTGCGCTATGAAATCAACTTTCATAGGTCTGATCAATTCGAAAATATTCTTCTTCAACAATATTGTAAGAACATGGAAGCATTGACCTGATGCTGGGACATCTCCTGGACTCTACAGAATACTCAAATCCTCACCAACTTAGAGCTCAGATTTTAAATGTCGTGTTTAGAGACATTGGAATGCTTTTAGTGAAAAGATTAGGTATACATAGATCAGTCGGGGTGGTTTAAAATATTATATTATTATATATATAGATGAATATTATTTTATACAATAGATCATATTATTATACTATATTGACTTCAAATTGATTGTGATCGGTAGGGATCTACAGCATAGCTAAGCTTATAATAATATTTTCGAAGTAACTATGACCTAATCTGTGGTTTCACTGCAAATATTTTATTAATTTTACGATGCGTGTATGTTAAATCCGTGATATCTTCTAGAGTTTTCATTAGAATTATATACTGTAAAGGACAATTTTAATCTATAATATGTGGCCAAGCTAATTAACATAATTATTTGGATAAGGATTAATACTATATACTTGAAAATAGCCTTGGAAGTTATGTCATATTTTTTAACAAAAATCTTAATATTAAATGGTTACTGTGAGTCAACCTTAAGAGATAGACATATGCTGTCGCGGACTTTTTTGTAGGTCTTATTAAGTTGTACAACTCTTGCAAAGAAAATATTCTTCTATCTATTTTCAATTAAGCAGCGTTCGTCAGAAACGTGTTTTTTCGACCGTTTTTTTGCCGACTTAGGTTGAAAATTAGGTCTCCACGAATGTACCTTTGATGGGAAATAAATAAAAATGGGATTATATTTAGCCTATTTTCATTCCGAAAGTCCATCCTATGTATTAGTGAAAGAATTTTTTAAATCGGTTCAGTAGTTTCTGAGCCAAATCATTACAAACATACAAAAATACAAATGTTCTCTCTTTATAATATTAGTATAGATATAGATATATATATACATATATATAATATGTCTTCTGTTTTATCCATATTCTAGAACATTTTGTTTCTTGTCAGTGGAGAAAATAAGATGACATAATTTTATTGTTATCGCTCGCTATCCTAGGCCGGTCCTCAGATGAACAAGGCATGTATACTCAAAGGGCCGGTCGAATCTTCAGATTGTGAGAATATCCTCTTTACTAAAAAAAAATTGCTTCCCGCTGTCTGTCCCTCTTTTAGATCTATTAAACTTGAAGTTTTCATCGATACAGTGATTCAAGAGGAAGGTTTACAAGTATAGTTTAATATTGATTTGCATTAATTTATTGAAATATGACGATAGTTGTTCAGGATGTCGGAAAAAATCAAGCAGACTGAAAGAAAATGCTGTCTTATTCCTTTGAAATAAAACAAAATAATGTAAGATGGAGTTGTTACTCTACACTGACTCTACATTAGTATAAATCTACGGTGCGAAGCCGGGGTGGGGCACTAGTCAACAAACAATAGAAACACTCTTGAAGTTGGTTCTTTAATTTAAAAACAAAATCTTAGAGTACCTAGAAATACAAGTTTGAGGGCCCGGTGGTTTTAGTGGGAGAACGGTCGGCTTTTATGCCAGAGGTACCTAGTTTAATCCCCGCCGTGCGCCAATGGATTTTTCTATTGAAAAATGTATGTGCGCATTTTACAGTGACCCTTCGGCAAAGGAAAAGCATCGTTAAGATACCCACAGCCTCCACATGGTGGTTGGACACTATTTAGTGTCCGCCTGGCTACCTACCACCCTCAAGTTAATCTGTCGCCAAACATCTAATGTGTTCCGGCAGCAATCCAATTCCCATTCTAGGCCTAGCGTGCTACCATCCTCGACCGCATTATCACTTACCAACAGGTGAGATAGTGATCAAACGCTAGCATATATGATATAAATAAACTGGCCAAGTGCAAGTCGGACTCGCACTCGTAGGGTTCCGTACCACACTACAGTATTTTATAAGATCGAGCAAAAAATACCACTATCATTTTTCGCCAGCAAAAAAAAAACTAATAAACATTTTATTTCTTATAACGCCATCTAACGTCTAACAAAGGTGTTAGGGATCGGCTTTTCAATATAACGCCATCTATGGGCGTTTACCTAGGCGTTGATAGATGGCGTTATATTGAAATGCCGAAAAAAACACTGTTCTTGTATGGGGCTCCCCTATGATCCTATGGTCCCCATACAAGAAACGTGTTTTTTTGTGTGTATTTTTAAGTTTATTATGTTTTTAGTATTTGTTGTTATAGCGGCAATAGATATACATCATCTGTGAAAATGTTAACTGTCTAACTATCACGGTTCATGAGATACAGCCTGGTGACAGATAGACAGACAGACAGACGGACAGCGGAGTCTTAGTAATAGGGTCCCGTTTTACCCTTTGGGTACGGAACCCAAAAAATACAATAAGTCAATTGTAGTAATTTACCTACCTATTGTTATAGTTTATCATAGGCCCACAAAATATTTAACACACAGTCAACTTTCCTTATAATCCTAATAAAGCAATAAGGATAGACAAAACATATTAGTAGCTAATGTTTAAAATAGGTAGATAGGTAGTTACTTACCTAAAATGTTGAATCACCAATTAAATCTAATAGGATAAATTCTTTTATCCTACTCTAGTCTACTTTACGTGGTATTTCTATATTAAAATACATACAGACTTTACCTATATAAAGGATTGAGTGTATTAAAATTTTCACTATTCATTGTTTTGTCAACTGGACACGAAGGTAAGGAACTCCAGCTAACATTTATACGATACACTGACAGCCGAATTCACGAAGATTTGAGGAACGCATAGCGATGGATTTGTCGCAACATCGCAAATAATGTTGATCATAACTGTGAGACCTCATAGTGTTGTTTGTGAATACGGGGGTTTGTGTATGTGACATCTATGTATGTGTCATAATACATCTTACCTTTCGGACATGTCAGATTATAGTTTACTAGCTGTGCCCCGCGGCTTCGCGTTAAGAAGTATCCTATAGCCTAATCCATAGTACTGCCTATTTCTATACAAAATTTCAGCTAAATCAGCCCAGCCCTTTGACCGTGAAGAAGTCTCAAAAAAATATACAAACAAATTTTCGCATTTATAATATGGATGTTGATTTGCTAAGTTGTGTACGGATATATTTGGGTGATATATATTACGATTTTTTGGTGGTGATAAAGTGATACCATTGACGACTTAAAAGCCCCAGCAGGGTTTTAAAGAGTTTCGCAATTGTAAATCAGTTGACGTAGCAATTGGTTTTTATAAATATGTATAAGAACTACCAATAATTATGCTCCTATATCCGGAACAAATGCTTTGAATTTTGAATTTAACAAATACAAATCTATTCTGATATTTTATAGAGAAACAACAATGTTGAAGATCTTCGTGTGTAGCGTTCTGGCTACGGTAGTACCGACGATATTAGCCGCTTCTCTTCTCGGCTGCACGCAACCTACCTGTCGTTTTGCTGGTGGATATGTTACCAACGGACAAGCTTTTACAGTGGAAGGTACTAACTTCTATGAATTTACAAATTGTCTTTTAACACATTTATAGCCGAAAGTTAACTACTTTATTTTCAAGTCTTACCGATATATATGTCAAATTTCCTTTATTGAAAGAAAGCGCTTTCAATCTGTCTGTATCCAAGTATTTCAATACCAGTTAAGAAACCAGCTAAAATTGAATTATTAAAATACTTTGTTTCTTTTTAGGAAATGATATCTTCGTTGTATCTGATCTACACCAGCAACTGATTATAAACTGTAAAAACTGGTCAGCGTTGGACTCTCCTGCTATGCCCCGGTTCGTGAGGCCAGTCCAAGTGATGTCAGTAACGCTGTACAAGTGTCCACCTCCACGCAAGACCTTCGTGGAGGCTCTCGCAGCAATCAACGTGGTGCTGCAAATCAAAACAGAGATCCTAAATCTGCGGGAATTACCTTCGCAGCCACCGCTCACTGCGCACCACTTCACTGGACTTGAGCATCTTCTATCGCTCGACATATATTCCAAGTATACACTGGAAAGGTCTGCACCTGTAATAGGTTTTCTCAAACCATTGAAAAGTCTACATTCCCTCCACTTGAGACACATGAAGATCTCGCCCGCTCACCTCGACTCCCTGCCAAACATGCTCGAATCCCTGATCATCATCGACACAGATTTGCAAAATGTCCCTGAGTCAGTTCTGGAGTTGCCTTCTTTGAAGGAACTGATTTTGGACGATAAGAATCTGAACCTTTCCAAAACAGAAATAGACAAGATCAATCCTTTGCTGGAGATGGAATGGATAGGCAAGTCATTGGGTCCAAGACCGGCGCCGCTTCAAAAATGTAAGGTTTTGCGAGAGTTTTCTACGCCATTGACAGCGGTAGAGGAGCTTCCCGGAAAGTGGGTGGCTGCTTGTCCACTTCTGCGGAGCTTGCATATGTACGACGCTCGAAAGCTAAAGGAACTCCCGTCTAACTTACTAGAAGGCGCAAATACACTCCAATACGTTGCATTTACTGGCAGTGAGCTCGAGACATTGCCTAAGGATCTTTTTAATTACGCCCCCAATCTTCGTCACCTCGACCTCAGTCGTAACCACTTCCGTACTTTACCGAGGTAACTCGTTTATATTTATTTGTTTATGATATTACAAAATAGGAGAAGCAAAACACTCGCCTTAACGTTGCCTTCCACGGTGCGTGATTCCACCCGCTCGGTGACGACCATAAACTGCCACGCGCGTCTATACCTTACCTTCATGTACGGACCCGCTATCTTTCTTACGAGGCTCTGATTCGGGCTAATATGTGTCTGTCCGTAATATCACGCACTGTGGAAAGTGAACCTGAGATATCTACCATTATTTTGATGTAAATTCACGCCGTGTAATTTCACTGGACACCCAGACCTACAAACTGTAAAATAACCCCATTTGATTTTATATTTTAACGTAGCAATAGCTTGAATGAAGGGAGGAATAAAGCAACCTGATTGTTTTTAGTGGAATTTTCCCGACGTCGCTGAATTACCTAGACCTATCGCAAAATCAACTGAATGAAAATGTACAAGAAGTGCTGGCTGAACTCTACAATCTTACGGAGCTGAATCTGAAGTATAATTCTAACATCGGAGATCTTTGTAAACCCTTTAGTAAGTTATAACGATTCTAGGTGCCTACCACGAGGTCTTCAGCATATTATATTAATTAAGCATTATTGTGATTGTGAAAAGGGTGTGTAAGGGCAGCCAAAAATAACTAGCTGTGCCCCACGGCTTTGACCGCGTTAAAAAGTACTTTTAAAAAGTACCGTATGTGTTAATCCAGGTTAAAAACTGCCTGTGTGCCAAATTTCATCTAAATTCGGTTTTTGTGCGATTGAATGACAAAATACAAGCTTTCGTATTTTGATTTTATATTACTAAGCAGCTGAGCCCAGCGGCTCCGCCCACGTTTAAATTTATCCAATGTGGTAATTCCGGATAATTCTATATGTGTTCTAAATTTTATCAATTCAATTCAATTCAATTTATTTCAATTAGGTACATGGTACACTTTTGACCGTCAACAATTTACATTTCACATATCCAAAGTCAAGGAGTACCGCCTTCTGTATCAGAACCTTGATCCAGCCATCAAGCGAGAGTCTCGTGAGTCTCGTTCTCTTTGTTGGGCAAGACTCTTCGTTATTAGGCGGTTCGCAGAAACGACTATGATAGTCAAGTCAACATCCCACATGGCGGTAACCGCGTGAGCCAAGTACTTGCTAATCTAATCAGACTTTATTATTACTTGCAGGATATTCACGGTTGTATAAATTAAAGAAGTTGACAACGTTAAACTTGGCTGGAACAAACATAACTCACACATGCAGCGACTGGCGCTACACTATGATGAAACTGAAAACGCTGAATTTAAACGGAACACATATTTCGAAGCTAGAGAGAGGTATTTTAAGGATGTTTTTCTTTTCATTATCAATTTTATCTTTCCTTATGTTGCGGAACTCGTAGATATACAAATAGGCACACATCATCATCGTCATAATAAGCCAGTATCAGTCTACTGCTGGACGTAGGCCTCTCCCAGGACACGTTACTCAGCCGATTTTCATCTCTTAATTTCCGAATAAAATAGTAGAAGCAAATTACTTAGGTATGAATAAACTATGCTAACTTGAATCGGATACATTGGAATAAGGAGGCTTCACTTTAAATGTTGAATGAATCCGTAAGACATTTATTTGCGAAACCTCTTCGACTAATAACGATAATTACTGATTTTGAACCGGCTTCCACAAAGGAGGAGGTTCTCAATTCGTTTCCGAGATGGTCTCATTGTAATTTCATCAAGATCTGATAAGTATCTCTAATTCTAGTGTAAAGTATCGTGAATTGCTAAGATTCGGGTCGAAAGACAGGTAGTTTCCTTTCACGCTGAACACAAGATTATATAATTTAAGATCGTTAACAAAGCGAAAAAAACCGACTTCACATGCCGCGATAGTCAAAGTAGACGCTACTTGTAAGCATGTCATCAAAGTATACAAATTTGCATTGTTTATCTCCATATCTCAGGAGATAATTGTCAGATATCGATTAAATTTGAATGAAAACAATCGGGAGGCATAATCTCTCAAACAAAAGAAGAGTTTTTCAAATTGGTTAAGATTTGACGTAGTTCTGAGGTAACAAACATAAAAATAAAGAAACAGTCGACTTGAGAACATCCTCCTTTTTTGTTAAGTCTGTTAATTAGAGAAAGTCAACTAACAGTAGCCAAAAACTAGCTTACCAACATCATGGAGAAAATCTGCCGCCAGAACCTAGCGGTGTTTCCGCAGCACACAGCCCTTCAAAGTCATACCACAATCTAGGCCTATCATGTTCACCATCCCAGACCACATCATTCCTTACTGTCACGTTTTTGATTACGTTTCAACAAGATGTCAAATCATCATCATCAGTCTATCTCTGTCCACTGCTGGACATAGGCCTCATCTATGGCACGCCACTTGTTCGATCTATTAAATTGCCTTTATTTTATGATAAACTTAATAAAGTGTTATGTATCTTTGTTTTATATCTTAGCTTACACCATAATAATTATTAATTTCAATAATCAAAGACTTCTACTGCGTATATAAAATGAATTCTTCGTTGTTCACAGTTCACCGGTATGCTGGACGTTCGTATATAACTAAATCATCGTCACTTTATAAGAAGCATTAGTCAAAACAAACTGTACAATACACCAGAAGATCCAATTCAAAATTCACAATTTTCTTTGACACCAGGGGCCTTATTCAGTATGACTAATGAGATAAAGCGTTCCTTAACGCACCACGTCACGTTATTGAAAAATTGTATTCTATATGCCACACGATAGGTAAATTATACAAAACGCGCGCGTTACACGTCCTCATGTCACGATATTTTGACAGCTCAAAACGTTATCTCCGCGTTATGGTATTCTCTATGCCAATTAAAACGCGGTAGGGTAAGGTTATGAGCGCGTTTTGAGCTGTCAAAATATCGTGACATATGAGGACGTGTAACGCGCGCGATTTGAATAATTTACCTATCGTGTGGCATACAGAATACAATTTTTCAATAACGTAACGTGGCGCGTTAAGGAACGCGTTATCTCATTAATCATACTGAATAAAGCCCCAGTACTGCCAAATGTTCTAGATGATGCCATCATCTAGAACATTTGACAGTAGAGGGGTCTAGGAAAATAGTGACTTATGCCTTATTAGTAATGGCTAAAGATGTCATAGAAGCAGAAAACTTGTAGAAATCGCGATTTTTACTCTATATTCGCTGATGAGGTTTGCTTAAATCATCCGATTATAGAGTAATAAAATTTCCTGTGTATGAACGTATTGTGAGATGCTCAGAAATCCTACATCAGTTAGCTTTAATTTAATTTATAAAACAATAGTCAAATGTAGATCAAAAGATTAGTACCTAGCTCAATTGTTTGCATTGTTATCGTGAATAATAAGCGTATTTTTGAGGTAAATAAAAGGCATACAAAACTCTTTTTATATACAGTGTGGAAATTAAACTCAGGCCCTGGAGGGAAACTACTTTAAATCCTTAAGCTAGCTCATTTTACTTAAAGGAGACATTCCTTTATTTTTGAAAAGAAACAAATCTGCATTAAAAGATTTTTTTAAACTCGCTTGCTTCGCCCGGGACTAGAACCAACTAAAATTAGTATTAATATTCAGGATAAAGTTTCTCTAAAAAATGTTTGGTTACTGTTCACTTTTAACAAGTAAAAGACACGTAACAGTTATGTTATCTCTCCAACACTCAAAGACTTCGTATGAAGTACACGCTTGCTTATTTATCGTTAAGTACCTTGTTGAAATCTTCGATAAGAAAATTGTTCAATGGTGGTAATACCTCTATGCACATTTCCTTCTTACATGATCCGAGGCGTTCAGTGGAAAAGTTTAAAAATGGAACGTTTGACTTTGTTTGCAATGCGGGACAATAATTTTAAAATTCGAACGATTTTTATCAACAGATTTTATTTAAGTAGTGTTGCTTTCCTTACGTAATTAAATTATCTCATAATGGCGTATCAAGAACAATTCGAGTTATTAGAAGCTTTGCTGAACACTTTGCTGAAGGCTACAAGAAATGAATTTCAACGGCGACTAATGTTGTGTAGCCGGAACGACGGGGCTCATTTCGAACAATTTATCAGTTAAATAATTTAAGTGTTACAAAATTGATAGTAAAATAAAGTTGATGTTAGATTTAACGATTATTTTTATTTTTAAGACCTAATGTTTGTTAGAGAAACTTTATCCTGAATATTAATACTACCGATTAGTATATTAAAATAAAGAGTGTTTATTTTTTTTAATTTTAGTTGGTTCGAGTTCCGGGCGAAGCAAGCGAGTTTAAAAAAATCTTTTAAAGCAGATTTGTTTCTTTTCAAAAATAAAGGAATGTCTCCTTTAAGTAAAATGAGCTAGCTTAAGGATTTAAAGTAGTTTCCCTCCAGGGCCTGAGTTTAATTTCCACACGTATATCTCATTGAGTCAACCCTACACTAATGCACATCGTATGGAACGCGCGCCGGTACACCGCGAGCTAAACGAAGTAATAACAACGCTAGGTCGAGCGCCTTAGATACATTGTTGATTTTATTGTCTGAAATAAGCGTTGGTATTGTGTTTTTGTAGGGGAGTGAAATATCTGTTACGTAGTAACTATTATATAATCTATGCCTCAGTAGCTGTCTATCCGTAAAGAGGCAGTCAGCAAATTGAAAAAATAGAGCTTAAGACCAAGCGCAGCGCTATTCTTAGTGCCCTTTATGGTCTAATCCCAATTCTGTAATTTATTCTGTGAGCTAGCGACCTGCTTTATAGCAAGACAAGCGCCGATTTTGACAACGTTTGTTACAACAGCGCCATTATCGCCGCTACAAGACGGATTTCGTGCCTCTCTTCCTTTTCACCCTTCTACAATAATACGCAAGTTCATCGCAGTGCTAGCTTGGATATATCTCGCTAATTTAGAAAATTTAGTGAAAACTAGCTATTATAAGCTGTACTAAGTAATCATCGAGATAAATAAAATCAATGTTTTAGCGCGATAAGTCCCGTATTTTAATATTTTAACCGACTGTGCAAAGCAAAGGATAGCTAATTGTGTTTATTTGTTTATGTATGTCTATGTATATATCTTTGTGGCACTCTAGATACCAAACGCGTGGGCCGATTTTGATAAGTGGTATGTCGTTAGATTTGCTATGCGCGCGCGAGTGTCAACAAGATTCGACAGCGTTATAAAATATTCGCAGGGGTTCAAAAATTTATTTTTTAACAAATCCTATCAATTGTGGTAACACATTAAAGGGCTTGAAAAAGTGATAAAAAATATATATTTATTTTGTCTAAGAAATATTGTGATCATACTAGAAAAGGTAAAAAATATATATCATCCGCAGTCGGGTTTGTTGTTTTTAAATAAAGGTGCCCTAGGTTTTTTTTTGTAAATAAATAAAGGTAATAATTTACATCAGTTGTTTTTTTTATTATTTTATCAAACACGCCGATTGAATTATTTTGTTCAAATCTGTTTTTCGCGCACCGAGGCTTCCGTACAAATTTGTTAAAATTGGTTACATGACATACTTAATTTTGTAGTTCGATTATTTTTAAAATGTATTGCTCCAACCAGAAATAATAAGTTTGTAATAGTAAACTCACCTTTATTTTGTTATTAAACTTCATATTCACGGGTTTATGATGTATTCCTATATAAGTGCTTCAAGACCTTGCTTTTTGCCAAATTTCATGATTGTAGGTCAACGGAAAGTACCCTATAGGTTTTGATTCCCTTGTGAAATCGGATAATATGCGAAAATATGCGACATAAACGGTCACATCTTTTGACCGCGTTGACTTACAGGTTTGATTTTTTCACAACCATTAGAACTGCAGTTTCGAGTATTTGATATATGTTTCAACTCTTTGAGTATCAATACTCAAAGTTTCAACTCTTCTTTCAACTTGATACTCTACGCGTTCCTGAGAAAAAAAGATTCCGATGAATTGATAATCTCCTCCTTTTTAGGGTTCCGTACCTCAAAAGGTAAAAAAAGGAACCCTTATAAGATCACTTTTTTGTCCGTCTGTCTGTCTGTCTGTCCGTCTGTCTGTCCGTCTGTCTGTCCGTCTGTCTGTCCGTCTGTCTGTCCGTGTGTCACCACTGATTTTCTCAGGAACGGGTGGACCTAGCAAGTTGAAATTTATACCTGATACTGAAGTCTATAGTCCGTATTGGGTGTATAAAAATCAAGGTCTTGAGTCAACCCAATAAAAAGATATGGGCAAATTTAGATATTCGCGAAAACTTGTAAGTACCAAAATTTGCCTTAATTTTCAACTTTTTTTATTTTTCGGAATTTTTCCTTTATTTGTACTGTAAGAACTTACTTTTGACCAAAATTGACAATTCTAGGTCAACCGGAAGTACACTATAGGTTTTGGGTCGAAAACCTATAAGGTACTTCCCGTTGACCTAGAATCATGAAATTTGATAAGAAGCAAGGTGTTATAGCACAAATAAAGGAAAAATTCCAACAAATAAAAAAAGTTGAAAATTAAAGGGTGTCCCCATACATACATAGTTTTAGCCAATTAAGATAGGCCTCTGAGTTATATGAGCGCTCATACAATTTAGAGGTCTAGCTTAATTGGTACTAGCCAACGTTGGTACGGAAGCCTCGGTGGGCGAGTCTAACTCGACTTTGCCGGTTTTATTTTACGTCGGCTAAAAATACACTGGAAACAACTTTTTCCCTGCGTAGTCGGGTCAAAAGTACTCGCAAACTGATAATATCACACCCAGCGCATCCGCATGCCATTCAGTAATTATCCACGAATAACATTCTAGTTGCGAATAACGCACGGCTATAAATCCCCGGCCGCGGCAAAATATTAGACAATTGCTGGCAACATTAATCTTCGATGCGCGCGAATGTTGCACGTTTTGTTACTTCCCGGTATTTATAGTAGTTTAGTGGGAATTGGTGAAGAAATCGCAGATCGGTGTGCGAATAATTCCTAGGCTTATGCAGATTTTTTAAATTTTATGCAAGTAATTTACCTTTACTGTAATATGTCTGGTGTTACTCGTCTGTGCCCTACATCTAAAGACCTTTTGAATCAGCCCAAACAAAACATCTCTGCTCTAAAATTCTGCGGACTAGGGTATTATTCAGATTCAAGGAGATACCCTAGGATCAGGTCAATGCTTATTCATTGAAGTAGGAAAATACTGAATTTTGAATTGATCAGACCTATTATTGTTGCTCTCATATCGTCATTGACTAGAAAATAGCTCATAGTCTAAAAACGGCTAAACGGATTTTAAATTTTTTATGAATCAAATTGACACTTATCAAACAAATAAAAACTAAATCTTGCGTGGTAAAAAGTGGTCTATGTTGCTAAATCCTCCTCGAAACTCGGCCTGTTCAAGGGAATGGAATTCTTCAACTTTAATAGGTCCGATATATTTGAAGTACGGTATCTTCTTACTAACGGACTTACAACGGATTAGCAAACTGAAGTGGCAGTGGCCTGGTCATATCTGCCGTAGGACCGATAACCGTTGGGGTAGACTGGTTCTAGAGTGGAGACCGCGAATCGGTAAACGTAGCGTAGGACGCCCTGTGACCAGGTGGAGCGACGACATTCGCAAAGCGGTGGGCAGTGACTGGAAACAAAGAGCCGAAGATCGGGCTCAGTGGCATGACTTGGGAGAGGCCTATGTCCAGCAGTGGACTGATACCGGCTGATTATGATGATTTGAAGTTCGGTATCTTCTTACTTCAATGATATTGTAAGAACATGGTGGCATTGACTTGATGCTGGGGTATCTCCTAGAATCTGCACAATACTGAACTCCTCACCAACTTACAGCAGGGATATCGAGTTTGGACTAATTGGAATGGTCTTAAGAACAGATTATGCATAAACTAGTCGGGGGAGGTTTTACATTTGGAATTAAAGTATTAAGTATACAAATTAAGTAATAAATAACACTATAGATAGCAATCAACAGTATCGTGTTAATTCTTAAACTCTGGCAATTAAATGGATTCCCGGGCACAAATTAAACATCGTCAGAAGTGTAATAGCATCGGTTTAACTCTTTCATTTCCCGACATTACAGGGGAGACGGGGGTTGATAGGTCTCCCCTGGGGCTATCCTTCTTCAACTTATCCTTCATTGGCTTGTCTGATTGATTGTACCGCTTTGGGGAACAACTAAACTTGTAAAGGTATAATAGGCAGTTTAATATTAGCTCTTTAACCCTGACGTAAAAATACTGCTGTTATAAATTTGACGTGTATCTATGTCATGTATCATGTCGTGTGTCTTTGACATCGTATATATCTTTAATAGTTTGAGTTTGATGTTTATTTTATTATTTATCGTCAAAACGTCAAATTTACATTTGGACCAGCTCGGGAGAAATCTTTCGAATTCAAAAAATATTAAAATCAATTCAAATCAAAAGCGAATTAATTGACAGAGAAATAGTTGTATAGGTACAGAGAACATCCTCCTTTTTGAAGTCGGTTACCAAGAAGGAAGTACTTAATTGCGTGTAAAGGTAAGGGCATACTATTACTATAGAAGGGACACTTCGCAGTCCCGTGGTGGCGGCCGCGGTGGCAATTAGTCAAGTTGCGTTGTTTATGTAGTGTACCTAGATTATCATATATACAGCATTATGATATAGCAGCATAAAGTTTGGTTGAGAGATCTAAGCTGTAGACCCATGTAGCTGTAGTTTAGTCCTACGGTATTTTTATTTCTACTTAATCCATATTTTTAGACATATACCTATAGATATTTAGTTTTTATACTAAGTGGCCATGCAATGTGATTATTTCATAACTTAGATATGTAGATAACCTGAAAATGAAACTTTATTGTCATGCAAACCATGTACGAGTAACCTCGCTCCCTCTTTATAGTTTTTGTCTAACAATGTTACATAAGGTCAGTATCGTCGAAAACAGAAAAAATGTAACAATATAATAAATCCAACGAAACATCAAGGCACCCGAAAATCAATTTCTGGCACAAAGGTCGATCTTTCAATTTGGCCATTGTTCGCCTCAATAGATTAACTTTTTAATCCCTCGGGAAAGGCCCCGGCCTCCCCTCGGGTCCCCAATACATCGAACCTTCGGCTTGATTAATAGACCTTACCTGAACGACTTATGAGGAATTAAAGAAACTTTCAAGAAGGATTTTCGGACTACCGAACGGTACTTTAGGGCGTTAGGGTTGGAAATGTTGCAGTTTGGTAAGGGATGTTCAATTAGGCACGCCGCGCACAGAAAATGGTGTAGTAGTTTACTGGCACGTTGTTTTCAAATAAGTACTAATGGGTTGATTAGTTACATCTATAATTTTCAAGCGACTCCCAAAAAGGAGGAGGTTCTCAATGTATGGTTATTTCTTTTTGTATGTATATTATCCGATTACTCCGACGATTGTGAACCAATTTAAATGATTCATTTTTGAATTTGTAAGGTACATTTGCAAGGTGGTAATGGAAGTCGGTTGGTTTAGTTTTTAAACCATCTTATTAATTCTTTGTAAACATATCTTTTCATTCTAGAACAATCAAGAATCAAAGCATTTATTCAGTATGTAGGCAGTATTAATATACGCACATAATACACATCAAAATCATAAAACATAATCAATTATCAAAATCAAATATAGCAAAAGCAGAATTGAACGCTTTGAAAAAAAAAAACAACAAAAGTAATGAACCATTCAGCTGTCATCCAATCGTTGACGTCAGACTATTAAAAATATTAAAGTGGGTTGCCAACCATACACGTAACTGTGTGTTTCATAACTTCAGACAATTTTTATACATATACGAATAAAAAAGTGAAATAGTGAAACAAAACTTAAAGAAACGCATACCGATCACAGTACATATCATGATCCGAATGTAACTGATTGTCCATCTACATCTTATGTTTATAAATTTTCAATATCACCTACTCCAAAGAAAGAATATAATAAAAATATAATACATACAAAGCATTTATAAAATAATTTCAGAAACCTTCCCAAATCTGACAAGCACCCATCAAAAACATAAAAGAAACATGCTTCAGAAGAAAATGGGTGCGCGCGCGAATTTTCGTTATAATTTTTCACGAGGGACCGACCGCAAGGTTAGGATTTCTCGCAAATGAAAATGCTTCCTTATTGTTTGAGATTGTTTTATGGAAATAATGTGACGGAAAGACACATTTGAACGTTTAGAATGATGAAGGAAAGAGATATTTTTGGGTGTTGTTTGTAAATAATACTTTGTTACATTGTATTATATGACAGTGTGATTATGGAATAATATATACATACACACGTACAATCACGCCTTTTCCCGTTGGGATAGGAAGAGACTACTTCTTTCCACGTGCTAAGATCTTGATATACCTCTTTCGCTTCTTACACTTTCATGAGCGCCTTCATACATGCTCGCCGGTTATAGGTACTTTTGAATTGGCCTTTCCTTAAAACGTCTCCGATCTGGTCGTGACGTTCACCTAGGTCGACCTCTACCGGCTGGCCCATTCACACTCGTCTCATAAATCATAAACATTATGGAATAATGTTGCGTTTAAAAAAACGCTTGAGCCTTGTCCAACGCAGTTGTGAGTAGATTAGGCTAAAAAGCCCATTTATAGCTGTATCTAGAATGTATAAGTATCTGACAAGGCCCTTAATTGATTTTTAATTTTCTCCTAAGATGCGCCACTGAACTCGATCTTCGGCTCTTCTTTTCCTGTCACTGCCTAGCGCTTTTTGCGTATGTAGTTAATCCTGGTCACAGGACGTCCTACGCTACGTTTGCCAATTCACGGTCTCCACCTTAGGACAAGTATTTCCCAACGGTTATCAGTTCTACGGCAGATATGACCAACCCACTGCCACTTCAGCTTAATAGATTAGTAGATTTGATAAGTATCTCCAGAGATATGGAGATAAACACCTCAAACTAAGTACTGAACATGAGTAGCGCGGCATTTGAAGTCGAGCTAAGATCTTCATCTAATGAACAGTAATAGGCAACTGATAAATGCCTACTTAATCAAATATCAAATAGGAGACACCCCAAAAATAAATTCAAGTAATTTCTACATCCATTGCAGAGGAGGTAAATTATCTAAACGCCGTACTAGAAAGTTTTTCACTTAGCTTTGTGAAGAAAGGGCCTATACTTTTAAATAATTTCGCCTGGTAATGCACTCCGGAAGGTTCCCGACTGAGATAAGTGCTATTAGCGAAGAAGTTTCGCAATTCTGCTATCGAATAGAGATGGGACTGCGACTGGTCCGTAAACGGTGGATAGAATTTTACGGACAATGCGAGCACAGTTTTTATGATTGTGAAACTGTGATGCAAAGTAAGGATTACGTTAGATAAATAATTAACGCAGTTTTTTTTCTCTTTTGTTGTACCGGCCTGAGAATAGCACTTTCTCAGAGCTATGTCGATGTGTGATAAAGTCATCGACGGAAACATTTGTAAAGGTACGGCCACACCGCGGCTTCCTGCTATCTGCAGGCGATCTTATATATCTTAGTTCTTTTCAATTGTTTTCTGATCGCGTTTGGTGTGAACTAGTCTGTACAGATACTACTGCGCTATCTGATCGCCGCCTAGATCGCGGACGCAGGACGCTGCTGTGTGTCCGTACCTTTAGGAGGGTTGACTGATGACGATGATCAAATATTACTTGAATTTAAATTAACCAATGTATGCTGTAAATAGAAGCGAAAATAATATTGATTTTCTGCGTCAAAATCTACCTAGTTTATAAAAATCTGCCTTTCATTTTTATAATGTATTTAGTAGAACTATATTTGTCAAACATTGCATTCGAAAGCTTTTCATATTAAAAT
This sequence comes from Cabera pusaria, assembly GCA_954871355.1. Taxonomy (NCBI): domain Eukaryota; kingdom Metazoa; phylum Arthropoda; class Insecta; order Lepidoptera; family Geometridae; genus Cabera; species Cabera pusaria. Next base: position 3,834,455 of record OX940891.1, read on the forward strand.
AGAATTAATAACAATCATTGTTCGAATATGCGACAATATTTTCCCCTATCATTTTCACATGGACTTATGTCAAAAAAAGTTACAAACAATATTTATATAAAACCGTCTGTATCTGCGTTTGAAAGCAGCACATCCCTAATATCGATATATTATCAGGAGTGTGGGGTGCGTGTCGTGAATATACGACATTCCCGCCATTTCAGCTAACGTCTTCACTTCCAAATACGATTAGACGAACAAACTTTAAAAATAAATCATAAAATTTTCGCCGCACTTTCTCATTTGTACATAAATATGACAGTACCATTTTCAACTGTAAAGTTCTTCCAGAGACTTCTTGTCTTGAGTTCTTGACTTCTTGTTGAGTTCTTTCTGCAGAGACATTGATGATGATAAGACTTATATAGACGTGTTCTTGAAATCCAATCTAGGGTTCTTGTACTATTCATTATTCTGCGTCTAGGTCTAGCGTTCTTACACCCTCGACCGCATCGTCACTCACCAACAGGTTAGATAGTGGTCAAACTTATTATATATTTATTGTATTCGTAAGTATAAAAAATATTCAAACAAGTATAACATAGATTAATAAAAGTTTTCGTTTGACCGCTATCTCGCCTAGTGGTACCTAATCGATGATGTGGTCGAAGATGGTGAAAACGCTAGGCCTAGAATACTCTGACTCTCAAGGGATGTGTGCTGCCGGACACCGTTAGGTTAAGGCGGCAGATTTTGTCCTTGGTGGTGCTAAGCTACTTTTTGATAGCAAGTTAGGCGGAACATTGATATAATATTAGGGGTTATCAAGAATACTAGTAATGTGCAACCCACATTGCGAGTAATCTCTTATAAAAAAAAAAATATGCTCCTACCATCCACTAAACAAAGATAAGTCACCAACCGGCTCGCCAGCTTCCGACATGATGTTCAGTGTCACCCTTTCATCACGGGTTGAGCTAGGCGGATTGGACAAGGAGTTCAGATTGGACACTTACTCGTGGTGCAAATAATTCCACTTAACTTTTTCGCTCAGAACGCTCAATTAATTATATCTCATTAAATACATCATAATCAGCTGGAGTCCGTCCACTGCTGGACGTAGGCCTCACCCAAGATACACCACTAAGCCCGATCTTCGGCTTCTTTTGCAGCCACTGCCCACCGCTTTGCGTATGTCGTTGCTCCACCTGGTCACATACGCTACTTTTGCCGATTCGTGGTCACCACTCTAGGACAAGTCTACCCCAACGGTTATTAGTCCTGCGGCAGATATCTCAATGAATTACTTATCTTGATAATTAAATTATTAAAACATCTGCCAAAATGTATGTATATTGTGTATGTATGCTGACTGCATTTTAAAATCCGTTTAAACACGTAATGTATTCAATTAGCAAAGTAAACAAGGGTCCTCCCCCAACCTCCCTTTAATCACATCCCTTTGTACTACCATACATGTGAAGTTTAAAAATACCTATAGGCTTAAACTTTTATTAATATCGTACAACATATTTCTTTGATGGCTAATTTTTTATTATATCTTGCTAGCGTTTGACCACTATCTCACCTGTTGGTAAGTGATAATGTGGTCGAAGATGGTAAGCACGCTAAGCCTAGAATGAGAACTGGCTCTCAAGGATAGTTGCCGGAACACATTAGATGTTTGGCAACAGATTTTCTAACTTGAGGGTGGTAGCTGGCCAGGCGGACACTAGATAGTGTCCTACCGCCATGCGAATATCGACACCAATATTACTCAATACTCAATACTTTATTGCTTCCACAATATTTTGTACATAAGGTTCTTAAAACTAGGTACTTGAGATCATTATTGACCCTGTTGGGCATATGCAAAATTATATAAGATCGTTTAATAAACTAAAAAGAACCGACTTCAATGCCGCGCTATTAATTTTCAGTACCAATTTTGAGGTGTTTATCTCCATACCTCTGGAGATACCTATCAGAACTCGATAAAATTACCATGGTACCACATGGGATATCTCCTTTCTAACAAAAAAAGAATAATCAAAATCGGTTCATAAACGACGAAGTTATCCGCGAACAAACATAAAAAGAAAAAAAACATATACGGTCGAATTGAGAAACCTCCTCCTTTTTTTGAAGTCGGTTCAAAACTAGTTGAGAGAGGCTTATTTGTGTACTTGGGAGTTCTTCACAGTCAAACGGCGGGGCAAATGAAGCTGAAATTTTGCACAGAGATTGACAGTTCTATAGATTAGGCTATCAGTATTTAGAATACTTATTGCCGCGGGCGAAGCAGCGGGACACAGCTTATTATATACTAGCAGCCCGCCCCGGCTTCGCACGGGTAGAACATATATGCCTACAAAATTTGAATCAGTTTGTTGCATCAAATATAAAATATTAACATATTTAACAATCATCGTCATATTTCAACCAATTTACACAAAACCTTAACGAATTATGCACCTAAACCTTCCTCATAAACACTCTGGCTATTGGTGAAAACCGCATAATAATCCGTTCAGTAGCTATTGAGATTATTGCGAACAGACAGACAGACGCAGTGATGGACTTTGTTTTATAATACTTACGTAGTGATATTGGACGGCCCTTTGGCGTAAAGGACAGTTACCCTGATTCTGACCCGACGGTCGTTGGTTCTAATCCTAGCTATATACCTACCAATTAAAGTTTTATGTGCATTCATGAATCATGGGTTTTCGTACAGAGGTAGTGGAATCATGGAATCACAATCAATCAAATCATGGGATCAAAGAAGGGGTATTATACGTTTAACGTGTGTATCTCTAATCTAATTATACGTTTAACGTGTGTGTGTCTGTCTGTAGCATCTTAGCACCCAACCGGATGAACCGATTTTGATTTTATTATTGATAGTTTTTTTATTATTTGATAGATATCTTCATCGAGAGTGTTCTTAGCTTTGATTTATGAAAATTCGTTCAATCATTCAAATCAAATCAAATTAATCAAATTATTTATTCATTCAAAATAGAGTATACATTTCAGATGGTATGTTTTAGGAGATCCGTCTATTTTGTCACAATATGATGACATATGAAATATTATTATAAATCTACATTATTCAGATATTTAAAAAAAAGTTAAATCAGTAAAATAAACTAGATAATTAAATACAGTCAAAATGTCAGAATAAGTACAAATTACGTAAATCACAATAAATCATCTTAATAAAATCTATGTCTATTCATTTATAATTTAAAAATTCGGTCACACTGTAGAAATTCTTCGACTTTAACCATTGCAACAGTTCATATTTTAATTGCTTTGCATTCATATTTTTTATGTGCTTCGGTAGAGCATTAAACACTTTTATACACATGGCATGGCATTGTTTTTGATACAGTGTAGTCTTTGGCCGTGTATCTAGATCAGTCTGTCAGGATTCCGTGTATTCCTGGGATAGATGTCAGAGGCTTTAGTAAAGTACTGAGGATTTTTTTTCGCAAAAAAATAGCAAGTTCAAAAATGTACATACATGGAAGCGGAACAATATTCAAGTTTTTAAAAAGGGGTCTACAAGACTCAAACGGTGGAGCACCACAAATCGCACGTATACACTTCTTCTGAGCAATAAACACTTTGTTAATGTCAGTTGAATTGCCCCACACCAGTAGGCCGTATTTGAGAAGTGAATGCACGTATCCGTAATAAGCTGCTAGTACAGTACTTAGGGCAGAGGTTTGTCTCAGTCTATTGAGGACAAACACATATCTATTTAGTTTGGTATATAAGTATTGTATGTGAGATTTCCAATTTAAATGTTTGTCCAAAAATACCCCTAAAAATTTCGTTTCGTTGACCTCATTAAGGTTTATATTATTGTAATTTATATCTATCTTGGTTTGTTTACTACCATAATTTTGGAATTGAATATAATTCGTTTTTGTAAGATTAACATTAAGATTATTTGAACTGAGCCAGCTTGTCACGTGATTAATTGCATTATTAAATTTATTTTTGTAATTATCTAAGTTATTATTACATGTAATTATCATTGAGATGTCATCGGCGAATAGAGTACATTTATTACTTGTTATGTCTGGCAGGTCATTAATATAGATTAAGAAAAGTAGAGGTCCGAGTATGCTTCCTTGGGGTACCCCATATCCATTCATTCTACTGTTGGATTTAAATGTCGTTAATACGGCGTTTTCATCAAAGCCAGTTAATTGCGCTATGAAATCAACTTTCATAGGTCTGATCAATTCGAAAATCTTCTTCTTCAACGATATTGTAAGAACATGGAAGCATTAACCTGATGCTGGGACATCTCCTGTACTCTACAGAATACTCAAATCCACACCAACTTACAGCTGAGATTTTAAATGTCGTGTTTAGAGTCATTGGAATGCTTTTATTGAAAAGATTATACATAGATCAGTCGGGGTGGTTTATATATAGATCATAACTATATTATACAATAGAATTTTATACAGTAAAAATATATTATTATACTATATTGACTTCAAATTGATTGTGATCGGTGGGGATCTACAGCATCGCTAAGCTTATAATAATATTTTCTTAGTAACTATGACCTAATCTGTGGTTTCACAGCAGATATTTTATTAATTTTGCGTTGCGTGTATGTGAAATCCGTGATATCTTCTAGAGTTTTCATTTGAATTATATACTGTAAAGGACAATTTTAATCTATAATATGTGGCCAAGCTAATTAACGTAATGATTTGGATAAGGATTAATACTATATACTTGAAAATAGCTTTGGAAGTTATGTAATATTTTTTAACAAAAAATTAAAGATTAAAATGGTTACTGTGAGTCAACTTTAAGAGATAGACATATGCTGTCGCGGACTTTTTTGTAGGTCTTATTAAGTTGTACAACTCTTCCATAGAAAATATTCTTCCAGCTATTTTCAATTGAGCAGCATTCGTAAGAAACGTGTTTTTTCGACCGTTTTTTAGTCGACTTAGGTTGCAAATTAGGTCTCCACGAATGTACCTTTAATTTAAACGGGATAATATATCGCTTATTTTCATCCCGAAAGTCCATTCTATATATTAGTGAAAGAATTTTTTAAATCGGTCCAGTAGTTTCTGAGCCAAATCATTACAAACATACAAAAATACAAAAATACAAATGTTCTCTCTTTATAATATTAGTATAGATTACACGTGGCGTCAGTGCAAAGTGTAATTATATTGCATATCCGCTGGATTTCTGTATACTCTTCTTCTCAAACCATATCTTGCACTACATAGTCCATGCACACTTTCTTCAATCTTTCTATCCTTAAATAGCAAATTATGATAGTTTTTCTAGCATCCCCACTCTTTGTGATAATTTGTCAAACCAGTTCTCTGATGTACCTAAAAACTTCAACGCTGTACATCTTAATGCCCAGAGTATTCCGGCACACTACCCTGAGATGCTGGCGTCATTTTCTGACAAAAACCTTCATGCTATTCTTGTTTCTGAAACATGGTTTAAACCCTGTCTACCCTCAACTTCCTATGATCTGCCAGGGTTTACTTTGATACGCAATGATCGAACTGGCAATGTCGGCGGTGGTGTGGCGATTTATCTTCGATCTCACATCTCCTACTCTCTTTTAAGTATGTCGTCGCAGCCTCCGCCGGTCAACGCTGGGGAACATTTGTTTATCGAAGTAATTCTGGCTCATACCAAACTTCTCATCGGTGTCTTCTACAGTCCTTCTCTTCGCATAAACTACTTCTCATCTCTTGACATAATTTTAAATGACCTCACACCTTCTTATCCTCATCATATTATCATGGGTGATTTTAATACGTGCCTGCTGAAAAAAGATCACCGCTCTGCTGCACTTGAATCCACAATCAATTCCTATAATTTGCATATTTTACCCTTGAAAGCTACTCATACTTCTCCTAACTGCACTCCTTCTCTTCTTGACCTTATCTTTGTTTCATCTTTACAACATGTCGCAAAACATGGCCAATTTCCTGCCGATTCGTTTTCCTGTCATGACCTTATCTTCTTGTCTTATAAGTTACGTCCTCCCAAAACTAAACCTAAAATCCTTCAGTTGCGCAGCTTTAGTACTATGGATGTTGAGAAACTCCACAAGGACGCCCGTGGTATTGATTGGTCACTAGTACTGTCAGCAGACAACATCGACGATAAAGTCAATCAGTTTAATGCACTCATATTACAACTTTATGATACACATGCTCCCTTGCGGGCAGTTAAAATCAAACACCATCCAGCGCCATGGTTAACGAATGAAATTAAAAAGCTTATTCACGCAAAAGCCGTCGCTAAATCTAGGTTAAAATGTAATAAGAATGATTTAAATAAGCAAAAGTATGTCTTGGCTCGGAATCGCTGCAATATAGCGTGTAGAGATGCACAACGCCATCATATCCATAAATCAGTTCAAAATGAAGATCCTGCCAAAGTGTGGAAATTTCTTCGTTCTCTAGGAGTTGGAAAACAACGTCAAAATTCCATGCCTCTTAACTTAAATTTAAACTCACTTAACCAACACTTCTCGTCGTCTTCCACAATGGATGCGAATGACAAAATTGCAACTCTTAACTATCTTTCCTCTCTTCCAACTCCTAACTACCTACCTTTTGTCTTAAGTGAATTTACAGCATGTGATGTTAGGAAGAGCATCCTATCCATCTGTTCCAATGCCATCGGTGGTGACGGCATCAGCCGTAACATGCTTGTTCCGATAATGAATGAAATCTTACCAATTTTGTGCCACATTCTGAACAGCTCTGTTTCGGAGGGTGCCGTACCTTCCTGTTGGAAGGAAGCCCACATTATTCCTTTGCCAAAAAAATCCAATCCAAAATCCTTATCTGAATACCGACCGATTTCCATACTTCCCCTTCTTTCCAAAGTCCTCGAGCGCTTGGTCCACACCCAACTCAGCTGCTTCCTTAACCGAAATAATCTCCTCAATCCCTACCAGTCTGGTTTTCGTCCTGGCCATAGCACTGTATCTGCACTTATCAAAGTCACAGATGATATTAGGCTAGGTATGGAAAACAGACTGCTTACTGTCCTTACATTGCTTGATTTCAGCAATGCATTTAATACAGTAGATTTTGAAATCCTCCTTGCCTTACTCCGCTCTCTTAACATATCTCCATCGGTGATTCACTGGTTTCACAGTTATCTGTATGGGCGCCGGCAGCGTGTCCGCATTGAAGATGTATTTTCTTCTTGGAGTGACACGAGTGCTGGTGTACCACAGGGTGGCGTGCTTTCTCCTCTTCTTTTCGCTATTTTCATAAATTCTATATCTTTTTTCCTTTCTTCCTCTTATCACCTATATGCAGACGATCTCCAAATCTACACGCAATCCTCACTTGAAAATTTAAATGACGCTATCAAAACTACCAATGATGACCTCTGTCGTATATCTAACTGGAGTAGATCTTATGGACTTACTGTTAATCCGACTAAGACACAGGCCATAATTGTAGGCAGCTCTAGATTAGTATCTAAAATTGTCTTCTCAAGTGTACAGGATATTACTTTTAACAACGTCATTGTACCACTCAGCAAACAGGTGAAAAATCTGGGAGTGATTATGGACAGCAATCTCACATGGGACCCGCAGTTGCAATCCGTGAGCTGTAAACTTTTTGCATCAGCTGCCTCGCTTAGGAGGTTGCGAAACTTTCTACCCACAGTTACTAAAGCTGCGCTAGCTCAATCTCTTTTACTTCCTATCCTTGACTATGCCGACGCCAGTTACCTTGATCTCAGGGAGGATCAGCTAAATAAGCTTGAGCGACTACAAAACTTCTGCATTCGATTTATTTTCGGTCTTCGAAAATTTGATCATGTCTCAGAATTTCGCGCAAAGCTCAAGTGGCTTCCCATTCGTCTTCGCCGGAATACTCATATTCTTTCGTTTCTCTATGGAATGTTGTTCAACCCCTCGACTCCTCCTTATCTAAAAGCTCGATTCCATTTTCTTTCTTCCTCTAACTCCCTTTCCCTAAGGTCATCAGAGAACATGCTCCTCGACACCCCGGCTCATAGTACGAATTTTTATGACTCATCATTCACTGTCCAAGCCGTGCGCCTGTGGAATGAACTACCTATTGTTATAAGACGTGCACAATCCATAGATAGTTTCAAAGAACAAGTTCGCAAATTCTATCTCTCTTCTGTCAGATAACTTTTCCTATCATTTCGCAACAAATATATTATGTATGTATATAAGTGTATTGATTATGTATATGTAAGTTTATGATGTGCATATGTATTCGTATATAATATTATTATATGTAACGTTTTTATGTAGTCTATAAATATAATCATTCTAAGTAAAATGTTTAAAATACACACCACCGTCCTTGTTCTATCTATAATGTTATGTCCATCCAAAGGTTGTCTGGAAGAAATCGCTTTTAGCGATAAGACCGCCCATTGTACCTAGTATTAGTTAGTTAAGTCCTATTCAGTATGTATTTTCTAAATTGGTGTCAATAAAGAGTATTTGTATTGTATATTGTATAGCAATAAAATTTCATATTCATCACTTATTCATATTTAAATCAATGAGACTTTCTTCCTTTGTTGTTTACTTCCTTTGTTAACCGACTTCAAAAAAGAGCAGGAGTTCCTTAATTCGTCGGATTTTTTATGTATGTTCCCCGATTGCTTAAAGGCGCCTAAACCGTTTTAGAAAAATATTTTTTGTTTGAAAGGGCAAACTTCCCAGGTAGTCCCATTTAAATTTCATCGAGATCTAATGAGTATCTCCAGAGATATGGAGATAAACACTTAAAACTTGATTCTGAAAATTACTAGCACGGCATTTTATGCCTTTTAGTTTTTAAGTTATATTTTGTGGGTAAATTCTCTCAAAAACATGGAAACTGACATCAAATAATTGTTTTATTCCTACAATATTATTATATCATATGCTTGTTTGTATATACGAGGTGCCCTTATAGAAAACTTGTGAAGTCTTTCGATATAATTTTCAAACGAATTTACACGCTACGCCAACAACCCAAAACAAACTTATCGTAGTAAGGATGTGAAAATGTTCATGTTATTTGTAATATCGATATTATTATAGAATAGAACGAGCCCATTGCACTCGATAAAAATAATATAAGTACATCACCACTTAGAGAGAAAATTAATTTTTGGAAGTCTGTTTTATAATTTTACCATTTTTCATACTTAGGCAGCGGTTTATATACAATATAGCGGCTTTACGTTGTCTGCCTGTCAATTTATTAATTTTTAGTTTCACCTGTCCCGATGTTTGTCATCAAATCTTGCAAATTAAATTTGATCCATTTCCCGGTTACCGATTGAGCTGAAATTTTGCACACATGTGTAAATCACGTGACAACGCACAATTATGATGACATGGTGCTGATCTGATGATGGAGCTGGACGGATTAATAAAATTGATTAAGTCGGTGGAAAAAAAAGTCCGTCGTCACCATTACTCTATTACTTAATTTTATCCATAATTCATTTTCTAAAATAACTCCGTCTTCGGTTTTGTAAAATATCTTTTTTGGAAAATAACTCCGTCTCCCTGTACTGTCTTCTGTATGAACGGTCCGTTTCCTGAATCAAGTTACGTAGTTACGTACAATCAAGTATTCTGTGATCAAGTTAAGAGCTCAAATTATGCTAAGGTATAACTAGTACGGCACAATAGAACAAAGAAAACTTTTCAACGTAGACAAAGCTACGGGGTACAAAAACATTACAAATGCGAATAAAATAATGTATACCCTATCCGTCTCATGAATTGCAAGAATCAATTTGTAAAAGTCATGTTGTGATGTTTATTTTGTTTCGATTAATCACAGAATGCATGTATCATTCAGAGTGCATTATTGAACATCTAAACTGATCGATGAAGAATAAGAAATGAAATTGCCTTCTCAGAATGTTACAAATATACATCGAGATGTGGAATGATCTTCCACATACCAATGCTCAATGGATCACTGCTATCTTTCAATGGATCTGTACATTTATTGTACCTATCTTTTCAAATTCTTCAATACTTGCGTCTCATACTACCTACACCCTACACGATTACGTGTAAACGTAGTGTAGGGCACCTTCCAGCTAAATATACGCAAGCTGGCTGGCCGCGGCTGGGAACAAAAAGCTGAAGATCGAGCTCAGTGGCGTGCCATAGGTGGACACATATAGGCTGATGATGATGATGATCATTAGCGCATTTTTAAGCTTGACAGACAAGCACTTGCCCGACTTTCCTGTCTTCGCACCCGATATTAAAAGTGTCGATGATAATGGTAACGGCATTGAGATAATGCTCTGGTCACCAAACTATAGCCCAATTGAAATTACTTTGTACAACTACCCCCGTTTCCTAAGCTTCGAACATTATGGCAGAATTTGTCAGACCTATTGAAGAAATTTCTTCGGGTTCCGGTATTCATCAACACTAACAGTCAATTTCCATCTATTACTGGACAAAGATCTCTCCTATGGCAGTTCCAATATTGCAAATGTTCAAAGCCGATTGTGACCTCTCTGCTTGTGTAACTATGACAATAAACAGGTGTACTCTGTATATTTCTGATTATGAATACGAAAGTATTTATCTACCCATCATAATCAGCCGGTATCAGTCCACTGCTGGACATGCCTCTCCCAAGTCATGCCACTGAGCCCGATCTTCGGCTCTTTGTTTCCAGTCACTGCCCACCGCTTTACGAATGTCGTCGCTCCACCTGGTAACAGGGCGTCCTACGCTACGTTTATCGATTCGCGGTCTCAACTCTAGAACCAGTCTACCCGAACGGTTATCGGTCCTACGGCAGATATGACCAGCCCACTGCCACTTCAGCTTGCTAATCCGATGAGCTATGTCGATCACTTTAGTTCTCTGGCGAATTACTTCGTTCCGGATTCGATCTCGCAGAGAAACACCGAGCATAGCTCTTTCCATAGCTCGCTGAGCGACTTTAAATTGGTGGACCAGTCGAACCGTGAGTGTCCACGTCTCGGCTCCGTATGTCAAGACGGGTAGGACGCACTGATTAAAGACTTTTGTCTTTAGGCACTGTGGTATATGCGACGAGAAGAATTTATCTACCCGAGCAACTCGAATTCTGAAAAATACAAAATTGTACATATAGGTAACTATAGGTATCCATGATATTTTATTTTATTCGATTAGTACATAATTGAAATAAAATCCATCCCCAAGAGGGTACGGCAGGTGGCCTGTTGAAAAAATACTGCAGCAAAAGAAATATGTTGCATCGACTTCACATATTTGGGATGAAGAAGTCGAATTAATCAAATACATTTTAATCGGAATTTAGTGTAAGAACGTGTATGTTTTCCCATCCCTATTGGCAAAGTTAGCGGCCGTGTGGGATTGTGCGGGTGTCCTTGTTTGTTTGTTTGCAGGTGGTCTCCAACTTTCCAAGGGAGCTCTCAATTCTTTGATAACGTGTTTATTTACCTAAGGATCCAGCATTTTTCTTCTATTTGACTTTGTAACTCCTGTGTATGTGCTCTTTGAATGGTTAAATTATTTGGCGGTTCTTTGTGATTGTTTTTACTCACTGGATAAAATTCATGAATATTTTCCCAATGTAGATCCAGGGTCGATTCTTGACAAATATTGCAGTTGAGCAAGTTTCAAAATACTCGTACACGAAAGCACTGAATTTATGGGTTAACATTTTATATGACTTTAGGTGAAACCGCTAGACTCAGAAATCTACATTCAAGTCTTCAGTTTCAATAAAGTATTTAACTGTATTAGAAAATAGCCGCGCGGTGCAACGCGGCGCAGCCTGAAGCCGCCGAACTAACTAAAATGAATGTGTATCTTTTTTAGGGTTCCGTAGCCGAATGGCAAAAAACGGAACCCTTATAGATTCGTCATGTCTGTCTGTCTGTCTGTCTGTCTGTCCGTCCGTATGTCACAGCCATTTTATTCCGAAACTGTTTGGACTACAGAATTAAAACTTGGTAGGTAGATGAATTCTATAAACCGCTTTCCGATTTTTATACAAAAATAAAAAATATAAAAGTTTAAGGGGGGCATCCCATACATGGAACTGAAAAAAAAAAAATTTTTCTTCAAACCTATACGTGTGGGGTGTCTATGGATAGGTCTTTAAAAATGACATTGAGGTTTCTAAAATCATTTTTTCTCAAAGTCAATCATTTGAAAGATAGGCGCGTCTAAAGTGGTAAAATGTGTGAAAAAAAAAAACGATCATATACATTATAACTACACTATATATATTTTATGAATTATTTATTGTATCCATCAGAACGTATAATTTAGTAGTACTGTTGTGGCGTTGCTGGGACTTCAGTTGGTGTTGAAGAAAGAATGCGAAGACTCCAATGGTTTGAATATATGTATTAGAAAATTAAAAATTTGTTACAATAATTACGAATAATGAATGTACGTATACCATAGTACGCATAAACGAATGGCGCAAAAATCTAAAGGTACGACCACACCGCGGTGTCCTGTGTCCGCGTGCACGTTCGCGATCTGATTGTTAATCGTTTTCTGTAGGGCTATTCAGTATTCTGTAAGCTATTTTACGCATCTCGCAAGCGGAATCCGCGGTGTGATTTGTATTTCGTACTACGAAATTCAAATCGTAATGCGATTATAATACGGTTGAATTTCGTACCTACGTAATTAGTACTTAGTACTAGTACTTACGCTCGTAGTAATTCAAATCTCACCGCTTGCGAGATGCGTAAAATAGCTTACAGAATAGCCCTACTGATCACCGTAGATCGCTTTTGGTGTGAACCAGTCGGTACAAATACTACTATTGCGCGCGCTATCTGCTAGGCTATTCTGTAAGCTATCTCGACAGCGGAATCCGCGGTGAGATTCAAATTACGTATTACGAAATTCAACCGTATACCAACGTGATACGATTGAATTTCGTAGTATGAAATTTAATTCTCACCGCGGATTCCGCTATCGAGATAGCTTACAGAATAGCCTAGCTGATCGCCGCGCGCCACCTAGATCGCTCACGCAGGACGCTGCGGTACGGTCGTACCTTTACGGTCACTTCACTTTTTGTGATGTATTACAATATATGTGACGTTTCGATGGTTGTCACTGTTGAAATTGACGATGACATCTTTGGTCGATGCGTAGGTGTGAATAGGCCATGGCAGCTTGCACGGGCAGCTTGCATAGACTAATCTGACAGATTCACTGATTATGAGAGGTATAATATCTAGGATGATGGATTATAATGGATGGCGCCATGTCAGCCATGTGACGTTGTCAGATCGACTTTCATTCTATCAACACATTGTCCTACCCTTTCTATCACAGGGGTTGCGAGATAAGAGTAAACGAGAAAGCTAATATCAAATTGACAACCTCGCGCATGGGTGATCGTGTCCATTTTTGACCGGCTAGCAGGCCATAATATAGCGACGCATCATACTTATAAATTAAAAATTAAATAGAAACATAGCTTTAAAGACTGAAACCCTGTTACATGGTTAAATTATATCGTGTTGTGCTGTGTTTTATCCATCAAGAACAATGTTTGTGGGCATTTATTCTCATATATAACCACTTTTTAAATCAAAATATTTATTTTGCTTACATTATATACATCTTTTTCGTCATATAACTACCGAGGTGGTAAATGGTTATCATTTTAAAGCTTTAATTTATGTAAATAACAAATATTATTTTACGCCGCCCGGCTAGTGATGTACGAGAACCCTCCAAAACTTTGTCGATAAATATAGTTGATACCCTTATAAAAAGGAATATATAAATTCCTTTAAGTGTAATATTATAATATTACACTATATAAATATATAAATCGTTTATATACATTTTACACTAATTCTATACATATAAAAAAATTGAAGTGTCTGTTTGTAATTTCAAATTAACAGCTTTTCACTAAATGCATATGAAAGAATATACGGTACTTACATCAAAAACAAAATTTTAAATGTTTGTCTGTCTGTCTGTTTGTTCCGGTTTATCTCTGAAATGACTGGACCAATTTAACGGGACTTTCACTAGTAAAATGCTGATGTTAAAATATTAACTACCAAGTAACTTGGCTACATTTATTTTAGAAAAAAATAAAGTTCCGCGAAATCAAAATTGAAGCTAATGAAATAGGGAACAATATCTGATTCAAATAGGGAATGTGCAAATTAAGCAGTGTTTTCTACCGCGCACAGCCCACGCGCATGTTGCCGCTGTCATTAAACGCGGACAAAGCCGCGGGACCCAGCTAGTTGATTTATAATATGAAGATTTTTTTTAAGGATGGAACGGTTAGCTTAGGGCCTTGATTAGAACGAAATTTGAACATTTTTAACAGACTTCACAATAAAAAGATGAGTTTCTCAGTTCGCCTTTTTTATGTTTGTTATCTCATAACTCCGCAAGTTCTTAACCGGATTGGAAATTATTTTTTTTCGATAGATTATTCTGCCCGTTTGGTCCCATTGTACATTTTTTGAAATCTGATAAGTATCTCCAGAGATATGGACATAAACACCTCCAACTTTATACTGAAAATGGATAGCGTGGCATTTGAAGTTGGTTTTTTCGTTTTGTGAACGATCTTAAAATATTATAAAAAGTGATCAAAGTAATTATGCGCAAAATTAGTAGTAACTAGGTACCTAATTATATTATCAGCACTGATACTTACTCGTATTCAATCTATTATTACTTCTGATAATGCCAATATATTATATATTTTTATGAAAAATGTGTCACAGTTTACCACATTAATATATTATATCATTTTTTTGTAGGTTTCCAAAATGTCCGAAAATCCAATCAAGTGGATAAAGGCAGTAAGGCGTGAAAATTAGGATCCAACTAAACACTTCAAACTTTGTTCTAAACATTTTGAAAAATCAATTTTGTACCTACTAGATTATCAATCAAGCTGGAACTGACACCGAGGAAACGGAAAAGAATAGAAGCTAGTGGAGTCAAGATAGAAAGTCTTCCTATAATATTCTTCTGCGCGCAATGAAGGATGATGAAACGGTTTTGAAAGTGTTTTAATCGAAAGTGTTATAAGCTCTGATACATGAAAATCTGTTTAGCCGTTGTAAAAGTAGTAGTAGTAGCATTTTTCTAGTTGATGGCGCTATGAATTCAACTTTCATAGTGATTAATTCGAAATTCGGTATCCTTTTCTTCAACGACAAAGGACACTGAGGCATTGACATGATGCTGGGACATCTTCTGGAATCTGCTGAATTCTCAACTCCTCGCCAACTTACAGCTGAGATGTCGTATTCAGACTCATTGGAATATTTTTAATTTTCATTATAGATTATACATAGATCAGTCGGGGTGATTTCAAATTTTGAGTATTGGAGAGTGGAGATCGCGAAACGGCAAACGTAGCGTAGGACGTCCTGTGAGAGGGTGGAGAGACGGCATACGCAATGCGGTGGGCAGTGATTGGAAAAGAAGATCTGAAAATCGGGCTCAGTGGCGCATCTTGAGAGAGGCCTACAGTCCAGCAGTGGACTGACACTGGCTGATGATGATGATGATACAATAGATCATACTATATTGACATCAAATTACTTTATATCGTTAGCATTTACAAAAGAGATGAGCTAATTTTTCTGTAGTGGTAGAACTTCTGCTAGTCCGCCTGGACCGGTACCACCACTTTGCCAATTAATTTTCATAGGAATGTTTTTCGGTTGAAATGGCAAGGTGTCCAGTGAAATTACAGGGCATGTGAAACTTAACATCTTTATGTCTCAAGGTAACTGGCGCAGTGGAGTGACATGCAAAATTCTGGACTGCCAGAATTTTCCTGTATCGCTGTATCTGTAATAGGAAGACGTCATCGCTTACCATCAAGTGAGAGTTGTGCTTGTCCTGTTACCTTTTACAATAAAAAAGCTGATTAATGTTTACAAAGTAAGTATGGCCTAATTTGTGGTTTCACTGCATATTTTTTATTATTTGCGATGCGCGTAGTTTTATATGATAATTTATCTAATACTATAAGAATCTTTGTCCTGACATACTGACTGACAGAGAAATTTAAAGAGTATATTTGTCTTAGTACGCAAGGGTGTACTAAGGAAGGATTTTTCAAAATTCACCCCGTTAGGGGGTGAAATGGAGGTTCAAAGTTTGTATGGATAAACAAGATTAGATAGTCTTTTCTATTCGAAACTTCATACAAGTGCTTCAGTAAAAAAATAAGTAAATACGTGTTTCAAGCTTTTTCAAAATTCCACCCCTAAAAGAGTGAAATGAGGTAACAAAGTCTGAAAACCAATATTGTTTCGGGTTGCGCTGAAATTTGGCATGCAGATAGTTGTTTTAACATAAGTATCCGTGAAGAAACGATTTTTCAAAATTCACTCTTTAAGGGGATGAAACGGGGGTTCAAAGTTTGGATAGTCATTTTATTCGACATTTCACACAAACCGTACTTCTGTAAATAAATAAGTAAATAAGTAAATACGAGTTTCAGGCTTTTTCAAAATGCCACCCTAAGAGGGTGCAGTGGGGTAACAAAGTCTGAAAATCAATACTGTTTTGGATTGCGCTGAAATTTAAAATGCAGATAGTTGTTATGACGTAGGTTGCCGCTGAGAAAGCATTTTCTAAAAATTCCCCGCGGATATAACTTATTATTTATAATTAAATATATAAAAACTTATAGATTTACGTAAGTACTTCTATAAATAAATAAGTAAATACGTGTTGCAAGATTTTTGCAAGGGCTTGGTAAAAAAGTCTGACAGTCAATATGGTTTTTTGGGTTTTATAAATATTAATCCCTATTTCCCTTAGTCACGCAATAACTTAAAAACCGGTGAACCGATTTTGCTTTTACTTCTTTGATGTCTTTTATGATAGAAAGGTTTCAGAAAATAAAAGTTTTAAGTAAATAAAAGAAGTCTTTAACGTGACCGAAGCCGCGGGGCACTTCTAGTATTTTGATATAAATTATATACTGTAAAGGACAATTTTAATCTATGATATTGGGCCAAGATAATTAGCGTAATTATTCAAATAAGGATTAATACTGTATAGAAGAAAATAGCCTTGAAAGTTCTGTAACATTTTTTATTAAAAAATAAAGATTAAAATAGTTACTGTGAGTCTGTGCGATAGACATATGTTATCGCGGACTTTTTTGTAGGTCTTATTAAGTTGTACCACTCTTCGATACATACTTTCTTACATCTATTTCAGATTAATCATCTTTCGTAAAAAACGTGTTTTCTCGACCGTTTTATTGGCGACTTAAGTTGCAAAATAGGTCTTCACGAATATACCTATCTTTTAAACAGGATAATATATAGCCTATGTTCATTCTAAAATACCATATATATATTTATATATGAGAGAAAAAAATAATAGTCCTGTAGTCCAGTAGTTTTTGAGCTAACTCAATACAAACATACATGTTACCTCTTCATAATATTAGTATAGAAGTATATATAGCTTTGTAGCTCAAATTTGTAATATTTAATTGACGTATTGAAAAGGCAAAAACATTTAAGATTTGTATTTAAGAAAAGCTAAGAAATCTATACCGCCAGATTTATGGTTGCCTAATTACAGTTAAGTACTGTAGCATTTTTTATCAATAACTAATTTCCATAAGTTCAATAAAGTAACTACGTATTTTATCACATAAATTGTTTTCTTTTTACATAAGTTTTAGTTTTCTACATTTTTCACCTTTTTATCGATGTGTTCTACACTAGCGATCACTTCCCTACTCAGGCACACTCTAGCAGTTATAGACACTAACACAAACAGAAAATGGACATGCTGCCAAAGTTTTGACGCCATCCATTATAATCCATCATCCTAGTATAATATAAATAATCAGTGAATCTGTCAGGTTCGTTCACGCAAGTTTCGGGCACATACACAGCGATATAAGATATGATAACCCGTCGGTAGCTAACTAGTTACGCTAGCACGCTACCTCGTTACTGGGAATATTTTATCACTTAGCTACGACTGCTATACGGAAGCTTGAATGATGTAGCTTCTTATCTTCTTGTTCAGAGATTGTGGCTGATTGTCTGAGTAAAAGATATTTAATGTAAACTCGAAATAACTGTCGTGTTTAGGTTTTACCGTCCCATATACGCGATTATTTCATCAATTGTTAACCGATTTGAATGATTCCTTTTTTAAAAGGTAGGGTACGTTTCCGAGGTGGTCCCATTGTAATTTCACCGAGATTTTTTAAGTATCTCCAGAGATATAACGATTAAAATCTCAAACTTCCAGATTAACGTTATAAAATCGTTTGTAACTCTTTCTGTTTGTTAAATAAGCCTAAACGGACGATCCGATCCTACTGAAATTTAACAAGGAGATCTTATCTCTCATTGTCTCATTATACGAGTAGGTAAAGGTAAAGCTACGTGTGCTGGTGCCATTGTTTTCTCGATGGAATCCAAATCCTAACCCTTTGAAATCACACAAATAATTTCCACGACTTTGTTTTTCAGCCGAGCGGCGACAATTGAACAGGAAGTGGTAATAAATTCCACACGACGCTTCTCTACGTGACCGCATATCCGTACATGCTACGTGGTTCGATCATATGCACATAAAATCCCTGCAATAAGCCAAAATCAATCTTAACTTACGGTGATAAGAAAATTGTAAGCGCAAATGCAATTGGCAAGAATTCCATGTCAGTGGAAATAGGAGACAAAGAATCGGTAGGTCAAATCAATTTTCAGTGCAATTCTTTTCTGAACTTAAAGATACATTTGTCTAGTGTACTTCTATTCACAGAATAATGAACAGTACAAGAATAGAAGATGCACTCCTTGCGAGCAAAAATGCGAGATTAAGCCTAGTAATAACGTCGGTATCGTTTAAAATACGCGACACTCCTCGGATGCGACCTTGAATTTGCGTCACAGAATAAACTAATAGTAACTAGGAACCGCGTGTTGCGCACCGTAAACTGCATCGTAAGTCCGCCCTGCGAGAGTCTGTATAAATCGGTCAGCTAACGGGCCGTCTACTTTAAGGTTGAGTGTTGTGAGAAAACAGATTGAATAGTAAAGTAAAGGCGCGCGTCCGATTGAGAGCGTGCGTGACACTACTGACTGAACTTGTAGCCGGCCGGCTGCCGCGTATGTACTAATATTTTCATAGCTACAGCGTGGAGTGCGACAGACCTGTTTTAGTTGAGTCCTGAACATTAAGAATTTTACTGACCTCCAGATAAAATCCCACCGCTGTGAAAGGTTCACCCGAGGTGATTTTAGTGGGAGACTTCTATTAATTCGCGTGCTTATCCGACAGACGTGTAGGTATATTTGTCAGTTATTCACAGTAAGCAGTTAAACAATAAATATACGCTATGGAACAGGCGCAGTTTAATTTACTAGCAAACTGACAATCCAAAGTTTTATCATGAGTGCATACTCATGATTAACGGCCTTTTTACAATGTATGTATATCACTATGTATGTTCGAGTGGAATCTTGGCTAAATTAGATAAAGAGAAAGCTAAATTAGACCCACTTCCCGATGTCCGATTGGACTCAAATTTTGTGTACTAATGTGTCTTTGGTGATAATACAATGATGTGGTACCATAGAGCTTGTCTGATGATGGAGACGGAAGATGGCCACGGCATCTCTGTGATAAAACAACGTTACCCCACCGACTTTGGGCTCGATTGATTCTTCTTGGGGAGTACTTTACTCCTAGATGATATTCAGGATCTGATGATGAAGCCGGAAGGTAGCCATGACATTTCAGTGATAAAACAACATAACCCCACCGAGTTTGTGCTCGATTGATTCGATTTGGGGAGCACTTTAATACAAGATGATATCCATGATCTGATGATTAAGCTCGAAGGTAGCCATGGCATTTCTGTGATAAAACAACATAACCCCACCGAGTTTGGGCTCGATTGATTCGATTTGGGGAGCACTTTAATACAAGATGATATCCATGATCTGATGATTAAGCTCGAAGGTAGCCATGGCATTTCTGTGATAAAACAACATAACCCCACCGAGTTTGTGCTCGATTGATTCGATTTGGGGAGCACTTTAATACAAGATGATATCCATGATCTGATGATTAAGCTCGAAGGTAGCCATGGCATTTCTGTGATAAAACAACATAACCCCACCGAGTTTGGGCTCGATTGATTTGCCTTGAAGATAATTTTACCCATAATCACATCATAAGATCCGTACCCAGACGTAAGCGTTTTCTTATTCCGTCTGAGTATCTGTAGAGAACATTTTAAAACATCACGCCTACACTAAAATACTTAGGTTGTTACATAGACCTACCTACTAAAAAGTTAAAAATAAATTAAAAGTAAAAATTATTTTTCAGAACATGCTTTTATCTGGGAAAATTAACTAAAAAGTAATAAATAAATTGTAGTAAGTATTTTGCCTGTAGGTACTTACCTATATTCTTAAAAGCTTAAGGCACAAAAGTATAGTAAGTACCTAACCTATGAAACGGGTAGAGCTCAGCTCCTCAAGCTTGTGGCATATCTTGAATCACCTCATACATTTTTGACATCATTCACATACTCTTTGGTATTAAAACCATTTATGACGAACGTTTTCAAAATTTAAAAACCAATGACGGAAAAATATCCGGAAGTCAGTCAAGACCAAAGAGAATATAAATATTTCTGGTCAAGCCTAGCAACGAAACAAAAATGACTTTGGAATAAAAGATGATACATTTGTTGTTCTTTGGGGATAAAATTATTAAAACCCAGCCGTGAATGCACTGATGAAGAATACGAGATCCAGCAATTTGGTTTAATGCCACAGGGCGCAAGCCGAAAACTAACGGTGCGTCAAATAGTAGAAATGAATATTACCAATGGATATCTATACTAATATTATAAAGAGAGAACATTTGTATTTTTGTATTTTTGTATTTTTGTATTTTTGTATTTTTGTATTTTTGTATTTTTGTATTTTTGTATTTTTGTATTTTTGTATTTTTGTATTTTTGTATTTTTGTATTTTTGTATTTTTGTATTTTTGTATTTTTGTATTTTTGTATTTTTGTATTTTTGTATTTTTGTATTTTTGTATTTTTGTATTTTTGTATTTTTGTATTTTTGTATTTTTGTATTTTTGTATTTTTGTATTTTTGTATTTTTGTATTTTTGTATTTTTGTATTTTTGTATTTTTGTATTTTTGTATTTTTGTATTTTTGTATTTTTGTATTTTTGTATTTTTGTATTTTTGTATTTTTGTATTTTTGTATTTTTGTATTTTTGTATTTTTGTGTTTTTGTGTTTTTGTATTTTTGTGTTTTTGTATTTTTGTATTTTTGTATTTTTGTATTTTTGTATTTTTGTATTTTTGTATTTTTGTATTTTTGTATTTTTGTATTTTTGTATTTTTGTATTTTTGTATTTTTGTATTTTTGTATTTTTGTATTTTTGTATTTTTGTATTTTTGTATTTTTGTATTTTTGTATTTTTGTATTTTTGTATTTTTGTATTTTTGTATTTTTGTATTTTTGTATTTTTGTATTTTTGTATTTTTGTATTTTTGTATTTTTGTATTTTTGTATTTTTGTATTTTTGTATTTTTGTATTTTTGTATTTTTGTATTTTTGTATTTTTGTATTTTTGTATTTTTGTATTTTTGTATTTTTGTATTTTTGTATTTTTGTATTTTTGTATTTTTGTATTTTTGTATTTTTGTATTTTTGTATTTTTTTATTTTTGTATTTTTGTATTTTTGTATTTTTGTATTTTTGTATATTTGTATTTTTGTATTTTTGTATTTTTGTATTTTTGTATTTTTGTATTTTTGCATTTTTGTATTTTTGTATGTTTGTAATGATTTGGCTCAAAAACTACTGGACCGATTTAAAATATTCTTTCACTTATATATAGAATAGACTTTCGAAATAAAAATAGGCTATATATTATCCCGTTTAAATAAAAGGTAAATTCGTGGAGACCTAATTAGCAACCTAAGTCGACAAAAAAACAGTCGAAAAAACACGTTTCTTACGAACGCTGCTCAATTGAAAATAGATGGAAGAATATTTTCTATGCAAGAGTTGTACAACTTAATAAGACCTACAAAAAAGTCCGCGACAGCATATGTCTATCTCTTAAGGTTGACTCACAGTAACCATTTTAATCTTTAACTTTTGGTAAAAAAATATTACATAACTTCCAAGGCTATTTTCAAGTATATAGTATTAATCCTTATCCAAATAATTACGTTAATTAGCTTGGCCACATATTATAGATTAAAATTGTATGCAGTATATAATTCAAATGAAAACTCTAGAAGATATCCCGAATAAAATCAAAATCGGTTCATCCGGTTGGGTGCTAAGATGCTACAGACAGACACACAGATACACACGTTAAACGTATAAACCCCTACTTTTTTCGTTACGTTAAGGTTACGGCGGCAGATATTCTCCTTGGTGGTAAGCTATTTTTCAACCGACTTCCAAAAATAAGGACGTTCTCAATTCGTCTGTATGTTTTTTTTTTTGTGTGTGTATGTTACGTGATTATTCCGTCAATTGTGTTTTTACCAAAAGCCAGAGTGTTTATGAGGAAGGTTTAAGTGCAGAATTGGTTAAGGTTTTGTGTAAATTGGTTGAAATATGACGATGATTGTTAAATATGTTAATATTTTATATTCGATGCAACAAACTGATGCAAATTTTGTAGGCATATAATAGGCGAAGCCGGGGCGGGCTGCTAGTTGATGATAAATAGAGGTTTCAATCGTCGGGGAACATAGTAAAACATATTCAGTACAATATAATAAATGTTACTCTCATTATGGTATTTAATGGCTTTTACAACAAAGACGTAGTCCTCGAAGTGGACAGGCCTAGGACACTTTTTCTACAAAGGCAAGCGGATTCTGTGACGGAATATCTGAGGAGGCCCGGTATTTAGGGGAGCCTCACTGGGAGATCTCTTAATGAAGCAGAGGATTGGCCAGAACATCTGTACCTAGTGTTTTAAGTTAAGTGTGTTTATCAATACAAGTATGTTAAAGTCTCTTGTAGTTTCCCTCGTCTAGGTTCCCTCTATACACGTAGCGAGAGATAGGCGCTCCGTTGCGTTACACGCTTCTATGAATATTGGTAATTGGTATAATCGGTAATACGCAAAATACTTACTAGAATATATTTATAACGATTAGTTCATTTTCCCAGATAAGAGCTGGTTTTTAAAAATATTTTTTATTTTTATTTATTCAATAACTAACTTACTTTTAGGTAGCAGTGGTTATCTCTACCTCCCAATAAAAGTATCACTGGCAGTCACTGCCGTTCAATATCAAAGTCATGGAGATTAATTACTAATCAATCAAAATCTTCAAATACACTTCACATGCTTTATATCTAACAGATAGTAAATCATTGCTTAGCAGCTATCACTGCCATTTCTTGTTTATATAAATGCAAATAGCTACGGCTGGTAGGCATTCTAACTTAGATAATATACGACAAGAATATTACCTAAACTAGTAATAAAAGTATAAGTAATTTATTAAAATCGGCCGTAAGTCGACTAAATTATAAACATACATTCTCATTACTTTACTCGTACATTCTCAGTTTGGTAAATCAATCATGTAATAACATGGCTGTCTACGCTACCTCAAAAGCAAACCTACAAACTTTACAAAATTGTTAGCTGGTGCGCTAAAAAATTCCGTACAATGGGTCGCACTAAACAGTCAAGCCTCAAATATGGACAAACAAAAAGAGTACGGAAGTCCGCTGCAGAAACAAAACTTGCCATGTTCTGGCGAACCTTTTTATTCGGAAAGTTGAGCTGAAAACCGGGACTGGCCCTAAAATGGCCGAACGGATTCGAGGCTGCAGTATCGGGATCGGAACTTGTCAGTTTGCAAGTGGCAGTTGCTAGGGCGCTTTCAGACGAGTAGACCTATTGCCGAATGGTAATTAATATCACCATCACATGTAACAAAATCAAAACCTATGGGGTACTTCCCGATGACCTAGAATCTAAAATCATGAAATTTGGCAACTTTTTTTTCTGATTACAAACTATTTTTTCTTGTCTTTATATCATATAGGCTAGCGTTTGACCACTATCTCACCTGTAGGTAAGTGATGATGCGGTCGAAGACGGTAAGCACGCTAGGCCTAGAATGGGAACTGGCTCTCAAGGATAGCTGCCGGAACACATTAGATGTTTGGCGACAGATTTTCTAACTTGAGGGTGATAGCTGGCCAGGCGGACACTAGATAGTGTCCTACCACCACGCGGGGGTTGTTGGTAACGATGTTTTTCCTTCACCGGAGGGCCACTGTGAAAAGCACACATAACTTTTTTCGTTAGAAAAATCCATTGGTGCACAGCGGTTTGAACTCGGTACCTCAGGCATCAAAGACAGCCGTTCTTCCGATTACGCTACCGAGCCCTCAACTTATTATTTGCGGTTGGTTCATGAACAGTGTCTAGATATCATTCTTGGGATCGAACTGTAATGTTAAGTTTGTGTTGAAAAGTTTGTACGGAAGGCTCGGTGTACAAGTCAACTCGCACTTTTTTTTTTTTTTTTTTCAATATGGCTCCACACGATTCGTGTATTCAGCCAGTGTCAAGTATTGGAATTCTTCAAGTTTTTATTATATCAAAATATATCAAAGAGATGGGTCTAAGTAACATTTCAGGTCAGTTTTCAAGTAAAAGTCTAGTCTAAGTCATACCTTCAGTAAAGATGTGGCGTTTACTAAAGATTTTGAGTGGAATTTTGGTGAGAACGCAAATAGCAAGTTTTTCAACATTGTGCTGTTTCCCTACATTCGCATACATTCACCGGCACTTAATGGTTAATAACCCACATTTATTACACAGTAACACGCGGAAGAACACAAGTTTTAGGAAAAAATACAATGAGATCACACACACTTTTCCACGTTCCCGCCAAAACTCCAACTCGCACTTATAAGTCATAAAATATAGCTTGATCGCTGTGACAGCTGTCAGAAAAATCACGCCTATGAAGTACTAAATTTCTTAATAGTACAGTCCGTACCTGTCAATGTCATACTTTATGGGCATGCCGATTAGTGATGGGCGACGAATGATCGCGACCACAGAGTTTTAGATAGATTTTTATTTAAAATATCGATAATTTATACTAACGATATTTTAAATAAAATTTAATTTATAAATTTTTATATATGTAATTAAATTAAACCCAATTGTATGTTACATTAGCATCGATAATAGTGAAAAACGTCGATAAATACTATCGTAACATTATTATAATTTATTTAATTAATATTATTTACATGTTTACATACTATATCTTAAATAGTAGTAGTTGTAGGTGAGAAATTTGATTTTATTTACTTACGTAAAATCCAATTTCTCACCTACAACTACTCATTCTATTTCATTACAACATTGTTTGATAATCGATTTTTTCCACCACTATCCCAACTCTAAAAATGTCAATCTTCTATGTAAATGTCTCTGTCGCAGAGATCAAGCTATCTTTTATCTTTTAGTATAGTAGAGGTTAGGGTTCCATACCCAAAGGGTAAAACGGGACCCTATTACTAAGACTCCGCTGTCCGTCTGTCTGTCTGTCTGTCTGTCCGTCTGTCACCAGGCTGTATCTCATGAACCGTGATAGTTAGACAGTTGAAATTTTCACAGATGATGTATTTCTATTGCCGCTATAAAAACAAATACTAAAAACAGAATAAAGTTAAAAATAATAGGAACATACAAGAACCGTACAAGAACCCATACAAGAACCGTGTTTTTTTCGTGTTATGCCCCGTCCTTTCCAGTTCAGCGTTTTGAACATATCCTCTAGAGCGTTTGTTAACAATTTGGGGGAAATAACGTCCCCTTGTCTCACACCTCGATGTAAGTGGATATGTTCAGTCTGCTGATTTTGTACTTGGACGGTCATAGTCGCGGCGTCATACAGACCTGTCAACACTTGCACGTATCGCCAATCAACTTGGCACCGTTGCAGAGACTCCAGAAAAGACCAGGTTTCAATGGATTCAAAGGCTTTCTCATAGTCCACAAACGCTAAACACAGGAGCTGGTTATACTCTTCGGTCTTCTGTATAACCTGCCGCACTGTGTGAATGTGGTCTATGGTGCCGTATCCTCCTCGAAACCCAGCCTGCTCGGGAGGCTGAAATTCCTCGAGCCTGCGCGCGAGACGATTTGTGATGACTCTCGAAAAAAGCTTATAGACATGGCTTAAGAGGGAGATAGGTCGATAGTTCTTCAAAAGGGTTTGGTCTCCCTTTTCGAAGAACATAACAACCACACTTTTACTCCATGTCCTCGGAGTTCTCCCCGAAAAGAGGACGGAATTAAAAATACGCTGAAGCTGTAGTAGCGTAGGAGTTCCACCGGCTTTTAAGAGCTCCGTTGTAATTCCATCCTCTCCGGGGGCTTTTCCGTTTTTAAGCTGTTTGAGAGCCATCACAATTTCCTCTAGGCTGATTTCTGGCAGATCTTCGGTATAGTGGCGGGTTATAGTCGCTCTAGGATCCTCAATACCGGGTTGGGGAAGGGACGCTTGTGAGGAGTATAATTGGCTGTAGAAGTCTTTTACTTCCTTAAGAATCTCCGGCTTAGAAGCGACGTCACTCCCGCTAGAAGTGGTCAACTTCGTCAGATGGCTTCGGCCCAGCTGTTGGACAAATACTTTTGACCCCCGGTTTTGCTCTATCGCTTCTTTAATTGTGCGTGTGTTGGAGTTCCGGAGGTCACGTCGTACCAATTTAAAAATCTTTTTGTTGAGAGTCCGTTGATCTGACGAAGTGACTGCGGGGTTTTCACGTCGCTTCTGCATTAGCTGAAGAGATTCCTCTGAAAGCTTAGACTTCTTGCCAGCACCTCGCGTCTCACAGAGTTTTGTCCCCTCCTCCCTGAGGATATCCACCACATGTTCGAGATCCTGGTCAACGTCAACGTCAATTATAGTTTCCAGTGCAGCAAATCGGTTCTCCAGTTTCAGCTGGAACGTTTCGGACCCGACCACGGATTGTAGCATGTTGGGTCGGAGCGTGGACTTCATTAGACGAACACGTTCAAGCTTGCAGTCGATATCTAAAGAGCCTCGGACTAGTCGGTGATCACTGCCGGTTTTAAACCTAGTGATCACTGAGACATCTCTAAATATGCGCTTTTTGTCCGTCATAATGAAGTCGATCTCGTTTTTTGTCATAGCGTCGGGGCTTTGCCACGTCCACTTCCGCTGGGGGTCTTTCTGGAAGAAGGAGTTCATCAGAAAAAGCCCCTCTTTTTCTAGGAAGTTGACGAGCATTTGCCCCCTATGATTTCTGCTTCCCGATCCGTGTGGTCCTACTACCGATTCGCCGCTTGCTTGTACTCCCACTTTAGCGTTAAGATCTCCCATGACAACGTTGAAGTGGGCCTTTTGGGTGGTATGCAAGGCCATCGAAAAGTCCTCGTACATTTCCTCCACTTCATCGTCCGAGTGTGCCGAAGTCGGTGCGTATACTTGGATAACTTTGAGGTTATACCTCTTGGTGAGTTTGATCACAAGATACGCTACCCTTGTCGACACACTGGAGATTTTATTTTATTATACTTTTGCCCAAAGGTGTAATAGCAAATAGTATTAATAATGCTATTAAAGTGCTGTACATAGTCACATTTCATGGCAGTCTTCTAAAGGTTTAAAATATTCTTAGATACCTACTAGGCACATTGGAGAGCTGAAAATGCCGTGATGTCGGTGATTTTTGTAAATTTATAAAACTTGTGTATTTTCACCTCTATAAGTTCTGATAATAGCGATAGTAAAAGATGGATTATTACCACAATAAAATATGATTAGACATCCTTCCTTAACAAGGTCATATTTTATTATAAAAACTCACGTTCATTTTAAACTTATAGATTTAAAAACGGGAATTTAACGTGACTTACGCGATGTCGATATAGCGATCGACATATGTTTCGGCCTCATCCGGAGGCCTTCTTCAGGATCTTGAGTGCGGGACGCTCGCCGACGCGTTCAACCTCGCACTGCGGGCCGCTGCTCGTGCAGCGCGGGCGGACGGAGCGGGCGGCGGCGGCGGCGGTGGTGGTGTTGGTGGGGGGTGATGATGCGGTGTACATAGTGGAGGCGCGGGATTAGGTTGGAGGGCTTCGTCTTCATCACTGCTGTTTACTTCAGACGAAACCTCATCCAACCGGCAGACGGAACTCAAGGTGTCCTCCTCACTGTTGCCACTGGTGACGTGGTGACGTGCTTTCCATGAAGAACGGTTTTCCACGTATTTGACAGGTACCACCCTCTGTCTCTGTTGAAGTTACGACGACGACTGATCTCAATGGCTTCTCGGATTTTGCGGGGTACAAAGTACTTTTCACGCGCCAAAATCCGTGCCTTGTCAAATCTGATGTAGTGCGTCGTCCCAGATGTGAGTCTGTAACCGCCGAGCTACCGCTGTCCACGTTCTTCATGGAAGCAATGTGTTCTTTGAGTCTTGTGGACACGTTTCTTCTGGTCTCGCCTACGTAGCTTGCACCACAGTCGCAAGGAACGATGTAGACCCCAGGAGCTCCTAGGGGATCCTTATCCTTTGGAGAGCGCAACAATTGCCTGACACGTGAGGGGGGGCGGAATATCGTCTTGATGCTATATCTTCGGCGTAACAAGTGTCCAATTTTGTCCGTGACCCCCTTGACGTATGGTAGGTACGTTGCTGCTCTCTCAACCGATGTTATTCGGCACTTTGTGGAGTTGTTCGCAATCCGATTACTCTGCTTCCAGCTGTATCCGTTTGCCTCTAACACCGCCTTCACATGCGCGAGTTCCGTGTCTACATGTTGTGGGTCACATAATTCACCGCGCCACTTAATTTTATATTCAGACGGAAGGTGTGGCCATGGGTTCTCTTATAGCTCCAGTAGTTGCGAATATTTTTATGGAGTGGTTCGAGACATCGGCACTACACGACATATCCTTTAGACCGAGATACTGGTGGCGATATGTGGATGACGTGTTTGCTATTTTACATAAGGACCATGTAACACCCTTATTAGAACATCTAAATAGCAAACATCCGACGATCACTTTCACTGTCGAACGAGAAATAGAGGGCGCGTTGCCGTTTCTTGACGTGTTACTCAAGCGACAACAGAATGGACATCTCTCACACACAGTGTACCGCAAGAGTACCCATACAGACCGGTACTTGAGAGCTGACTCCCATCACCATCCCGCCCATCTAGCGTCGTTGCCTTGGACACTTATCAACAGAGCGCTGAGATTATGTGACCCACAACATGTAGACACGGAACTCGCGCATGTGAAGGCGGTGTTAGAGGCAAACGGATACAGCTGGAAGCAGAGTAATCGGATTGCGAACAACTCCACAAAGTGCCGAATAACATCGGTTGAGAGAGCAGCAACGTACCTACCATACGTCAAGGGGGTCACGGACAAAATTGGACACTTGTTACGCCGAAGATATAGCATCAAGACGATATTCCGCCCCCCCTCACGTGTCAGGCAATTGTTGCGCTCTCCAAAGGATAAGGATCCCCTAGGAGCTCCTGGGGTCTACGTCGTTCCTTGCGACTGTGGTGCAAGCTACGTAGGCGAGACCAGAAGAAACGTGTCCACAAGACTCAAAGAACACATTGCTTCCATGAAGAACGTGGACAGCGGTAGCTCGGCGGTTACAGAGCACGCTCTCACATCTGGGACGACGCACTACATCAGATTTGACAAGGCACGGATTTTGGCGCGTGAAAAGTACTTTGTACCCCGCAAAATCCGAGAAGCCATTGAGATCAGTCGTCGTCGTAACTTCAATAGAGACAGAGGGTGGTACCTGTCAAATACGTGGAAAACCGTTCTTCATGGAAAGCACGTCACCAGTGGCAACAGTGAGGAGGACACCTTGAGTTCCGTCTGCCGGTTGGATGAGGTTTCGTCTGAAGTAAACAGCAGTGATGAAGACGAAGCCCTCCAACCTAATCCCGCGCCTCCACTATGTACACCGCATCATCACCCCCCACCAACACCACCACCGCCGCCGCCGCCGCCCGCTCCGTCCGCCCGCGCTGCACGAGCAGCGGCCCGCAGTGCGAGGTTGAACGCGTCGGCGAGCGTCCCGCACTCAAGATCCTGAAGAAGGCCTCCGGATGAGGCCGAAACATATGTCGATCGCTATATCGACATCGCGTAAGTCACTTTAAATTCCCGTTTTTAAATCTATAAGGTCATATTTATTATTATTATCGATAGTGCAAGTCACGATGATGCTTGAAATCCAAAGTCACAGTTTTACTATGATTGTTAAACTGTGCCAAAGTGTTGATACAAACTATACTAGCAAGAAGGCATAGGTACTTACTAGTATAATCATTACACAAGAAATCCTACTTCCTAACCTACTAATATCCTTTATCTATCTAATACTATGAGAATCTTTGTCCTGACATTCTGACTGACTGATAGATAGACAACACACAGGTTAAACCGCTGATCGTAGATTTGAAATTTGGAGGGTATATTAGGGTATTTTAGAGGGGATGAAATTGGGGTTCAAAAATTGTATGAAGAAACAAGATTAGATAATCTTTTCAATTCGAAACTTCACACAAGTGCTTCAGTAACAAAATAAGTAAATACGTGTTTCAGTCTTTTTCAAATTTCCACCCCTAAAAGTGTGAAGTGGAGTTACAAAGTCTGAAATCAATATTGTTTCGGATTGCGCTGAAATTTGGCATGCAGATAGTTATTTTGACGTAGGTATCAACTAAGGGTCCCCGCACACGGGCCACGGGCCACAACCACAAAACGCCGCCACCGGCATATTTCCTACAGTTTTCATACATTTTATTATGTAGCGTGTGGCGGCCACCGGCGTCACCGTGTGCGGCGAGTCCATATAAAATGTATGAAAACTATAGGAAATATGCCGGTTGCGGCGTTTTGTGGTTGTGGCCCGTGTGCGCCGAGGCTACCGTCGGCGCACACGGGCCGTAGAATTTTTCAAAATTCACTCTTTAAGGGGAAGAAGCGGAGTTTACGGCTGCTAGTGTCTAATAAAATGAACTTTGTCATTTTATTAGACACTAGAAGCCCGCCCCGGCTTCGCACGAGTAGAACATATATGCCTACAAAATTTGCATCAGTTTGTTGCATCGAATATAACATTTTAACATATTTAACAATCATCGTCATATTTCAACCAATTTACACAAAACCTTAACGAATTATGCACTTAAACCTTCCTCATAAACACTCTGGCTATTGGTAAAAACCGCATGATAATCCGTTCAGTAGCTATTGAGATTATTGCGAACAGACAGACAGACGCAGTGATGGACTTTGTTTCATAATACTTACGTAGTGATATTGGACGGCCCTTTGGCGTAAAGGATTCTGACCCGACGGTCGTTGGTTCTAATCCTAGCTATATACCTACCAATGAAAGTTTATGTGCATTCATGAATCATTGGGTTTTCGTACAGATGTAGTGGGATCATTAAATCTACCAATAATTAAGATAGTTTAACTAAAACAACCGACTTCAATGCCCCGCGAGTCAACTTCAGTAGCAAGTTTGAGACGTTTATTTTCATATCTCTGGAGATACTTATCACATCTCGATGAAGTTACAATGGGACCACCTTGAAAACGTACCCTACCGATTACAAAAATAATCATTTGAATCGGTACACAATTGATGGAGTAATCACGTAACATACACACGCAAAAAAAAACATACAGACGAATTGAGAACCTCCTTATTTTTGGAAGTCGGTTGAAAAATAGCTTACCACCAAGGAGAAAATCTGCCGCTGTAACCTTAACGTAACGAAAAAAGTAGGGGTTTATACGTTTAAGGTGTGTATCTGTGTGTCTGTCTTTAGCATCTTAGCACCCAACCGGATGATCCGATTTTGATTTTATTATTGATCGTTTTTTTTTTATTGATAGAATGATATCTTCATCGAGAGTGTTCTTAGCTTTGATTTATGAAAATACGTTCAATCATTATAACACTGAGCTTTTTTCTAGTTAATTGCGCTATGAAATTAACTTTCATAGGTCTGATCAATTCGAAAATCTTCTTCTTCAACGATATTGTAAGAACATGGAAGCATTGACCTGATGCTGGGACATCTCCTAGACTCTACAGAATACTCAAATCCTTACCAACTTACTTAGAATCTGAACTGATTCTAAATGACGTGTTTAGAGTCATTGGAACGCTTTTAATGAAACGATTATTTATAGATCAGTCGGGATGGTTTTATTATATAGGTATACTAGCTGACCCGGCAAACGTTGTTTTGCCATATAAATAAATGGCTATTAAAAAATAAGGGTTGATCGTAGAAGGGTAAAAATTAAGGATTGTATGTATTTTTGTATGTTGTAACATAAAAAAATAGAAATTAAAAATGTTGTCCAAAAATTAAAAAAAAAAATTTAGGGGTGGACTACCCCTAACATTTAGGGTTGAAGGGATGAAAAATTGATGTTGGCCGATTCTCATAGATACCGGATAAGCACAAAAAATTTCATCAAAATCGGTCGAGCCGTTTCGGAGGAGTATGGCAACGAAAACTGTGACACGATAATTTTATATATTAAGATAGATAATTATTATTTTAGACAATAGATCATATAATTATACTATATTGACTTCAAATTGATTGTGATCGGTGGGGATCTACAGAATAGCTAAGCTTTTATTAATATTTTCGTAGTAACTATGAACTAATCTGTGGTTACACTGCAAATATTTTATTAATTTTGCGACGCGTGTATGTGAAATTCGTGATATCTTCTAGAGTTTTCATTTGAATTATATACTATAAAGGACAATTTTAATCTATAATATGTGGCCAAGCTAATGAACGTAATTATTTGGATAAGGATTATTACTATATACTTGAAAATAGCCTTGGAAGTTTTGTAACATTTTTTAACAGAAAATTAAAGATTAAAATGGTTACTGTGAGTCAACCTTAAGAGATAGACATATGCTGTCGCGGATTTTTTTGTAGGTCTTATTTAGTTGTACAACTTTTCCATAGAAATTATTCTTGCGTATATTTTCAATTGAGCAGCGTTCGTAAGAAACGTGTTTTTTCGACCGTTTTTTTTGTCGACTTAGGTTGCATATTAGGTCTCCACGAATGTACCTTTGATTTAAACGGGATAATATATAGCCTATTTTCATTTCAAAAGTCTATTTTATATAAAAGTGAAAGATTTTTTTTAATCGGTCCAGTAGTTTTTGAGGCAAATCATTACAAACATACAAAAATACAAATGTTCTCTGTTTATAATAATGTCATGAATTATAATAAAGTTAACAAAGTCTCAAAATTATAGATTTTGAGACTTTGTTACCCCACTTCACCCTCTTAGGGTGGCATCTTGAAAAAGCCTGAAACTCGTATTTACTTTTTTATTTATAGAGGTACTTGTGTGAAATCTATATCTATACTATTATTATAAACAGAGAACATTTGTATTTTTGTATGTTTGTAATGATTTGCCTCAAAAACTACTGGAATTCCCCTCGGATGTTACTTTTTTTAAAAATTATATATATAAAATTATAGATTTACATAAATACTTCTGTAAGATACTCTTGTTAAATACTCTTGTTATTGCTGAATATTTAATGGGTTGGTAATAAAGTCTGAAATTCACCCATTAATTTTAAATTTTTTATTCTATTTTTTGGAATTTTTCCTTAATTTATGCTGTAAGACCTTGCTTCTTGCCAAATTTCATGGTTCTAGTTACGTAGTACTATTATATAATGTGTGATTCTAGGTCAACGGGAAGTACCCTATAGGTTTTTGACCCAAAACCTATAGGGTACTTCCGGTTGGCGTAGAATGGTCAATTTTGGTTAAAAGCAAGGTCTTACAGCAATAAATAGTAAAGGAAAAATGGCGAAAAATAAAAAAAAACTGAAAATTAACAATTTTGGTACTTAAAAGTTGTCGCGAAAGTCAAAATTTGCCCATATCTTTTTATCGTGCTGTTTCAGGACCTTGATTTTTATACAGCTAATAGGGACTATAAACTTCAGTATCTGGTATAAATTTCAACTTGTTAGGTCCACCCGTTCCTGAGAAAATCGGTGGTGACACACGGACAGACAGCCAGACAGACGGACAAGAAAGTGATCATATAAGGGTTCCTTTTTTTTACATTTTGAGTACCTCAAAAACATGAATCATCAATTTTTCCAATATCACCATCATTGACAAGTGATTCCTCAAATTATTGAATAAAAGTCGCCACAAAAGCTACATTAAACTTATCTGAACAACTTATTTCATAGTTCCCTTGATCTAAAAGCTGCAAATGCGCCAACTCTTTCTTCCGCTTAAATGTATTAATTCCACCGTGTTGGCGTGCAGCCATTACTTTATTTATCTGTCTGACTGCTCCTGGACGCTTTTCGCTTTATGCTTGGCAGCGGCCCTGTTGGTGTGGAACATTTTCAACCAACTTCCAAATAAGAGGAGGTTCTCAATTTGTCAACACTCTAGAATACTCTGACTCTCAAGGGCTGCGTGCGTAATTTTCACCATGACAGTAGTAAGTTACTCTTTGAAAGCAAGTCTTGCGGAACATCAATATAATATACTCCTACCTCCACCTGTGGACGAACACCCGTGCTAGGATTTGAACCGGCTACCTCTCACTAAAAAGTTAAGCCTTTACGCCAACTGAGCTCTCATAAAATAATATCGTTAGGTACTTTTCTTTATTCTGCTTTTGTTTACATATAATAACCTAGTATAATATTATTTTAAAGTGATATACTTTCGCCTGTTCTGGACTATGAGAAGGCCTTCTAATTAATCGAAACCTAGTCCGTTCTGGAGTCCCTGCAGCGTTGCCAAGTCGACTGGCGATATATCGAAGTGATGAGATGTCTGTATAATGCCACAACGATGACTTTACAAGTACAGATCTAGCGAACTAAACATGTCCACTGCGTTGAGGAGTGAGACAGGGGGACGTCATATCCCTGAAACTGTTCACTAACGCCTTGGAGGATATGTTTAAGACGCTGGACTGGAAAGTTTGTGGCATTGACATCAACGGTAAGTACATCGCTCACTTACGATTCGCAGATGACATCGTCATTATGACAGAGACGCTGCAGGACCTACAAAGGCTGTAGAATGTCCTAGCTGATTCTTTTCGTTGCATCGGTATTCGGATAAATTTGGATAAAACCAAAGTCATGTTCAGTACAACGAGCACGTTGTTCAGGAAAGCTCCAACTAGGCAAACACAACTTCGAGGAGGAAATCCAGAGAAGAATTCAGCTAGGCTGGGCAGCATTCGGAAAACTCCGTCGAGTCTACTCGTCGCCGATACCATAGTGTCTAAAAACAAAAGTCTTTAACCAGTGCGTCCCACCTGTGATGAAATCCGTATGTCTCGGCTCCGTAGCCGAGACGTGGACACTCACAGTTCGACTAGTCCACCAATTTAAAGTCTCTCAGCGAGCTATGGAGAGCTATGCTCGGTATTTCTCTTCGGGATCGAATCCGGAACGAAGTAATTCAAAGAAAGAAAGAAAGTCAAAGAACTAAAGTTATCGGCATAGCTCAACGGAAATTAGTAAACTGAAGTGGCATTGGGCTGGTCATATCTGCCACAGGACTGATAACCACTTGTCCTAAAGTGGAATCCGCGAATCGACAAATGTAGCGTAGGACGTCCTGTGACAACGTGGAGCGACGACATACGTAAAGCGGTGGGCAGCTACGTGGGCGTGACTACGTGACTGGAAAAGAAAGGCTGAAGATTGGGCTCAGGGCGCATCTTGGGAGAGATCTACGTCCAGCAGTGGACTGACACCGGCTGATGATGATGATAACTATACCTACAAAGTACTGTTTTAGAGTTTGTATTAACCTAACCGATAGGATTTGAAAATTTTCAAAACCCTTTACAACATTTCTGTTAACGCCGATACAACACCTAGACTAATTATTATGTGACTTTTGCTAGGATTAGTAACCGCGTGTTCACATCTGTCGGGTGTCGGATACTATTTTTAACCGACTTCAAAAAAAGGAGGAGGTTTTCAATTCGACCGTATATATATATATATATTTTTTTTAATTGGG
This sequence comes from Cabera pusaria, assembly GCA_954871355.1. Taxonomy (NCBI): domain Eukaryota; kingdom Metazoa; phylum Arthropoda; class Insecta; order Lepidoptera; family Geometridae; genus Cabera; species Cabera pusaria. The sequence continues at coordinate 3,870,653 of OX940891.1, forward strand.
TTGTCAAAACAAACGACAAAAATGGACCGACAATGGAAAGACAATGGAGGGACAAGACAAAACAAGGTTCATATCAAATGTTCTGCTATTGAAACATCCGATTAAGTCGGATCCGACACCCGACAGATCTGAAGACGAGGTAAGTATTCAATTAGTAAGTATACAAAGTTACCATGTTAGTTTTTGTAATCAAAAGCGCTAACATAATAAGTGATAGATTATGATGTAATACGATTTATTCAACTTGGCATGGTAAAAAAAAACTAATGATGAGTCGATAGACATTTTATTTAGGCAATACGTATTTCTTTAGTAGGTACATCATATTTAAATGGACTGCAGGCTTATCACGTGTAGCAAGTTTGATGGGGATTGAAATGAACGAAATGACAGAGGTGGAGCTATACTGCCTGTACAGCTGGGTCCCCATCATTTAATTCATTTTGTTCATTCAATAATCAACTTTCAAAGTTCATGATAAGGGGGCTGTTCTCATCCGAATTATAGTCTGGCCATTACTGCTGTGCACTCCCTGAGGTATGTGCGCGGCGAGACGGGGGGGACGCGCGGTATGCGCGCGGCGAGACGGGGGGGACGCGCTCCGTCAGTCTGCCTTTTTTCCCTGGCTCCCACCTCGCCGCGCATACCTCAGGGAGTGTACAGCAGTAATGGCCAGACTATAGTTCAAGTGTAATAGGTACATAACATTAAGATATTTACTGCAGTGACTCCTAAAATGGGTGAATCCAAAATGATGGCAACATATTTTTGCCTCATTGGTGTTTCTTCCTCTCTCGGAAATAAAGAGGTAGACCTGCAGAAATTGTCTGAATTATAATAGGCTTCGTGTCTACCACCGGATGCCTCACAGATTTGGGAGTCGGCTCTAATGTGTATTTTGACAATATTGCTGCTAGACCTGCCATCGACTGCATCAGGCCTAGTCGCTCACCTGAAACAGATACACAAGTTTTAAAAGCCCGCGTTAAAAACTCCTTTTATTACTTAAAACTTTTCTGTTTTAAAAACCTTTCTATCATAAAATACATCAAATAAGAATTAGCCAAATCGGTTCTCCTGTTTTCATGTTATCGCGTGACTAAGGCAAATTGGGATTCATATTTATAAAACCCGAAAAACCCACATTTTCAGACTTTGTTACCTACTCCATTTCGAAAAATCCCGCAACACGTATTTACCGTATTTATTTACAGATACACTAGTGTGAAGTTTCGAATAGAAAATACTATCTAATCTTGTTTCTCCATACAAACTTTGAACCCCGCATAGCTACGAGTACAGCCGATCTTTATTTTATGTAGAAACAAATTATGCTCTAGAAGCATTTTCCAGGGAGGAAACGGGGGAATACATTTGTATGGAAAAGTGCACTTCGCATACGCTCATTTAAGATCGTTTAAAAAACTAAAAGAACCGACTTCAAACGATTTTAACTAAATATTCCGCAGAATTGAGAACCTCCTATTTTTTGTGAAGTCGGGTAAAAAGACAATAATTTAATGATGGTTTTAGACCACTAAAACAATGCATAAATCAAAGAAACGTTTTTTTTTAGGGTTCCGTACCCAAAGGGTAAAACGGGACCCTATTACTAAGACTCCGCTGTCCGTCTGTCTGTTTGTCTGTCTGTCTGTCTGTCTGTCTGTCACCAGGCTGTATCTCATGAACCGATAGTTAGACAGTTGAAATTTTCACAGATGATGTATTTCTGTTGCCGCTATAACAATAAATACTAAAAACAGAATAAAGTTAAAAATAATAGAGTGTATGAAGAATGTATGTATGTAGAATGTATGGGGACCATACAAGAAACGTATTTATTTCGGCATTTCACGCCAATTATGAACGCTTAGTTAGGTAAACGTCCCATAGATGGCGTTATATTAAAATGTCGATCCCTAACACCTTTGTTAGACGTTAGATGGCGTTATAAGAAGTAAAATGTTTATTAATTATTATTTTTTGCTGGCGAAAAATGATAGTGGTATTTTTTGCTCGATCTTATAAAATACTGTAGTGTGGTACGGAACCCTACTAGTGCGAGTCCGACTTGCACTTGGCCAGTTTATTTCTTTTTTAAGCGTAGTAGCACACGCCGGATATCCACGGTATTTGTGACCACGGCTCGGTAAACGTTGAGTACGCCCTCCAGCTAAGTGGAGCGATGATATACGCTGGCTGGCAGCGGTTGGAAACAAAGAACTCAAGATCGAGCTCAGTGGCGTGCCATAGCTCGATCTTCTTATTGGAATTTTCCTGGGATTTTCCTATGGGAAATGCCTATGTCCAGAAGTGGACACAGATTGTTCAGCGCAGCGTCTTCTCGTCTTCCACTTTCGGACAAGCCTGATACTATTATATACCTAGTTTATGCATATAAAGTTTGTTTCCAAAATCTACATTTAAATCTGTTTGATTTCCGTATAAGTAAAAATAAAATAAAATTTAAGACCGTATCGTCATTTAACATCTGGTGAGATAGTGGTCAAGTGCTTGTCTGTATTAAATAATTTAAAAAAAAAAAATTGTCTTTCCTCGTATACCAGTCCGGTAGGCTTTTCCTCTCCAACTTACAGCAAATATGTTTTGTTTGGGCTCGTTGGATTGGTCTAAATGTACACATACCTACATAGATCATTTGAACTAACTACGATAATACGTTCAACGAGTAAGTATATGTATCTTTATTTGTTTTGACTTATCAACGTCCGTGTCACTCTGTCTATAGTCGTATCCAAATTAACGAAAGAAAAAAACCTAACAAATTTTCTATTACAACTGTCTCATTCTACTCACCAATGCATGCTCTTTGTCCGTCACCAAAAGGTAAAAACACAAATTTGTTATTCTCTGAGTCCCAATTTTTTGGGTCAAATCGTTCAGGTCGGAACTCCTCAGGGTTCTCGAAATACTTTGGATCGTTCTGCAATGCCTCTATCGGGATCACGATATTCACTCCTTTATCTATTGTCAAATCCATATCAGGGAATTTGTATTGACGAGCACAGGACCTCGGTAGAAGTCCAACTGATGGAAATATTCTCATAGTCTCCTTAAATGCCCATTCTAAGTAGTCCATTTCCTTGATAGCATCGTAGCACAGTTTGTTGTCATACTTGGCCAAAACGCGGTCTACATTTTCTTGAACTTTTTTCTGGATTTCAGGATGATAAGCTAGCAGATGTAATGAGTAACTCGTGATAGAGGAAGAGGTCTCAAATCCAGCTGCAAAAAATACAAAAGCCTGCGCCACCAAAATATCATCAGACATCTCCAACGTAGACTGTTCTGGAGTTCCATCCAATTTGAATCTCTCAATCGACTCTCCCATGATTGTCCCTTTCTTTTGACATTCCAGCAACAAATCTATGAAGTCGTTCCTCCCCGAAGGCTGATAGTTGCGTTCTTTTAAAACTGTACTGACTAAGGGCTCTATATCGTCATAAATAGTTTTTGTTAATTGAAGATTACGGAATACCTTCGGGAACATAAGTTTTAGCATAACCTTGGCTATCATTATATAGCTGATGTTCATCAGTCTTATCCCAAGTTTTCTGAATTCTGATTCATCGTTAGTCAGTGCATCCGTATCGAGTCCAAATCCACAGGCGCCGATGAAGTCGATGGTAAACCTTGCCATGAGGTCTTTCGCCTCAACAGGCGCACCGGCAGCAGCTCGAATGCGAGAATCCAGTCGTTCTGCGCGTTCCACGATCAGCGGGAACATCGCCTTCAGCTTGCCGCTGGTGAATGCTGGCGTCAGACGCTGCCTCAGTAACCGCCACGTATCTCCCTCCGAATTGAAAAGATTTTTCATGATTATCTCTTGAGACCTATCGAAACGATCCCCTTCGCGTCTGTAGAAGTAACTGAAATCCGTTATAAGAATCCGTTTCACGAGTTCAGGGTCACGTATTAAGAGCTCTGGATGTGTCGCTCGATAGAATCCGACAACACGATCCTCGGGGTATTTGCGGTATAATTCTGTGGACGACTGACAAAGGCTCTGTCTAGATAAAAATCCTCTTAAATTATTTCCGAAAAATGGAATAGGTTTGTCATGCTTTACACCTCTTTTCTTCCAGTAGTCAAAATTCCGTGTGCTGTATAAATATACAGCGACCACTATAGCTGCTATCAATATGAAGGAAATCATGATTTAACATATATTCCTTGCTGACTTAATCACATAACAACTTTTTGATGCCCAATCCGCCAACCTTGAACGCGTTCACTCAATATGGACGAAACGTGCAACTGAACTAAACTACAATAACTATCAATAATCACATCGACAAAGCTACGATTACACGCGCATGTATGACGATAATAAAGTAGATAGATAGATAGATAAACTCTATTTGCGCACCAAAAGAACAGAAATAATTCTAAACTTATAACTAAAGCAATGCATCTGAAAAGTCTTATAGCTTAGAGCGATTTCTTCCAGACAAAGTACTGGTATGTATTTTTGAGGTGAGCTATCTACAATAATAATAGTGTGCAGATATATCGTCATCGACATACGCACAACGGTTTTTATGGTTCCGTACCCAAAAGGTAAAACGGGACACTATTACTACTCCACTATCCGTCCGACTGTCTGTCCGTCTGTCACCAGGCTGTATCTCATGAACCGTAATAATTAATTGAAATTTTCACAGATGATGTATTTCTGTTGCCGCTATAACAAAAAAAACTAAAAAACAAACATTTAAGGGTGCTCCCATACATTATGTTTCTTTGAAGTGTCTCACACTTTATATTTTTGTAAATTGTTAAACACAATCCAAAATTTCATCGTATCGACGGGACTCGAACCCGCACCCCCCGGATTACACGTCCAGGTGCTCTGCCAATTAAGCCACGGTTCGATACATCGATCCGACGAAATTAGTGGATTGCATTTGTTAACCCAATTATGCATTGGTGGCGCCATCTATGGCTACTTATTACGTAAGTTAATCATTCGGAAGAAATCATTATAGTTTTCAAATCCGACGAGAGATGTTGCACTGCTCCCATACAACAAACGTGATTTTTGTTTTTGCTCAATATTGATAATGGCAACAGATAGACGCTTGAAATATTCACAGAATATTATTTATATTATTAACATTTTTTCTCAAAGTCAATCATGTAAATTATTTATTTCTCGGAAAGTATTAGTTTCCGCATGTTAAAACTTCAAACGAAGCCTTCGTGCAATAAGAACATTCTGTGTAAAAATCCTGGGCTCCAACTTCATGCAGGTAATGTACAACTTAGCCGTCTCTCTTAAACAACGTCACACTTTGATTCTTTACAGAATTTGGTAACCTATCAAATATTTTGGAAGCCACACATAATAAACTCTAGTGTATTAAAGCTGTTTTGGCTCTGTTAATGCACAATCTGTTTTTTACAAAGTTTATCTCGCTGCACAACATCTGACATCCGTCGGAATAGTGTGAAAAGTAATTTAAATAAGCAAGTGATTGTTTTAAATTAATATGACCAGGGACTCAGTAGCGTTATAGTTAAATGTGACGAGCCATTTCCTTAGATTTTCTCTGACGTCACGCATCGTATATTTTTTACAGAAATTAACTTATCAGCACGGCGATAGAGAAAAGGTAAGAAGTATGAGCTAAACCGCTTAGCAAAAACTGAGTTGACTGAAGAGACTCAAATCTTAATACCACGGCGACTAGTGTCAGTAATGATTTGTGTTGAACGTTTAGAGGTTATGATAAGTCAATATTGGCTTTTGCCACCGACGACATAACAATTGCTATGACGTTGATGCTTTTTGCATATAAAGTTGTCGAGTGTTTAGGACTTGAGCCTCCAGATATAGCTGTTTCGTAGGATGTCTAGAAAGTTTTCATCACAAAAGTATCACGAAGTAGTTTCATTATATGGATAATTTTTTTGACTCTTGAAGAAAGGGCTTGGATGTGAGGCTTAAATGAAAGATTTTCCTCCAGCAGTACGCCTAGATATTTTACGGTTTTAGCAATTATTATCTGTTCTATGGTTTTAGTTAGAAAATTCAGTGATGTTGGTGATTTTTGTAAGACATTATATCAATTTATAAGACATTAGCTGTGCCCCACGGCTTTTCCCGGGTTTAGGCCCTTCGCCCACGGCGACTTTTTGTAGCGATGCTAGCATTGCAGACAGAAGTAATGCCAAACGCTACAGAAGTGATGCCAACGCGCTACTAACGCGCTACAGCATCGCAACTGTATCGATGCAAATGCGCGACCGTGTCGCAGTGCCAGATTTGATTTTTTTATGAGTGTAGGCCACTTTAATTCCGCCGCCCCATGTACCTTTTTTTTATTTTATCCTCTAAAATAGGCGTTCTCTGAAATCTGCCGCCTCTAGGACGCTGCCGCCCCTAGGCCGCGGCCTATACGGCGTATTAACAAATCCAGGACTGCTTTGTCGGACGACGTCGGGGAGAGAACGGAAGGACGGTGGCGCGTGTGTAGAGAACCGAGCATCAGTGCAACACGTTTGCGTCGCTGCAGTATCGCGTTTGCATCGCGACTGAATTGTGGTGTGGGCGAGGGCAAACAGGCTCGAGCACGAAAAATTATCGAATTCGTATCGTAAAGGTATCGATTCCACGATACAGTAACGGAGGCTAGCGACCGCATCGCGACTATATCGATGCGAACGTGCGGCAGCATCGCTGCTGCATCGCCATAGAAAAGATAATAATGCATCGCTACAAATAGTCGCCGTGGGCGAGGGGCCTAAAAGATTAATTGTTGCAACAGCAAAATGTGATGAGATATTCTTAGATCGTCATATTCATTATTATTGTCGATATAAAACGAAGAATGCAAATCACGATGACATTTGAAATCCAAAGTGTTGATACAAACTATACCAACAAATAGGCATAGGTACTTAGTAGCATGATTCATTCATTGCACAAGAGATTATTACAACGATAAAATATGGTTAGATATCCTTATATCGTCATTATTATTCACATATTTATTTTTTATCTTAAGTTTAGGTTTTGTACAATATAATATTCAAAAATAATAAACAAATTTACTGTAAAACATAAAATATTTTAAAAAACCTAAACCTAGCGTACCGCCGGCAGCGGGACAGGGCCCAAGCTACCGGTGGTTAGGGCTGCAGAGAGAGGAACCTCCTGACGATGCGTGCCGTGTCAAGAAGTACCGCCTTCTGTATCTGGCCCTTGATCCAGCCATTTAGCGAGTCTCTTGAGATGTTGGTCAAGACTCTTCGCTATTAGGCCGTTGGCAGAGACGACTATCGGAACAATGATGGTCGAGTCAACATCCCACATGGCGGTAACCTCGTAAGACAAGTCAAGGTATTTGCTAAGCTTGTCCTTCTCAGCCTTCACGAGGTTCTCGTCATGCGGGATAGTACTGTCGACCAACACTGGCCGCCGCTGGGACCGGTCAACTATCACGATATCAGGTTTATTGGCGACAATAGTCCTGTCCGTGATAACCGATCGGTCCCAATAGAGCAAAGCACGACCATTTTCAAGAACTGGCTCAGGTACGTACTTATAGTACGGCACCTCAGTCTCGACAAGTCCATATTGAAGAGCAAGTTGCTGGTGGATGATCCTGGCTACGAGGTTATGTCTGTGCAAGTACTCGCCGTTAGCAAGATGAGAACAACCGGAAATAATATGCCTGAGTGACTCTCCGGGACGGTGGCATGCCCGACAAATGTCGACCGTACCGTCCTTCATGATATATTTCCGGTAGTTGTTCGTCTTGATAACTTCGTCAGCAATTGCACAAACAAAACCTTCGGTTTCCCCAAAGAGGTCCCCGAATCGTAGCCAGTTCACCGACGCGAGCAGGTCCACATCGGGCCCTGTTAAGGTTCGATAGAACCGGCCGTGCAGCTCCTTGCTCTTCCATATGTCCTTGCGGTCTTCAGTGCTCAGCACCTGAGGTTTGCGCCAGTTCTCTTTGCCTAAGGAGAGAGGTGTGAAAGTCTTGTCAACTGACATCACATTGCAATGCATCCCACACACGTTGTTTAGGAAATATTCCCGGAGACTGCACACCTCACGGTTCTGGAGTGTCTTGGCATTTAAAAAGCCTCGACCACCCCATTTCCGTGGGATATACAGTCTCATAACAGACGAGCATGGGTGAAGCATGCAATGTGATGTCAATTGCTTTCGAACTTTTCTGTCCAGGGCGTCTAGTTCAGTCGCAGTCCACCTTAGTATGCCAAAGGTGTATATAAATAGAGGCATAACCCAGCCGTTGAAGGCGCGCACCTTGTTGCCTCCTGACAAAAGACTGTTAAGTACCTTCGTCAGGCGACCGAAGAAACGCTCCTTCACCGACTGTTTTATCCCCCCACTCTCGATACCTAATGACTCTGACATACCAAGGTATTTATAGGTGTCGGCTTCGAGAGAGATCTGAAAGTCATTGTATCAGAAAGTTGTAAATTCATTGAATTTACAACTTTCCCCCGCTACACGTGAATGGCCGCGCACTTATCTACACCGAACTCCATGTTGATGGCGTTGCTGAAAGTCTCAGTGACTTTCAGTAATTCCATCAAATCATGGCGCTTCGGTGCAAAAAGTTTAAGGTCATCCATGTACAGCAAGAGTGAAATGACTTCACCCTCTCTCCTAAGCCGATAGCCCAGCCCTGAATCCTCTAATAATGTGCTTAGAGGATTTAGGGCTAGACAGAACCACAACGGACTCAGACTATCACCCTGGAAGATGCCTCGCTCAATCCTTATAAAGTCCTGCGGATCAGAGGGACTGTCTCCATCACCCGGTTGACGAAGGACTGTGGTCCACTGCCTCATACAAGAACCTAGAAAAGATCTCAGAGTTGTTTCAATTTTATACAACTCCAAGATCCTCTCCAGCCAGGTATGAGGCACTGAATCATAGGCCTTCTTGTAGTCAATCCAGGCGGTGGAGAGAGCCCCTCTGTTCCACCGGACTTGTTGGCAAATGGTCGTGTCGATGAGGAGGAGCTCCTTAGTACCACGGGACCCAACCTTACATCCATTCTGAGAGGGGGCCAAAATATTGTGCGCAACAATGTGCGAATTAATTTTAAACCTCAGAATAGATGTAAGAAGCTTGTACAGCGTTGGCAAGCATGTAATAGGTCTATAGTTCTTCGGTTTCGTAGTACTACCGGACTTGCGAAGCAGGAAGGTGACACGGGTTGTCATTAATATTGGCAAGGAACCAACCTCGAGGGCTTGTTGGAATTGCGCCGCTAAGCAGTCGTGTGAGCATCGAATCCACTTTATCCAAAAGTTGTGTAATCCGTCCGGTCCTGGACTTTTCCAGTTCTGTTTTCTCAGTCTGAAACAGAGGTAGTAAGTATCCTATCGCGGTACGCGGTCAGGTTAGTTCCTCCCTCTGTAGCCCCGTAGTAGGCGCGCATGCAGTTCTCATTTAAAGACTGGGTCCATCGCATGCGACGCGCTACACCACCGGTAGCGAGGGCCGGGCGCGGAGCAGAATGCCCCACAGGCCCCAAGCGTGCCGGTAGCGGTGGCCGTCCTCGTCGTCGCGTAGATGGTGGTGGCGGCGGCGGCGGCGTAGGCCCGTCGTCATCACTCGACGAGCTGCCCTCCGGGGGAGTGACAAACTCGTCTCCCGACGATGTGCTCGGAGATGATGCGATGGGCGGAGGTGGTGGGTGCGCGCTTCTTGTCTCCGCTATACATCTTCGAGATCTCGTTATCATTTTTAGGGTTCCGTAGCCGAATGGCAAAAAACGGAACCCTTATAGATTCGCCATGTCTGTCTGTCTGTCTGTCTGTCTGTCTGTCTGTCTGTCCGTTCGTATGTCACAGCCATTTTATTCCGAAACTATTAGGACTACAGAATTGAAACTTGGTAGGAAGATGTATTCAGTGAACCGCTTTCCGATTTTTATACAAAAATAAAAAATATAAAAGTTTAAGGGGGAGCATCCCATAAACGGAACTGGAACAAAAAAAATTTTTTTTCGTCAAACCTATACGTGTGGGGTATCTATGGATAGGTCTTTAAAAATGACATTGAGATTTCTAAAATCATTTTTTCTCAAAGTCAATCATTTCAAAGATAGGCACATCTAAAGTGGTAAAATGTGTGTCCCCCCCCCCCCCCCCCCCTCTAACTTCTAAAGTAAGGGAGTGAAAAATCTAGAAAAAATATATTCTGTAGATCTCAATAAAAACTTTCAACGAAAATTGGTTTGAACGAGATACAGTCAGCAGTTGTTGAGATACAGCGACCGCAAGTATAACTTTGTTTTTTATACAAACACTATGAAAAACAAAGTTATTTTTGTAGTTGCGAAAAATCTAAGTTATAGAATACTCTACTGTGTTACGGAACCCTACGAGTGCGAGTCCGACTTGCACTTGGCCAGTTTTTTATCACTTTTAAAGTAGTTATTTTGCTTGCACATTATTTTGGGTTTGTTGATATATGACATGATACGTCAAATGAGGAAAACGATGTAGATTAAATTTATACTGAATTTTGAACACTATTTTCTTGATGTATGATTATTTATTTATTGTATTAACTGTTTTTGTGGTATAATCAAGGTTGAAATAGCAAAATTCATAAATAAAAGTAATATATAAGAAAAAAATATTTCTAAAAGACGTCTCGTCTGAGCGGTTATTATTATTATTCACGTTATTTATTTTCTTTCTTAGTTTTAGGTTTTTTTACAATAAAGATATCCAAACAACAATAGAAAAAAATCATTACAAATAAACAATATTATAAAAAAACCTAAACCTTGCCGCCAGCAGCGGGGCAGGGCCCAAGCTACCGGTGGTTAGGGCTGCAGAGAGAGGAACCTCCTGACGATGCGTGCCGTGTCAAGAAGTACCATTATTATTCTTGTATTTCGTTAACATCACGGGTCATTGAACGCCCGGTCCTTTGGAAGGCATTGACGGAGCCAAAGCCAACGTCAAGAGGCCCTTTACAAAGATAAACTTAAATGCTATGATTTGTGGGTGGAGAGATGAAAAACTATAAAAAGATGGTACATTTTTGTCATGGCTATGAATGTGTTCTGCTTGATGTCTGTTTACTGGTCTATGGCATGAGGTACGGCACCCGCCAATTATGCCTCATTACAAAATATCCATTATTATTATTATCATTATTGATATCCTTAAGTACTTATAATAATCTAATATTATAAGAATCTTTGTCCTGACATACTGACTCACTGACAGACAACGCACAGCCTAAACCGCTGGTTGTAGAGACTTGAAATTTGGAGGGTATATTTGTCTTAGTACGTAGGGGTGTACTAAGAATGGATTTTTCAAAATTCATCCCTTAAGGGGATGAAATGGGGGTTCAAAGTTTGTATGGAGAAACAAGATTAGATAGTCTTTTCTATCCGAAACTTCACACAAGTGCTTCAGTACAAAAATAAATAAATACGTGTTTTAATAAATAGGTTTTTTTGAAATTAAGAGAGAGTGAAATGTGTGAAAATCAATATTTTTTCGGATTGCGCTGAAATTTGGCATACAGGTGGTTATTATGACGTTATTATCAGCTAAGAAAGGATTTTCTAAAATTCACCCCTTAAAGGGGTGAAACGGGGGTTCAAAGTTTCTATAGAGAAACAACATTAGATAGTCTTTTCTATTCGAAACTTTACACAAGTGCTTGAGTACATAAATAAGTAAACACGTGTTTTAGGTTTTTACGAAATTCCACCCCTAAGAGGCTGAAATGGGGTAACAAAGTCTGAAAATCAATATTGTTTCGGATTGCGCTGAAATTTGGCATAAGCCGGCGCCAGACATAGCTCAAACATTTGGGCACTTATTTGAACACACATTTGAGCACATGTGAAGCACGGGTATTTGAGTATTTGTTCAAAGTTTGCTCAAAGTTTGAACAAAGTTTGGCACTTTGCCATTTGGTGTCGGTTTTTCGAGCGCACATCAAAGCGTTCAAAGTTCGAAACTGCAAAAAGTGTTGTTTGCAAAGTATGCGTGGCAGGTACCGTAAATAAGTGCTCAAATATGTGACAAAGTATGTGACAAAGTCTTTGTCAAACATTTGTTTTTGTGTCTGGCGCCGGCTATACAGGTGGTTATTATGACGTAAGTATCAGCTAAGAATAGATTTTCTAAAATTCAGCCCTTAAAGGGATGAAACGGGGGTACAAAGTTTTTAAGGAGAAACATTATTAGATAGTATTTTCTATTCGAAACTTCACACAAGTGCTTCAGGATATAAATAAGTAAACACGTGTTTTAGGTTTTTTCGAAATTCCACCCCCAAGAGGGTGAAATGGGGTAACAAAGTCTGAAAATCAATATTGTTTCGGATTGCTCTGAAATTTGGAATACAGGTGGTTATTATGTCGTTAGTATCAGCTAAGAAAGGATTTTCTAAAATTCACCCCTTAAAGGGATGAAACGGGGGTTCAAAGTTTCTATGGAGAAACAACATTAGATAGTCTTTTCTATTCGAAACTTCACACAAGTGCTTCAGGACATAAATAAGTAAACACATGTTTTAGATTTTTTCGAAATTCCACCCCTAAGAGGGTGCAATGGGGTAACAAAGTGTCAAAATCAATATTGATTTGGATTGCGCTGAAATTTGGCATGCAGACAGTTATTACGACGTTAGTTCCCTCTGAGAAAGGATTTTCCAAAAGTCACCCCTGAAGGGGATGAAACGGGGGTTTAAAGGTATGGAAAAACCAGATTACACAGTATTTTCTGTTCAAAACTTCATACAAGTGCTTCAGTAAAAAAATAAGTAAATAAGTGGTTCAGGTTTTTTTGAAATTCTCCCCCTAAGAGGGCCTAACCCCATTGCAATGGGGTAACAAAGTTTGAAAATCAATATTGTTTCGCATTGCGCTGAAATTTGGTATGCAGATAGTTATTACAACGTTAATTCCCTCTGAGAAAGCATTTTCAGAAATTCACCCCTGATGGGGATGAAACGGGGGTTCAAAGTTTGTATGGAAAAACAATATTAGATAGTCTTTTATATTCGAAATTTAACACAAGTACTTAAGTAAGTAAATACGTGTTTCAGGCTTTTTGAAATTCCACCCCTAAAAGGGTGAAGTGGGGTAACAAAGTCTGAAATCAATATTGTTTCGGATTGCGCTGAAATTTGGCATGCAGATAGTTATTTTGAGTTAGGTATCCGCTAAGAAAGAGTTTTTCATATTACACTCTTTAAGGGGATGAAGCGGGGGTTCAAAGTTTGGATAGTCGTTTTATTCGACATTTCACACAAGTACTTCTGTAAATAAATAAGTAAATACGAGTTTCAGACTTTTTCAAAATGCCACCCTAAGAGGATAAACTGGGGTAACAAAGTCTAAAAATCAATATTGTTTCTGATTGCGCTGAAATTCAGAATGCAGATAGTTATTATGACGTAGGCAGAAATGATTTTCTGAAAATTCCTCCCGGATACGGAACAGGGTTTCAAAGTTTGTATGGCGAAACACGATGGGATAAAGTACGTGTTGTAGGATTTTTCGAAATGGGGTAGGTAACAAAGTCTGTAAATTTAGGTTTTTAGGGTTTTATAATCCTTAATTGCCTTAGTCACGCAATAACATGAAAACGGGTGAACCGATTTGGCTTATTCTTATTTGATGTATTTAATGATAGAATCGTTTTTACAAAAGAAAAGTTTTAAGTAAATAAAAGAAGGTTACACTTCTAGTAATATTATATACGTGAAAGTCTGTATGGTGGCATGGATGTTTATGACTCTTTTACGCTACTGACTACTAAAACTACTGAACCAAATGAGCTGCAATTTGGTATGTAGATAGCCTAGACCCTGTAATAACACATAGGGTTTTATCCAGATATTCGACCAACGAGAACCATGTCTACGCGGGTAAATCGGCGGGGCACAGCTAATAATTATTTAATGTTTGGTTATTTCAACTATTTAGGTTAGAACAAAAGAACATGAATAATAATTTAATTATAATTTCATGGCCGTTCAAAGTATGATATTGTAAATAAATAAATATTGACTGTCAGTTTATTAACACATTTGTATAAAAGCTACATGTCTGATGCCTGAAGACGGCCGTCGACGCAGAGAAAGGCCCAAAAAGCGGTGGCGAGATGCACTTTGCTAGTTCTGTGGCGAGATGATTTGAGGTTTTTCACAAAGACTGGCCACATAGGTGGTAAAAATAAACTGGCCAAGTGCAAATGTCATGGGGGTTGCGTAACAAAGTAGAGTATTTTGTAACTGTAATTTTTTGCCAGCAAAAAAGCTTTGTTTTTCATAGTGTTTGTATGAAAAACAAAGTTAAGATATAATTGAGGTTTTGAAAACTCAAAAACTGCTATATCTCATTCAAACAAATTTTCGTTGAAAGTGTTTATTGAGATCTACAGCATATTTTTTTAGATTTTTCACTCTTATTTTATATGTTAGCGGGGGGGGGGGGCACATTTTATTACTATAGACAAAGAGAATATAAATACTATAGACTTTGAGTATTCAAAGACTATAGAAGTACCTATCTTACATGCGATTGACTTTGAGAAAAAGTAGTTTTCAAAACCTCAATGTCATTTTCTGACTATATCTCGGTTGAACCAATTTTCGTTGAAAGTGTTTACAGAGATCTACAGCATACATTTTTAGGGTTCCGTAGCTGAATGGAAAAAAACTGAACCCTTATAGATTCGTCATGTCTGCCTGTCCATCCGTATGTCACAGCCACTTTATTCCGAAACTATTAGGACCACACAGTTGAAACTTGGTAGGTAGGTGTATTCTGTGAACCGCTTTACGATTTTAATACAAAAATAAAATGTTAAGGGGGGCTCCCCATATATGGAACTGAAATTAAAAAAAAAGATGTATGATAAAAAGCGAATAATAAGTCGATACACACTTTATTTAGGCAATACATTGTGCGATAGTACATCCTATTTATATGGGCTGTTCTCATCCGAATTAGTTCAAGTGTAATAGGTACATAACATTAAGATAGATAGATAGATAAACTCTTTATTGCGACATCAAAGATACAGACACATATAAACTTTTACACCTTAAATATAAAGTGTTACAAAGGGCAAATGGTTAAGACATTTACTGCAGTGGCTTCTAAAATGGGCGAATCCACAAAGATAGGAACATCTTGCCTCATTGGTCTTTCTTCCTCTCTCTGAAATAAAGAGGTAGACCTGCAGGAATTGACTGAGTTAAAGAGATACTCGTGTCAACCACCGGATGCCTCACAGATTTGGGAGTCGGCTCTAATGTGTATTTTGACAATATTGCTGCTAGACCTGCCATTGACTGCATCAGGCCTAGTCGCTCACCTGAAACAGATACACAAGTTCAATCTTTAAAATATATAATAACATATATGTAGTATAGAGTTATTCAAAAAACGGTCTACACATGTCCCTGTCAATCGTAAGCTCGCCCGAAGCGATTTTAGAGTTAGGGTAAACAATAAAATTCGGGTTCGATTTGCCTATACACGAGGCGATTTATAGGTACGATCTAGGGTCCTCCCCACCACTGTACCGATATCACCACTGATTTTAGGGCCATTAGAAGAACTCTTATGAACGTAATACAATGAATACAAAAGAGATATTAAGTTTAGTACTGTATGCCACTTTGATTATCAAGTAAATAATCAAAGTTGTGGCAATACAGAAATAGAATAAAAATACAACAATCAAGTACTACAACCGCGTGTCAGCAAGACATGATGCAATGAAACAATGTTATTATTGTTATACTTAGATAAGTTATTAACTTGAATTTACTTCGATTGGGTTTAATTTTAGTTGTAAAAATATAATCACCAGTATTTAATTTTAATTCTGAATAAGTATAGGTACTTACTTCATGAATAACTGTCTAATATTTTTTTGCCTTATGGATAAGACGAACAGATGTATACTTGGTTTAACATTACATTAATATATAATTTATAATCATACAAGCATCGGTCGAACCAGTTCTGCGAGTAGCAAATCGTCCGCTACTACACTAATTTTCTAGCTACCTCACCATGCATATTATATTTTTGTTAGAAGACTCTAATTATTACTATTAGATGTGCCTAGTCTAAATAACAAATTGTAAATATTTAAATTTCTCATTTAAGTGAATTTTTGTAATTCTTTTTAGAAATAAATGTCTTATACCATATCTTAAAACTCTATTTTAGTAAGTATAAGAAACTGCGTTGCGAGACTTACAACTTATTACATGTAATATTTTTGATGGGATAAGTATCTTTATTTGTGTTGACTTGTCAACGTCACTCCATCTATAATCATATCCATAACGAAAGCAAAAAACATAGGCAAAAAATCTAACTAATTTGCTACACCAACTGTTTTGTTCTACTCACCGATGCATGCTCTTTGTCCGTCGCCAAAAGGCAAATACACAAATTTGTTTTTCTCAGAGTTCCAATTTTTTGGGTCAAATCTTTCAGGACGGAATTCCTCGGGGTTATCAAAATACTTTGGATCGTTCTGTAATGCCTCTACCGGGATCACGATATTCACTCCTTTATCTATTGTCAAATCCATATCGGGGAATTTATATTGACGAGCACAGGACCTCGGTAGAACTCCGACCGATGGAAATATTCTCATAGTCTCCTTAAATGCCCATTCTAAGTAGTCCATTTCCTTGATAGCATCGTAGCACAGTTTGTTGTCATACTTGGACAAGACGCGGTCTACATTTTCCTGAACTTTTTTCTGGATTTCAGGATGATAAGCTAGCAGATGTAATGAGTAACTCGTGATAGAGGAAGAGGTTTCAAATCCAGCTGCAAAAAATACAAAAGCCTGCGCTACCAATATGTCATCAGACATCTCCAACGTAGACTGTTCTGGAGTTCCGTCCGATTTGAATCTCTCAATCGACTCACCTACGATAGTTCCTTTCTTTTGACATTCCAGCAACAAATCTATGAAGTCGTTCCTCCCCGAAGGTTGGTAGTTGCGTTCTTTTAAAACTGAATTGACTAATGGCTCTATATCGTCATAAATGGTTTTTGTTAAAATAAGATTACTGAATACCTTCGGAAACATAAACTTTAACATAACCTTTGCCAGCAATATATAGCTCACGGTCGTCAGTTTTACCCCAAGTTTTCTGAATTCTGATTCATCGTTAGTCAATGCATCCGTGTCGAGTCCAAATCCACAGGCGCCGATGAAGTCGATGGTGAACCTTGCCATGAGGTCTTTCGCCTCAACAGGCGCACCGGCAGCAGCTCGAATGCGAGAATCCAGTCGTTCAGCACGTTCCACGATCAGCGGGAACATCGCCTTCAGCTTGCCGCTGGTGAATGCTGGAGTCAGACGCTGCCTCAGCAACCGCCACGTATCTCCCTCCGAATGGAAAAGATTTCTCATTATTATTTCTCCAGTCATATCAAAACGATCCGCGTCGCGTCGGTAGAAGTAACTGAAATCCGTTATAAGAATCCGTTTTACGAGTTCAGGGTCACGTATTATGAGCTCTGGATATGTCGCTCGATAGAATCCGACAACACGTTCCTCGGGGTATTTGCGGTATAATTCTGTGGACGACTGACAAGGGCTCCGTCTTGATAAAAATCCTTTAAAATTATTTCCAAAAAATGGAATAGGTTTGTCATGCTTTACACCTCTTTTCTTCCAGTAGTCAAAATTCCGTGTGCTGTATAAATATACAGCGACCACTATTGCTGCTAGAAATATGAAGACAATCATGATTTAACATATATTCCTTGCTGATTTTATCACATAAATCACTTTTTGATGCCAAATCCGCCAACCTTGAACGCGTTCACTCAATATGGACGAAGCGTCTAGACTGAACTAAACTATCAATAATTACATCATCAAACCTACGATGACTCACATGTATTACGATAATAAGAAGTATTTACTTAGATAGATAGATAAACTGATTAGAATAATTTTATATTAATAATATTTTTTTTCTATCTATATATATTTTAAGCAACCGATGTTTTCCGTATTAGCCTGGAAGTATATAATATCGTTCAAAATGTAAAAAAGAACCGACTTCAATGCCGCGCTATTAATTTTCAGTACCAATTTTGAGGTGTTTATCTCAATATCTCTAAAGATACTTATCAGACCTCGATAAAACTACCGACGACGTTATTATTACGATATACGACGAAGTTATCCACGAACAAACATATATATATATATATATAAGTTATCCACGAACAAACATATATATATATATATATATATATGTTTGTTCGCGGATAACTTCGTCGTTTATGAACCGATTTTGATTATTCTTTTTTTGTTGGAAAGGAGATATCCCAAGTGTGGTACCATGGTAGTTTTATCAAGGTCTGATAAGTATCTTTAGATATATATAAGGTCGGATTTAGAAACCTCCTCCTTTTTTGAAGTCGGTTAAAAACTGTAAATATGAGGCATAGCACAACCTTAAGCTTCTCTCATTCTTTTCATGATTCACACAGCTCAACAACACAAATCAATTATATCAAACAACGGTTAGCCATTCATGATCATTTTCAAGACCATGTATGTTCCGAAATAGGTACACTAAAAATAATGTTTGAACTCAAGAAGGATTAGTATTATAATATGGCTCATAGTTTTGCGAGCCATGGTTGAAAATTGCTACTAATGATGGTCAATAGTCAATAATGAATCCTAACAGAAAGATAGATATGACAAAACCTATAAGATTTCCTTATAGAACAGAACAGTTAACATTTATGGACGTTTGTGACATTGACGGATCGTTTGAATTAAAATTGGCTTCGTGTCAACTACAGAATACCTCACGGATTTGGGTGTCGGTACCACAGTGTATTTGGACAATATTGCTGCAAGACCTGCCATTGATTGCATCAAGCCGAGACGTTCACCTGAAACAGAAAGTTGGCTTTTATATATATTGGTGAACAGTGATGGTATAGTTATTGTCACACATAATGTTCATATTTACGCATCTACGTCGGTTTACGTAGATCTTAATCCTAAACGCGACTAATTTTTGCAACGATACTAAGGTAGGTAGGTATATTATAAACATGATGTAATATACATTTTAACAGCCACGTTTAAGACATAACATCAACAGCTACACTCACCGATGCATGATCGCTGACCATCGCCAAAAGGTATATAAACATATTTTGTATTTCTCAGAATCCCAATTTTTTGGATCAAATCGCTCAGGCCGAAATTCGTGAGGATTCTTAAAATACTTTGAATTGTTATGCATCGCATCATTTGGTAAAACGATATTCACGCCTTTATCTATTGTCAAATCCATGTCTGGAAACGTGTATTTACGAACACAAGATCTTTGTATAATTCCAACTGGAGGAAATATTCGCATACTCTCCTTGAATGCCCATTCTAAGTAATTTATTTCTTTAACAGCATCATAGCACAGTTTGTTATCATACTTGGACAAAATGCGGTCAACGTTTTCCTGAACTTTTTTTTGCATTTCTGGATGGTAGCAAATGTAACAGGTAACTTGTGGCAGAGGAAGATGTTTCAAATCCAGCTACAAAAAATACAAAAACCTGTGCCACCAATATGTCATCAGACATCTCCAACGTAGACTGTTCTGGAGTTCCGTCCAATTTGAATCTCTCAATCGACTCTCCCACGATAGTTTCTTTCTTTTGACCTTCCAGCAACAAGTCTATGAAGTCGTTTCTCCCCGAAGGTCGATGATAACGTTTATTAAGAACTTTATTGACTAAGGGTACTATTTCCAGTCCAGTCGTTCAGCACGTTCCACGATCAGCGGGAACATCGCAACAGTGAATGCTGGCGTCAGACGCTGCCTCAGCAACCGCCACGTACCTCCTTCAGTATTAAAAGTATTTTTCATTAGCAATTCTGCTGACAAGTCCATACGATCAGCATCGCGACGGTGGAAGTAACTGAAATCCGCAATTAGAATACTTTTCACGAGCTCTGGGTCTCTTATTATTAGCTCAGGCTGGGCTACCCTGAAAAATCCGACGACTCGTTCCTGAGGGTACTTGCGGTATACCTCCGTCGCTACCTGACTGAGACTCTTCCTTGATGTGAACCCTTGAAAATTATTGCCAAAAAATGGAATCGGCTTGTCATATTTGACGCCTCTCTTGCTCCAGTAATCAAAACTCCATGTGCTGTTGAAATATACAGCGACTTCTATG